>JAQFJB010000009.1:11728085-11742721 GCA_029874875.1 Naso minor
AAAAAAACCCCTCGATATTATCTGCTATTAAAGTGGTAAATCTCTGTGAAAATATTCACAGATTATTTGGAAAATAAATCAAAATGTATGACAGCATATTTTCTGATTACGAGACAAAAATTTGCAAGGAAGAGTGAAAAGAAAACTCGAAAAACTTTCGGCCAAGGATCCACAAGGTTCAGTCAACCACCAATCACACCACAGACGCTTGCCGTGTTTTACGCCTGCAGCTGATGACCTGATCAATTATACATTACAATCAAATTCGGCAATAAGGAAACACTCATGATTTGATGATCTGTAGTATTGTGTCCTGCTGTTTCACAAATCCTTTTTGAATCGCCTCTAGATGTAACGAGTGATATCCTTGCGAATGTCCACTATTGTTCCTGATGCACAAAATCACCTCCTACAAATCAGTAGCCAATTCATGGCAAACTCTCTTCAAAGTC
Organism: Naso minor; assembly: GCA_029874875.1. Classification (NCBI taxonomy): domain Eukaryota; kingdom Metazoa; phylum Chordata; class Actinopteri; order Acanthuriformes; family Acanthuridae; genus Naso; species Naso minor. Next base: position 11,728,538 of record JAQFJB010000009.1, read on the forward strand.
TGGATGCTTAGGATAACATCTTTATTCCACACTCAAATTAAGAGTACTTTATCCTCCCAGATTTATTGCCAGTAAAGCTTTTTTCTCGTAAATTTACAAATTCAATCTATGTTAATGTTTTTTCTCATAAATTTCTGACTCTCATTTTGCAGATTTTGAGTTTTTTGTAAGAAAATTAACCCCCCTCAACTCATACTTCTTCTTTATCTTCAATGGCCCTATAATGCACTGTCTTAGGAGCATGAGGTGAAGATAAATCACTGTTGCTTATCCAGCATAGGTTAAGACAGCAAAGACATTCTTATAAATGATCCCTTTCATGTTTAAACTGGAACATACAGAGTTGAAGTGTAGGCTTTCAAAGAGAATCCTGAGCTAAAAGAAATACAGACATCCCTGTACTCATGGTACATTTTGTACAACATGTGGCCTGTTCATAAAGTTGATTTACACATGTTCTGCATTCTACATGCAATACGTAGTACAGACACTTGATAACAAATGGCAACAACGAAAAAGCTTATTGTCCTTGGAAGGCTTTCAAAAGCTGTCTTGTGGGGTTAGAATTCATGGTATGGAAGCTATTGCTGCATCTGGCAAGTGTGTGAATGCCTTTCCCTCCTTGTCCCTCACTTTCCCTGTGTATCGACCCGTATGAAGATGAGAGATCCCGTAGCGAGGCCTCTCGTCGCTGGCTAAGGCATCCGCGCTCACCTGTGTCCTGTCAGAAGTAATGACAGCTAACATCCATGTGAGTGGGAATGAATGAGTGAAAGTCCAGAGCCCCGGTTACACACTTGAGGGAAAGCACACTTTCCACCGATACACAATGAAAACGCACCGGTGAACCTACAGGCCGAACAGAAAACGCCGAGTTTGAGAGGAGGAAGTTTGACGGGCAGATAAATGATGGAGGGATTAAGCGGGATGTGTGCGAGGACAGATGTGGAAAGGTGGTAAGGGGATGAGGTGTCATGTGGTTGTCATTAGGCGGGGACCGTTTTTTGTTGAAGGGAAATCGAAGGATGGACACTCGGACATTTGCCTCACAAAAAGCCCACTGTGCCCCAGGTGCACTGGCAAGGCGAGTTATACACATGTTAGGGCTCACATATTAACCTGTGATGTGTCTCCCTCAGGTGGGTGTGTATCCATCTGGATCTTGTGTTCCACTCCTGAGGGTCACCTCCTCTCGCCCAGCCTCTGAGGGCTTACTTTGGCAGGAGGGGAACTGTTTGAGAATTGTGATGAATTGTGTGGAAAATAAGGATAATGGAGAGCTTCTGAAATAAAGGACAGGGAGGAATCTGCTGGCAGTGTGCCAAACAATATTCTTGCGTTTGATAGAGGATACCCCCTTTATTCTCCACATCTCTCTGCAAGCGTCTTGGACACAGCAGGCGGGTCTGCACATCATCACAGCTAAACTCTCCTTTTGATCATCACCTCACATTCACTGCCATTATCTTGACAATCAGCTGAATATGTTTATCAGATAATCATGGTCATTATCATCACTTATCATCGGGACATGTGCACATCCGACCCTGTGAAGCCCTCACTGTCATCAAGTCATTAACACTCCACCCTCATCTCTGAGGCTGCAGGTTCAAACTACCCCCACCCAGTCTCACCGAGCACTTGGCACTGCACCGAGCTGTCCGGGTCGTCCAGGTGCAGGAGGAGCTGCTGGAAGAGGAACTGCAGATGAGGAGCGCAGAGTTCGGGGTTGTAGTCTTTGGTCAGGCTGGACAGCCACAGCCCGAGGGCCTGAAGGGCGACGGCGCGCACCTCATCGCTGCTGTCGTCCAGACGCTTCAGCAGCTCTGTGGAGGAAAGGCAGCCACAAACAAAACACTGATTCTCATGATTCCAAGACAAGGAAATCTTTGCTAATTTTGCAAATTAATATGTCACACTTGACAATGTTTACTTTCAGTGAAAACACATTACAAATCAGGAAAATATTTCCTAATAGCAAGCATGTCAGTATCCTTCGAGGATGTTGGAGACAAACTCATGTGCAATTACAGAGAATTAATCACAACATAGTGCAAATTGCAGTGCTTTGAGAGTGTTTGTCATTTACCCGGGTAGATCTTGTTGAGGGCCTCAGGGTGCAGACTGGTTCCTGTGAGTTTAAGTAAAGTGGACAAAGAACGACAAGCCATCAGTCTGCCCATCTGAGAGTCTTCCTCCAGAGCTGTTAGCAGCAGGGGACTCAGCTTCTCCTCCAGACACAGCAGCTGCACACAGGAAAGAAATGCTAAATGACAAGCTCAGAGTCTGCCCATGTGTTTGCAACAACCTTAAGGTAGGGTCAGTAGCATTTTCCTGTAAAATAAAGTATGGACTTATACAAAATAAAAGATAAAGCTCCTTGCAGAATGAGAGTGAATCTCTGTTTGGCTATCACCTGCTGTCGAGCACTGAAGGAGAGGCGGGGGATGAAGAGCAACGTAGAGTTGGCCTGCCTTCAGTTGGACAGGTAGGTGCCAATCAGCGGCGGTTAGCTTGTGCTAGCTTGCTTAATTATCAATCTTTCCATTGCAACAAATGTAATATTCCAGCGTAGCTTGCTGTATACATAAGAGCAGCATACATACAAGTTAGGTCCTACCATCAACCAAAGCAAATTATTTTACATTTTGGAAACATAAGCTTTGAGGTTGCGCAGAGTTTGAGCTGTCAATCATTTCCTGTCTAACACACAAGTTATACTGGTTAGCCTTCGTGCATGCACATCTGGTGCCTTGAAGGGCCCAATCTGAATGTTAGGTTTATGAGCTACAATAAACAATGCTACTGACTCTAATTTTAAACTCGCTTAAAAAGACAAGTGTCTTTGCTTGTTTGCAAAAAATATGAAAAAAAAGCTGTTTTTGTAAAAAGTTTCTCATGCTGATTTCCACAACGGTGAAATATCACCTGAAGCATGACAGATTCAAACAGGTCTGGATCAGTTTGTACAGACGCACAGGCACGGAGCCCGACTTCAGAAGTCCGGCGAAGACCGGTGTTTTCATGACACCAACAGATGAGAAACAGAGAAAATGGACAAACAAGGTGAGGCTGAGCGCACTGCACCACATGCCAAGAGGTGATGGCTAAAACCTCTGTCTCGCCGTCTGTTTGCTATTGAAACTACGCTGGAGAAACAGTACCAAAAAAAAAAGGAGCGATGGGAGAGGGAGGGAAGGAGACAGAAAGAGGCGGGAAATTTGGCAGAGAAGTGATCCGGCATTACATCAGTGACAATCTGAGGGTGCCAAGTGTAACTGGAGCTGCTAATTGTTTTCACAGGGAGCCGAGAGGAAACAATGTCCTTGTAAATGAAAGGCTGTTTGATTTGACCCTGGAAATACACACAGAATATTCCGTTGTTACACCCGTTAAGACATGTTGTTTATTTCATCTCAACTGCATCCAAATTTTGAACCCAAATGCAGAAAGCAACATAGTCCTTTTCTGGGTTTCTACTCTTTGTGAGGACGTTTGGGTGCCCTTAGATGGTTAAAGTTTGATCACACTCCTACACCCTCGCTCACATTGTCCCCAGCTGTTTGCTTTGCCCTGTACTTAAAGACGTGTGAATGGAAGAGGTGTGTGAGCCGGTTTCAACTGGTCACTCTGCACACGCGAGGACAAACACAGCCAGATGTGCGCGTGCGTGTGAGCACACATACTGTAAGTGGGCACAAGCTCCAACAGGCAGGTGCAAGGGCATGTTCCGCTGATAGGTCTTACCTATAACAAGGGCCTGGAACAGTGGAGGCATTGTTCCTCAGGTACAAAGGTATGTGAACCCGCTTGCCCCCACGTACACCTGCTACCTGACGTGGCCAAGTCTTTCAGCCAAGGAGAGAAAGATGGCTGATGATATATTTTCCTAAATGGCCAAGTGGGACCGTCTATTTTGATGTGAGATGGACAAAACAGAAAGTTTGAAGTGAAATCCTGCTGGGTTAAAAGAATGCACTACCACATCTTTTCCTTTACAGCTGAGTCAATAAGAAGTGTTTCTGCAGATTGGAGATCAAGAGTTTGTAGTATTAGAGACCTCTCATTTCCGGTGTCCTCTTCCAATGAGCCACTTAGCACCGATGGAACACATGTAAGCACTGTGTCGTATGTGCCTTTAGTTTTGGGAGATGGACTTGCAGATGTCATCTCAGCGGATTAACTGTGTGTGTGTGTGTGTACCTGTCCAGGTGTGATAGCCCCTCCATGCAGCAGGGCCAGCAGACAGCTGAGGGCTGAGGTGCGGACGGCAGCAGCAGTTCGGCCCGCGTGCCACACCAGGTTAGGAAGCACGACGTCACACAGGAACTTCTCTGACTCTTCACAGAAACGCCTGGAAGGATGCAGAGTGAAAATATGAGCATGAAGCAAAAGCAGAGAGACATTTTCCATTTAGTATTTTTAACAATTATCAAGCAATAAAATGTGTATTTCAAGGACAAGTGAATGATAATGGCTGTTGGGATGCAACTGCAACACAATGGCTACAATACAGTCATATTCCTACACTTGTTTCAAAGCTGAAGGGGTGCGGGAGCAGCAGAGGAGAAGCTTTATAACATCTGTGTGTCTTTTCCCCTCTTTTCCATGCTGGCTTAGGCGCGCTGACATCCTCTCACACACACTACCAGAGTCAGCACTGCCTAACTCCACCAGCTCTGGTAGCTGCCTCTCGCTGATCAGCTGGTGTCACAGCTGTAATGTCTCAGTGCCAGTAGGGGGAGACTGTGTGCCACTCAAACAGCAGGAACTGCGCTGATGTGTTAGCTCAGTCTGCTCATCATGGCAGGTGTTGAAAGCTCATCAAGAAGGACGCCAGGAGATGGAAAGATGTATTTCCACATAGCAGGGATGATGTCCAAAGGAGAGAAGAGTGGGACTTTGGTTTTCACATGTATTTATGTGCAGATGTGTTCAAACTGTAAGGGAATTTTGACTGTTCTCCTCATGGGGTTCTGCACAGTGGATTTGTTTATGTTTCATCAGTGATCAAAAAACAGCTGCAGAGCAGACATCACACACATTCTCTCATTCTTTCTCTTTGTGTCTAATCACAATACAGCAGAAAATTTACATTTATCCAAACAAGTAATGGAGTTTGTAATCAAGTAGAACTGGGCAGTTACCATATTACACAGATTATATTTAGCAGAGTCATTTTATGATCAATGAAAGTCTGTATTTTGACAAAGAAGTTAGCTTCATGTACGGAAAGATACTAGAACAGGGGTTCCCAAACTTTGTCACACCAAGAACCCCCATGTAGCATTAGCCTTTGATGGGGACAACCCTGTTGTAAAAATTCTTAAAGTGAGGTTGTGGCTCCACTGCAGCAGAGTCACCTTCAGTCTGGTGGTTCCTCTTTTTTCTTTTCTCTTTAAAAATTTTTTTAGCAGGAAGTAGGCAGCCAGTTGTCAAGGGCACAACAACTTTCTGATATATTAGTGTCACTCACAGCAGCTGCTCAATTCTGATTGGCTTGTGTGGTGTGTGATACTTTTTCAGAATGTAAGATTGGCATAGAAAGAGAACACACAGACTTCGATATGCAGTGACTAATAACAACTAAAAAGACATGTATTAAAATATTATTGTCACAAATCCCTTCAAGTTTCCGTAACCCTCCTCAACGCCCCCCTGGTGACCCACTGAGAAAAACACTACACTAGACTTCAGTTAATTCATTTGAAGCTTGGTTAGATTATTTAATGGATGGTTTTGCACACACAACTGTCCATGTTATTATCATGATTATGATTCAACAAAATTGTCCTTTCTTTCCTTAAGTCTTAAGTCTTAAAAACGTACATTCTTAAAACTAATCAAAGAGGCTGACAGTAAATTGAGGTGAAGTTCTTTCTAAAATACAGGATCATTGAAGATACATCATCATTTTGTCTTATTTAATGTTACTGAAAGGCATTACAGAATCTACAAAGTTTCCCACACAAGGAAAAACACATTTTAAGCAGCAAGAAAATCTCTCCCAAGTAGTTTAAATATCAGACAGATGCCTTTTACATCTCCCTTGTAAGTGGCACATGATTCCAGCCACATCCAGGGAAAAAAAAAGGATGAACTTTTATTTCTCACACATCAGTGTCTGCTTTAATTTCACATCCAGCTTTTTGATCACAGCACACAAATCCACATGAAACAAAACATCATATGAGCATGTGTGTGTGTGTTTGGGGATGAGAGGCACTTACATGTACACCCACCTCACTTTCCCTTTCTGCTTGTTCTTCGGCAGAGCTGTCATTATGTCATTTTGGTCGTAGTACAAAGAGAAGAGGGTAACTCTATGACTATCATTGTCCTCTTGGTGGCGTTTGTGTGTGTGTGTGTGTGGGCTGCAATCTGCTGTGCAAAGATCAGGCCATAAATCGTGAATGGAGGGATAAGATGAGAATGAATGGAAATACTGTGGCAAACCGCACAGTGACAAACAGTGAAGTGCGAGTGAAGCATTTGGTTTGAAGCCTTTTGAAGGTGTAACATGATTTTTGTCTCTTGATGGTCCTGTGATTACCAGACAGAGCTGTGGAATGAGAGAGGCAGTTAGCAGCACAGGTGGCCGCGCCTGCATTCAGACAGAGACTTCTTTTGTCTAATACGCACATTTATGGATAAAATAATCTGATGAAAGCTGAAAGCAAAGTTCCAATTTCCCTGTTTTTGGCAAAAGTTGGGAGAATGTTTTGGCTTACTATCACTTCCTGATGTTTATACAACACTTTTCAACAATATAGGATAACGTTTCACCTTGTGTTCTTTACACTGCTGCCAGGCCCATGCCAAAGGTACTTTGAACATGTCACCGTTCAAAGATTATTAGTCTATCCCTCATATTAACTCATGGAAACACCCATCAACCCTCTTGGACCTTTTGGCTGTGGGGCCAGCCAGATGGATGAGGTTTGTCTGCTTGATCGACAGCAGCAGCTGCAATGATCGCTGGGACCTGGATAGGGCCTCAGGATTACTGCATTCCCTCAGATTAGAGCTCTGAGTCTGGGCTGAAGGCTGCACAGCTGAGGGCTCCAAAAGGGGACCCTGAAGGGTGAGGGGGCACCACGGAAAGGAAGTGCCCACAAACAGGAGCTCGTCTCTGGGTGTCAGACACCTCTCGCATCCTTCCGCATTTATCACTTAAACCATTCAGTGCTGTTCCTAAATTACTCATGAGTTTGCATGCTTGGAAGTAATAAACTAATTTAAGTTTGTCTCTTTGGGAGTATCAGTGCGGCTATGTTAATTCAAATGGGACTCCTTGTGCTGAGTTTGTAAAGGGCTTTGTAATTTGTAAGGCTCACATGGAATATACTCCAAGTATCTATCAAATGATGCCAACAAGATTAATTGCAAGTCCAAACAAAGGTGCTGGGTGTTACAATGACCTCACTGAACACAGCGCAATACTAATCTGGAGATTAATGTGAGGCAAAGTCTAAGAATAGGAGCTGTGCCAATAATGATAACCTGAAAAACTCAGATTAGACAAACCCAAGTAACCGGCTGGGGCTTAAAGCTCAGTGTAACATCATGCAATGATAAAAATGTGAAAATCAACCTGCAGTGAAGCTGTTGGTGTCTCTGTTTAGTGTAAAGTATCGATGCATTTTTTAAAAACAATTTTCCTCATAAATGTATACTCAGTAGCATTTTCTTAAAAACAAAATATGGACTTATACAAAATTAATTTGGCTCAATCATCACATATGGGCCCATAGATGTGTGGTGTCAACTGTGTCTGCAGAGCCTCTGCCCTCTGCTTGTATTTTGATGTTTTGGTTTACTAGGGACCAGGGAAGCCAAGTGATTAAAAAAAATAATCTAATTAATTACATGCTCTGTGATTGATTAATCTAAATTATTGGCATACATCAATTTTTGCTGTTCAAGTATTTAATAATTTTTCAATTCAAATGAATTTTGGCGGATAGGTAAATAACGGGTAATCAACATTACAGACTTTAAAGTTTAAAGCTACTGTGCCAGTGAAGGCACAGCATCAATACCGTACAGCTAGGTTATAGTTTAATTGTGGATTTATCACAAACCTGAATCACCTGTGTGCTGTGGTGGCCAAAAAACTTCCTAATATCCAGCACAGTGCTGTCATCCTGTCAGTCTAAGCAACTGATATACCCGGCGCTAGCAGGCTGATGCGGCAAAACACGGGAAACTTTGAGATGGGGTTGACTGTTCAGATGCCCGTTGGACTTGCACTCTTTCCCTCACTGACACTGTATGAGTAGTGCTGCAAGGCCTGAGAGACTTGCTCAGAATGTACACGCGATCAGTAGCATTAATTCTTTTAACGCCTTATTTTACCTGTGATTAATTAATTAGAATTAATGCGTTATTTTGACAGCCCTACCAGGGATGCTTTTGGGTGTGGAGTGGGTTCCTTTCCCCAAACAAATGAGAGCGCGTGGGTGAGTTAGAGAATGGCTAAAATATAGCGACTGGACGGCATTCAGACTAGAGAAAATAGTGGATACGGATGTAGCAGAGAAGAAAAGGAAGTAAAGCTCTAGTGAGGCGAAACAGCAAGCGGATAAAGCTTTCAAGCACTGAAGGAGAGGCTGCAGTGACGTGGAGCTGGTCTGCTTTCTGTTGGACAGGTAGGTGCCAAACACACATGGTTAGTTTGTGCTAGCTTGCTAAAATATTGACTTTTCCATTGATATAAATGTAATATTCCTACATAGCTTGCTGTGTAGGTACAAACAGTATATGTACACACTACTATACTTCTGGTGACGTTTAGCAAAGAGGAGGGGCCCAATTTGCATTTACAAGCTGCAACAAACTCTACCTTTAAATTTGTTTCGTAAGATATAAAGAGGTATTGGATGTGTGTATAGCATGTGTGTGTGTGTCCCTCTCACCCCTTGGAATCCAGTGTGTTGGCTGCATCCAGCAGCAACTTAGCGAGCATTGTGAAGATGCTCATCCTCATCTCTGGGTCTTTGTCTGGTTGGAGGGAGCAGCACAGCAGAGGCATCAACTGGCTCACAAACTCCCCGATCACCGGACCTATAACACACAAACACAAACACGATTTTGCATGACCAATATTGCAATTTTTGGGGCATTTTGTGCCTTTATCTGAAAATTCACAATATAAATATAAACAAAAAATGCAACAAAGGTCCATCGCCTGAATCAAACCAAGACTGATGCAGCAGTTGTATGCTGTGTTAGGACATGTTGTGATTGAACCTAATATGGCCTACCTCAGCTTTAAATTCATTCTGTGACCTCTCATTTCAGCCTAACCACTAAATACTAAACCAGTCCTTAAAGACACTAGTCCTCGATTTTATGAAAGAAGTCACATTCATTAATGCATGTTCTTAATTTGTCTTTTTCAGTACTGTCTGTCAAATGGCAAACAGGAAAGGCTGGCACAGGCTTGAGACTGTTTTTTTATGTCTATAACTGACCAGATGGCTTGAGTTATTACGACCTCAACAGATTAGCGAGACAGTGACACAGAGCTCAGAGGAAATAAGACATAAAAAAGGTCTTTGTGTGGCAGAGAGTGTCTATAAAGGAATCCATGACAGTAAAAATGAGAAACTCACGGTTCAAGTATTCGCATTCATACTCATCATGCACACAGGCACACCTCAACAGTCTGACTCTCTCTTTACATAGCTATATATAGTAGTCTGTGAGTATGTGTAATAAGTGATAAGTGTCCATGCCCTGTTTGGACTCTGAGTTGTACAGACATGAGAGGAGACACAGGAAATCCTGAGACTGCCTGAGGGTGGTGGCCAACGTCGTGGAGAGATATGGGAAAACAGAAATAGAAAAAGACCTTTATTATCCAGTGGGAGTGTGTGAATCAAAGGGTTTGTCATTCAGCCAGAGGTGTTAGAGGAAATGTCTGCAGGTCGCAGCACACCGACTACAGATAGAAGCAACTGGAGTTTCCAATACACTGATAGAGACATTTTAGTGCCAGCTGAAGAACAAAGACTGTCTGGAGGATATGAGAGGGCAATTTTTTTTCCTGTCCCTGACAAACACAGATGGAGAGTGTAAAAAGCTGATGAGCAAGTGAAATGGCCTACTCTCAGTTGTCAAATGAACTACCGTCAATTGTTTGGCAGAGGGCTGGTTTCCCTGAATCATGCGCAAATCAAACAAAGCAGCCACACGCTGTCTGATCGGCTGCCCGTAATGAAGACCTTGGGTCCCCTTAATAGACCAAAGATAAACTGAGGCATTCAACATGAACAACACACACACACACTCACACACACGCGGCTTCAAAGTAGCCTTGATCCAGGGGAAGGTCAAGAGCAGGCAGCCATAATGCTGTTTGATGTAGTGACCTGCATGGGATCACTGAGTGGACTTAGAATGGACCGGTCAGTTAGTCGTGGGAGCGTGTGTGAAGGTCTGCGTATTAGTGTGTGTGTGTGTGTTTGTGTGAGTGTGCGGGAGGATTAGAGGGGTACCCGGCTTCCCAGTCAATTACAAAGAGAGGGGAGGGAGGAAGAAAGAGATGGAGATGAAAGTGTGGCGCAAGGGGGTGCTGATTATGGAGGATTATGGTATAGAGGGAGGTAAAGGGAAGTCTCGGCACCAAAGACAGGGTCACAGCTTTTTAACTTGTTGCACCACCCCACACACACACACACGTACACACACTCACACATACATACACACATGCAAACACAAACACAGAATAAAGCCCCTGAACAAGTCTGACACATGCTGGCTCACTGAAATAGGGGGGGAAAGACGGGGATTTACAAAAGTCAATAAGCCAACTGATGCTAATGACAGTCTTATTCTGTGTGGGTAAGTTCACCACGAGCTTCTCTGCTTGGGTAACAAAATATAATAAAAACGTTATTCCACTGATTTTCCCAGTGAATATCACTGATGTGCATCCAGCTTGGACAGTTACAATGGAACATCACCCCTCCATTGGGGCGTCAAGCAATAAATCATTGAATTTAACCTTTAACGGTGTGACATTTGACAGCCCTCCTCCTATCTATCAAGCGGTGCTGACAATTCCTCCAACCACCACTGACACATGCATGTCCAGCCTTTGAGCCCTCAGACGCTCTGTGGGACTAGGATGCATTGACCAGAAAATGATCGATTCTAAACATTTCCAATAAGCTATTCGAAACTTTTGTACGAGAGAGTCTGTCCTGCTGCTTTGACAGCTGCTGGTCCTGATGTGCTGCCTCGGTGACAGATCACGTGTGAACAGGATAAAACAGCTTGACGTTAAAAATATGACGTAATGTGTTTTTGAACAAGCTGAGGAAAGAATGGCTTCCAGAACCAAACCATACAGTAACGATTAATAAAACTTGCTATACATTAAATGATCCCATCAAATTTCCAAGTGGAATGGACCCAAAGAGTGAGTTCAGATTAATCTCTCATCATCAGGCAAGTTTCTCTAAACTTTACTGTGTTTCTTTGACCATTACCATATCAATACATGTGCAAACTTCGGTACATATTATCTGTATGGCTCAACAGATATATTGGTTGTGCCAATATTATCAGTGGATATCAGCTCACTGCAGATATATCAGCGTTGGGGTATATGTTCAGTGATACGTGCCGATATTAAAACAGTTTTTAAGGATAAAAATGCTTGGACTAGTGATTTAAAATGGTGTAATTACAGTGTTTGTACAGCAGAGGGTGGTCTGTCATTCAATAACTACTAAGTGAAGTGTTTACTGGTCATTGCACTGATGTTTGGGATACAGTTTGCTAAAATATCCTGCCTCCATTATACATCTTTTTTACAAGTATTTGATAAACACCTTCAGCTGATATTGTTTATACAAAATTAGTGCACATAGACAGATATCAGGATATTTGCTCCCTAATATCAGCATCGCCTCCAAAAATACCATACAGGTTGGGCCCATATAATTTGGCAACGTCTTGTGCACATTCAAGCTTCATTTCTCACCTGATTGCATCACTATGATATGCAGTTGGAGTCTCTGTGGGGAGTAACTGCACCAGGTGTTGACGGAGGCAGACAGCCAGTCCAGCAGCTGGCCCATGTGTTGCCTATAGAGCTCCGTCAGCGAGTCCAGGCCCTGCACCTGACACAAGAACTGTGCACTTTCCGAGGCCTGAGGGAGAGAGGGGATAGGTGGAACAAAACGATGTCAACACATGCTTGAATTGCAATCTTTTTAACAATTCAGTCCAAAAAGACGACAAAGAGGCAGAGCAGACTGGGTGGGAGAAAGGCTCAACGAAGAGTTGATGGGAAGAAGTGATAACAGAGCAGAGGATTTCGTGTTTTGTGTCTGATTCAACAATTACAGCTGTTTTCTTGTAATTTCAGGAATTTTTTAAGCCACGCTCACACGGGAGACACAAAGCACTTCATGTGAAACCATGGGAAGATCAACACCGCAGACATGACAAGGCCTTACATATAAAACCACTTGGAAACAAGAACCCGGACAGACACACAGGATGTCACAAAGGAACAGAAACCGACAGACACACACAGTCACACACACACACAAACCAATAAAGCTGAGCCGGGAGGAAAGAGCAGGAATGAGAGATAGGAGAGTAAATAATTAGCTGCCTCTTTAGGGCAGGGGAACTGACCTTAAGGGCACTTCATAGTTCCCTTCATAGTCCCTAAGGGACGGACAGGGACAGAGACAATGTCTGAGTCACTGATTGGACCCTTTCAGAAGAGAGCGAGACAACCCTGAGCTGTCCAATGATGGGAAAGACTTGCCCCTTTTTCTGGGAAAACAAGTAAAGCTTTTCCTCTGGGTCCGGGTTTGCCCAAGGCCATTCTCACCCTCCCTCTGTTTCTTAATCCGTTCCTTCTCATCTCTGCTCTAACACTGCTCTCTGTCTGGACATACACACTGATGCACACAGACGTAAACATGCACACATTGACTGGTGGCCCACGTGGTGTCTAGTACATATTGGTGCCAGTAGCTTCCCGCTCCTCTGCCTGTCATTAGCCTCCTACAGACAGCGACACACTGGCCTCGGACACTGTTGGCTCGTCACTGTTCCTGTTTGTCCCTTGGCATTTAGTGGATGACCAAAACATGGAAGCTTGTTCCTTGCACATCATTTGGCTGTTATGACCTGAGGAGGCGTTGTGGAGCAACAAACTTGACTAAGCCAATGACACACACCTGCTAAAAAACATAACTCATCCCTCATGTTTTCTGTTTTTTTTTCATTTCTTTCTGCTTCTCCTTTTCTCCACCTCTCACCCGCCTCCTTTCACCCAGGACTGGATTTAAAGTTCACCTCCAAAGGTGCAATTTCAGCTCCCCTGGTTAAGTGGGTAATTATACTGTTGGTCATGCCCACTTTGAACTTGAACAAATGTGCACATACCTCAAATAGCTCTCTTGCTTCATAAAACCTGGTTACCTTTCTAATAAAAAGGGATGGAAAAACTAAAATTGAAGGGAGGAAAGGGTGAAAAAGGGCCATTTTAGAGTAGAGAAGGAGAATTTACACAGGTGAGGTGATGTGCTGGTTTGCCCACGTGGCATAAGGCAACAGGATGTTTATTCATACTTTTCTTACCTTTTCGCTGAGATGTGGCTCAGTAGAGAGGCTCTGGATGGTGACCAGCACCTGCAGCAGCTGCAGGCTCACTGAGCCACAGTCTGACTCACACTGATGCAGCAGCACATCAACACAAGCCAACAACTGCTCCAAGTACATAACCTGGGAAAGATACAGTAGGATTGTAAGATTGTCTTGTCTGGTTTTTTGCAGATGTGAGCCCTGTAGGAAGGATTCGCCTTGAATGTTCACCATGTCTACCAATGTACTCCCATTTTACCTCAGCCTTTGCAGTCTTTTTCTGCCCTGCTCTCAGTCCCTCTTCACTTTCCACACATCATCCACAACAACTCAGAGAAAGAACTTTCCATCTCCAGATATTTGTTGTGAGTGAGTGTGTGTTTGTGTGAGAGAGAGAGACAGAGAGAGAGAGAGAGAGAGAGAGAGATTACTGTCACTTGTCAGCCAGTGTTGTGGTGAGCTCATGTTAAGACAAAGACCTGCAGGTCAGGCTAATTTCTATGCCATCACTTGGATCACGGCCCCTTTCCTGTTTTCTCACAGCCTGTCATTAGGGCTGGATGAGGG
>JAQFJB010000009.1:11859488-11870491 GCA_029874875.1 Naso minor
GGGCCCCGGCTTTCTAGGGAGTTGAGAGCGGTTTGATTTATACAAAGAGAGTGTGGGGCCCCTCGTCGTAGCATTGGGGTCTTTCTGATGTATGTTTTATGTGGGAAGTCATTGACTCCTCGCCGGATCGGAAGCCAGTTTTCTTTGTACAGAAGCAAAGGAGTGGCTAAAAACAGGAGACGGGAGAATTAAATGAGGATGTAAAGTGGAAAAGTTGTAGGAGTGTCAAGTCTTTCTCATAATACAAGAAACAGGACACAAGAAAGAAAGAGAAAAGAAAGAGAGTGTTGACAAAGTGGGCAGAGCAGCGCACAGTTGTACACAATCAAGAACACATTGGAAAGTGTGAGCGTTTGTTGCTGCTCCTGCAGGGAGTGTTTAAAGGCCTGCTGTGTGGGACAAGACTACCGCCAAGCCTCTAATCAAGGGGACACATCTCTTTTTGCTTCTGTCAATAGCTGTTTGTTTGGCCTGAAGAGTTTGGGTCTGTATGTGCGTGTGTGTGTGTGTGTGTTAGTCATTAGATCAGCCTCAGTTGTGTGAGTAAATGTCTTCCCACTGGCCACTTCTAGACCTCCCTCAGTTTAGAGATTCCCATAACTGATAGCAGCTGAGTCTGTCATCTCTTTGTTCCTTTCTCCTCGCCCTTCCCTGTTTTTCAGTCAGATAATTTAATCAAATATGATCAGTTGTTTTCTGGGGATTGCATGTCACTCTGTGGTACAGGCTCCATTTTTGGTTGGCAACAACAAACCTTTGGTAACTTCTCTATCTGTCCTGTCAGTGTGAGTGTAATGAGTTGCTCTAGTAGGTAACCCAGAAACTCAACGTTAATAGGTAACACATGAATGTCATCTTATGCTAGTCATGATCATGGTCAGCCCCTCCTCCCTCTTCCTTAAATCACCCCCTGTGTTTGCACACACACACACATGCACACACACTAATGAGAGCGATGGTTCACCTTCCTCCCTCAACTCTTCCTGGCTCTGTCCCTTTCACACACTCTCCCTCTCTCTGACAGGCTTGATAACACCAAACACACGCTAACCCAGACACCATTGTCCTCTGTTTGCTCATTGCATACCTCTTCTGCTTGCTTACCCTCTTTTCACTCCCTCTCTTCTTTATTTTCTCTCCGTGGAAAGAAAGTGTTGCAGAGGAGCAGCTGGTGAAACCGCTGGTCCCTGAATTCTGTCTTAGCTTCCCCAGATGACCCTCCAGCCATTGTTACAGCACTGACATGAGGCAGCTCCGGCTGTGTGAATGTCAACATTATACTTTGTTTTATCAGACAGGGATTGGTATGTTCGTTTGTCTGCATGACTAATTCACCACTGAGAGACAGCCTTGGCGGCATGCCCTCACAGGATAATGGAAGAAAGCCTCTCATCAGTTTTGGCCCTCTGTTTGTGCGTGTGTGAGCCTCATGCTGACTGCAAAACCGTGTTGTTCATAACACCAGAGAGCGCTGGGAGATTGTCAGCCAATATCCTCTCTCGTGCAGTGACCAGGAAGATGGGTGAAGCAGGGGATATTGTTTCCATGTGGCCCTGAGGCCCTCAGTGGTGGATGGGGTGGTTACCTGCCCTTGGCACTCAGATCAGAGGAGGGAAAAGCACGAAGCCGCCTCCCCTGAGTTACACAACAAGATCATCGTAACCTCCATGCAACCTTCTCTATTCAGCTTTCTTCTAAGCTTTAATCAACATCGCCCACTCGTAACCCTCCGAGGATTGGTCCTTTTCATTACTCGCCGATGGGTGGGAAGTGGAGGTCAGCCCTGTTGTGTTAAACGGAGAGGGTGTTAGCTGGACTGTACGATAGGAATTCCTCCATTGCTTTTGTGTTTGTCAGATTGGAAGTGCTACCCTCTGGGGTTCTACTGCTTAGATTAGGCCGTGTAAACTGTATTCCTTGCATGCACATGTTAAGCAACACTTTCCCTAAGCCGTGAAGAAATATTAATGTGGTTTAAAAAACAGCCTACATGTCGGAACAAAGCAAAGGACTTTAGGTGTGTGTCTGTCTGGATGTGGATGCTCCAGGCCTGGAGCAGAGGGGGATCTCCCAGCCTCTCTTCTCCTGCCAGGGTAAACCTTCCCTGGCTCTTTAGGGCGTATACCGCTCCCCACTACCCTTCGTATCTCCTCTCCCATTGTTTCAGCTTGCTTATACAGGGTCATACACTCCATTCAGTATTGACACACCTGATCAGCAGCCTGTAGAGCGCACAGCGCGCAGACCTCAACACACCAACCTCTGAGGAATTCTGCCGTCACACTTCAAATGCAGTGAGGGGAGAGTAACAGCTGGTGTTTTTTTATAAATTGGTTTATGAAAGAGCCATCAGTCACAGAGTTTCGCCTCGCCTCTTGATATTAGCAGATGGGCAAAGAGTGTGTGCATGTGTTGACGACATGCACGATGAAGAGTGGTAATGCTGAGGGGCTGACTCGGTGGTTAACCTTTTCTCTTTTCCTTCTCTCCAGGTGGCAAAGTTGGAGTACGTGAGGAAGAGACCCAAGCTGAAGGAGGTCTTTGTGCGGTTAGAAGACCACCTGGAGTGTGTGTGCACATCACAGCATCATGTGGTGGAGCCCTCAGATGCAGAAACAGGTGAATATGACCCTAAAAGATATTATGTACCATTGTTCTGTCCTCACCAAAAATGTTCCAGCATTGCCTTTTTGCAGAAAAACTACCTGGAGGCTGAGTTTAATTGCTAAGTCCCGTCCTCATCCCTGATGTCATCATGCATCATGATGCTTTCCTGCCATCTTTCCTTCCATCTTTCCTGCTGTCCGTCTAATGGTTTCTCATTCTGTCTGGCTCTTTGGGTCTGCACTGGATGACCTTTTTCTTTGCTCCTAAACAGACAGACACACCTGTGAGGTGGCCAGCTATTGCAAAACTGTACTTGTGCCTAGTTAGGCAAGGATGTGTGTGTGTGTGTGTGTGTGTGTGTGTGCGTGTGTGTGCAAAAGTGTTTGCGAGTCTGTGTGTTAAGGGAGGGTGTCCAAAGGCTGCTTGGCATGACAGCAGGTAAATCCGCCAGTGCCTTGATCTGAAGCCTTTCTCTGCCTGGGAGCAGATAAGCACTGTGATGTGTGCTGATAAGGCATCTGAAGTATTTATGGTGTGTCATATCTTTGCACTCTCTGCTTCTGTCCCAGGGCTGTTGTGCCTCTTTCTGTGTCATAAACCCTGCTTCTTGCTTTTAACCCTGCTTCCTATCCCAACTTTGTGTTTTCAGGCCACCGTAGGGCTAAAGGTAAAAAAAGGAAACCTAAAAAGCTAAGGCCCAGCAAGGATTTATTGGCGACATAATAAAAATGCACTCATTACCCAAAGTCCACTGAAGAACTGTGAAGGGAACAGGTAGGACTTTAGCACCTCAGCGTCCTCTTTTTGTGGCACTGCACTGGTCCAATTGGGGCAAAAGGAGGGCCTGCCAATCACTATCACCGATCACATCACAGCCAATCAGTGCGAGAAAAGGGAGGGTTTAGGAGTTCCACACTCGGCCCCCATGCTGCATGCTGATTTTGTGGCCTGCTGAGCATGCACACTACATACAGTAAATATGCTTTGTGTCACAGTGTCTTGTTTGTGTATGGTTGTGTGCATGTTTTTTATCATGTTATACAGAAAGACATCACATGCCTTATGCCGCAGTTTGTTTCACTGCTTTAAAAGACACCCCTTCCTTTTTTTTGTTTTTGCTTTTGTCTCCCTCATCTTATCATCTTGTCATCACAGTGATTATTTTTTTTAATCTCTATAACTAAGAAAGAGTTTTATTTTGTTAAATTAAAAAGAAAGTATCACAAAATTCCTCTGTATTTTACTTGGGGCACACGCAAACTGTATTTTGACAGGGCATTATGATGCCTGGAGGAACATGATTCAGAAAATTGTTGTATGTTAAATCAGCTTGTTAGACATGCATGAACAAATTAACGTGATTAGGCAGAAATGCAAAAACCTAATTTGATCTTCTTAAAGCAAAAAAGCCATGAGGTGTGCTGATAACAGTATGATGCTAATCTCATCTTTGTCTCTCCCTCCTACAGTGGACGTGAGGTGAGACCAATCAGAACAAGGGACTTCAGCGTGGGAGGGACCGAAATAGAGGATGCCACCAACAGGATAGCTGCTCTGTCGTCTTCCCCAGTGCCATGCAACCTTTGTTTAAAAAAACTTTTCTGTAAAGACAAGATGCTGAAAAAAAAGACAATGGACAAAAATAAATAAGATGCCAAAGGTGCTTTTTCTTACAACCAGTAACAGCGATGAGGACTTCCTCTGTGGTACACCGCCTGCCTAGACAACTGAACCCTGCTGCTGATAAAGAAAAGAAGAGAAAGAAGCCGCGCAGCTGCAGAAAGAGGCCGAGGGGAGATGATGAAAGGGATTTGTGTTGATCATTTTGACAGACTTTGTTTGAACAAGATGCACGACACAGTTCTATGGAACAGTTGGATCAAGCTTTCATGGGAATCTGGTGCTCAGACTCCAAAACAGCGGTGGATGACCTCCAACTGGGCAACATAAAAGTGTCCGGCCCTGTTTAAAGGACTTGCATACACAGGAAGGAAGAAAGAGAGATATAGGAAAAATAATGGAAAGAGGGAAAGAGAGAGACAAACAGGTGTTTTTTTTCCTTTCAAAAGACTCTCTATGGAGTATGAAACTTTTTAAGTTTTGGGATGTTTGCTCTGAGTAAAGAGGAAATCTTCTGTGAGACCCCTGGCCATCTGTGACTTTTCCCCCTTGCTATGTACAGTTAAGTTTGAGAAGGAAGATGCGCCGCTACTTAAAAACTATTTATACGTGTGGACGTTTGCTTTCTGTCTCTTCCCGTGCAAAAGAAAGAAATAACAAAAAGGATGTTTGAATGATTTTAGAGTTTTGGAGTTGCTGTTTTTTTTGACTTTGTAACCATCAGTATCACAATCTCAATTTCTCTTTTTTTGTTGATGTTATTCTTGTCATCCACCTTTCTTATTATATTACAGTATAACTGAATGATGTCAAGTCTTGTATATGGTCTGGATATATGCGTGTGCAAGGAGGAGATGTGAGAGTCAGTACAGGAAGATGCTTTATTTTTGTTATGAAATATATTAAGCTTACTTATATCCAAGCAGGAATTATGTTTTTTTCTTATGTTGTGGTTGAATGCCTGTATTTAATCCAATGGAAAAGATGCAAAAATGTGGGCATGGGGTGGTCTAGATGAGGGAGAAAAGATTGTCAGTGCTTCAGCTGTGAAAATGGGGGATACAGTGGCTCAAACATGGCAACTTCAAGATTGTCCATACAGCAGCTTATTCTCACACTGTCCAGAGGAGGTGACATTTCACACAAACGTGCAAACAAAACATTAATGTGTGTCCATGTCATCTCTCACAAAATGCTAGAACGGCTCTCTGCATGCCTGTATGAGGTGGAAGAGACAGGGTGTGTGTGCGCTTACTCTAACATTGATAAGGAAGATGCCTGCCTGCACTGCTTCACAAGCACACATGTTGTGCTCGCTGAGAGCAAAGTCCACCTTAAAGAGTGAACAAGCGAGCAAAACAAATCGACAAGAGCATGAATGGGCTCCTTGTTCCGCAAGTCTTTAATCCTTGATCGACAGGAGAACAAATCTCTGATAGCTCCACCCTGGTAAAGGTGTTCACACTGAACATGGCCAACATGTCATCGGGACAGATGATGATGACTGTGCTGTGGTGGCCTGAACCTGAACAATTACTTCCTCTAATGGTGATGAATGTGTAACCAGGCCGATAAAGCGGAAAAACAAACTGTCGTCTTCCAAAAGAGGAAGTTTGATGGAGATTTTTCGAGCAGTCAAAGGCGAAAGAGTGAGTCACTGCACTGTGAAATGAGTCAAGTGAAGGTTACATAAGGAAAAGTTTGATTAAAACGAGGCTGTATTGGCTACTGCTGAGCTGTGGACATTAGATCACACACACACACACACACACAGACACACACACACACACACACACACAGAGCTCACCTGTGAATGAACCAACCATCAGTTTACTGGTGCTATATTTACAAAGCTGATGTTTCGACACTGTTCACATTCACATGAAAGTAAGATGAGTGTTCTCGGTATAAACCAGGGACCACATTTGGAGCGATCTGATTCAAGAAAACGCCATTACGCTATCGCTAAGCCTTTATCATTTTTCTTTTGAGCTTCCATTGGATAAAGACAGCAATAATCATAATTTATATATTTATGTTTTCAACAATAAATATATTTCTGCTTACGAAAATGTTCACTGAATGTTGAGTCCCGTAATTTGTTTGCATGGTGTCTCAAGAGTTAATTGTAGGTATAGCGTGGGATGTCATGCAATCACTGAAGACTGAGAGGATATTATGTGCACAAAGTAAAGTTATGGAAGTAAAAATGAACGACATGAGCATTAGAAAGCTAAATAGCATGAAAAAGGAAACCCACAGTCTATAGGGACCACCCTGCACCAGAAAGGCCTTACCTGCTTCCCTCATTAGTGACAGACTTTCTGGTAAGTTTTATCTAAACAACTTTATAATACCCAAACATGTAAAAGATATATAGATTATGTAAGCACGGATAAAGAGTGGAGTCAACACGTGCTGGTGCTGCTGCAGCAGACAGGACAGAAGCTGGATGTGAGGGTGGCGGTGTACACAGGAAATGTGAGCTTTTCCAGGCTTGCGGGCCGAGCGGGAGCTGGGCCTTATTCCAGAATCCACCAGTAGCAGACGGTAGGTTCCCGGGGGCTTTATTACTCCTCCCAAAGCAGCTCACCCTAATCCCAGAGCTGGGGGACATGAAAGTCTCTCTCCTGTGCACTTACCGGCAATACACCCGGCTTATTACCTCAGGAGGGAGCCAGAAAAAGAAAGGCAAAAACATGAAAGGGACAAAGGATCAGAGAGACAGCAGCTCTGCAAGCCAGTGGAACAGAGGATAAAGTGAATAAAGTAAAGATAAAAGGAAGAGCAGGGGCTTGTTTGACTTTATTGTTTTTGTTTGACATGCACAGCTTCATTCATAAGGACGGTGCAAGGGCCGAGGTGAGGATTGAGGAGTCAGTATAGCGTGTGCAGCGTCTTCAACAAGCAGGAAAAAGAGGAAGGAGGAGCAAAGGAGAGTGGTGAGAATATCCTGAGGAGTGAGAGGGCAAGGGGATGCATAGAGTGAAAAAATGGGGAATGAAGTGGACTCAGGATGTGGGTAATCGGCACCGCAGCAACAGGGGCCAGACAGGGCAGCACTAAGTGGACGTGCTTTCATAAACAATGCCAGAGGGGGACGAGGGCAGACAAGGTGTGAAGAGGGCTGCTGAATTGGCTCCGTGTGTGCGTGTGTGTGTGTGTGTGTGTGTGTGCGCAGTGAAACAATACTAAGGAGGTCTCCCAGTGTGAAACATGGACCGCTGGAATTTTGGGCTCTTGCAGAGGGCAAACTGTGATTTGACTACCCACAATGCATAGGGTCAGAGTTCAGGGTTCAGGGGTCACATGGGGGATGTTACTGGTTGTGCTAAGAGGTGGATGCATTGTTAAGCATTAATCATCTCACCATGGTTTTCTGTGGTTACTGTAAGGGTGACTTTTAGAATCTAATATCTTTTGTACATTTTATGTTCTTACATTATTGCGTTTATAAATAGGATCTAATCGTTCATTTACAGCCTCAACATCCTCAGACGCAGCCTCAACTATTTCCTTCCCAGATTACAGTTCTTGTAACCTTTGCTTCATTACTTACACCCCTCTCTTCCCTCCCCTTTTCCCTTTCCCTTCATGTCACCCTGTTATGCTTCTCCTCTCTGCCCCCACCTGTGGCCTCTGGGTTTTGAGGAAAGGCAGAGGCGGCCTTTGAAGATGGCGACAGCCGAGTTTGTCCGGGGCCGCAGCCATGAATGCACGCCTTTGTCCGCCTCTCTCTCACGTCTTCATATCCTGCCCCTTCCACGCTCCCCATCCTCGCTCTGCCCCCCACAAACTCACACGGACACGGCTCATGCCCTCGGTTAGGGCCCTGTTGCACAAATGACCCCGCTAATTATGTATTTAAGGTATTTGGCTCCTATGAAAACAGCTTTGGGTTAGCGGTGGAAGGTGGCAGGGGCAGACGGGGGGAGGAGGGTGTGCAGGGACGTGGGGTGGTCCATGGTCTCATGGCTATCATTACCGCCCAGCGTTTTATGTAAACACTGGATTAGGGCAGCGAGTGGTGATTGTGAAGAGGGATGGTGGAGGTGGTGTTGGTGGGGTTTGGCACAAGTTTAGGTAAGCGAGTTGCCTGTGCCTCCGAGCTTTGGTCTTTAGTTTCACCCCTGGGTGGCAATCCTTCAGAGAGGTTTTCCCATGCGCTCCCACATCCCACCTCCCACTGATAATGGTGTATAAGTGACACAGGAGAGATGATGATGATGATGATACAGCACACGAAGGCCTGTTTTCAACCTGCGTGGGTTCATTTTAAATTAACAATACTTAAGTTCCGCCACTTGACCTCTCTCTATCAGAACAATAAAAACAAAAGACATAGTTTGATGACATTCTGAAGTTGTTTGTTCAAAAGTTTGTTTTTTCAGTTGTTACATTAACTTTACGAGGCAGCTGGACTTGCAAGACCAAAACATCATGGCATCAAAAAAATCCTCCTTGCCAGGCTACAAACTATCTGGCCATGAGACAAACCAATCAGCATCCTTTGAGGAGGTACCGACATGAGCTATAGGTGTGGTTTATGTGTGTGCCATGGCAAGAAACGACCATTTGCTCAGAAAACAACAATGGCGACTACAGACGAATAGGAATGACATCGGTTTGATTTACCAACTGGCTGCGCCTGTCATATAGTTTGCTGATCTGATTGGTGGATGCCAGTCCGAGACAGACGGTGACAGATTGATGGTTTATGGAATCACCTGCTGAGTATTTTTTCAGAGTGCCTGCCCTTTTCCGAATGGTTTCCAACGGAGCCTTCCCAGATGGTTGAGTGTAACAAACCACGGTGGATCAGTGGCTGGCATTGTCGCCTCACAGCAAGAAGGTACTGGCTTTCGATTCATAACAGGGGCAGGGCCTTTCTGTCTGGAGTTTGCATGTTGTCTTCATTTTTACATGGGTTTCCTTAGGGTGCACTGGTTTCCCCCACCACTACATATCTGGTGCGCTGTGCTGTGCTGTGGCTGCCCACCCTCAGGGATGGCTTAAATGTGGAGACCAAATCTCAGTGTACACTGTATATGTGACACATGAAGGACCTTTATCTTTATTTCAAATGCAAATCTAATTGACTGCATGCTGAAATGTTCACAGACAACGAAATGTCTAAGAGTTTTATTCAAGTCACATTTAGTCACATTTGCTGATTTTTTTCCTCACTTGTCGTCTGGTGTTACACAGGTTAGCAACAGATGAGAAAATGAAACACAGTGCCTCTGGAAATAAAATGACAGATGAGTGAGTTTGAACATTATTGGACTCGTTTGAGATAACATACTTACCAAATAACACATTTAATACATGTGTAGTCATTTTTAAACATTTTGTCATTTCTAGATATTGTTGTCCACGGCTCCTCCGGTCTACATGTTGAAGTGTCTTTGGGCAAGATACTGAACCCCAAACTGCTCCCAATGGCTGTGCCATTGGTGGGTGAATGTGTGTAGATGAGTTCCTGAGGAGCAGGTTGGCTCTTTGTAGAGAAGTCATCTGCCCTTAATGTGTGTGTGTGTGTGTGTGTGTGTGTGTGAATGAGTGAAAGACCAGAAAAGCTCTATAAATACAGTCTATTTACCATTTACAATTTATTGGTGATGATGTATGAACACCATTTTCATGATCACAGTTTTACATCTATTTATTTTAACTTTTAAAAAAAAGTAAAAATGCTTTGTTACAGTCTTGTCACCTATTGCCGTGTTTGAGCTAGGATGGGGCCATCATGCTCTCATGAGCAGCTCCAGATAACCTCTGAAACTGGATCGTTACGCTTTGTCCTCCAAGGAAAGGGGCTCACAGATGGTGCTGATAAAACCCGAGATGGACCCTTAGTGGGAACCTGCTGAAACAGAACCCTTCACTCCACTTCAGCTCCAGCACTCCTCATGAGTGTGTGTTCAAGACAGCATCATGCATAATATTCTGTGTTATTCGAGGAACAACATTCTCACAGTTTGCAAACTTTATTTGCAAAAACACTCAGCAAACAGCACAAATCCATTCAGTGCTGTGCATACAGGATTTAGTGGAATTAATCTCTACCTCCTCTTAGTCCTCTTTTAATTGCCCACGTCGGTGTCCGGGGAGGTTGAAGTAAAGCAACCTGGAAATTCTCACTGACTGATCTATAAGTCCCCCACTTGTTCCCTCCCTGAGCACTACGTGACTGAAGTGAACCTGGCGGGGCCTCTGTCAGATCTTGTTAATGGAGGGAGGGAGAAGCAAGAGAAGCAGGGAGTAAAAGAGGGCGTGGCAGAGGAAGAGTATCAAGGTCTCAGGAGGGAGATAAGTCAGGTTCTAATGGGAGCTGGAGTTTGTATGTGTTTTAATTACAAGGGGAGATGCATGAAGTCAATGCCCCTACTGTATGTGTGTGTGTGTACAGTGTGAGAGCATGCATGTTTCCGATGGGAGCGCAGCTCAAGAAGACCGTTCCCTTTGCACATCAAATAAATCAAAGGTCTACAATTAGAAAGAAGGAGTGCGCAGTGTTTGGTCTGTGGGAAGAGAGGAAGAAAGCTTGGAATGTGTCACTGCTATTGAGGAATGAGGAGTGTGTGCATGTGTGTCTGCGTGCACATTTGTGTGTGTGCAATTATATGTGTGAGGTCGGGAGTAGCCGGCCTAGCCAACATTCTTGGGCAGCAGTATTATTAACTGTGGTGGAAGCATTATCAGTGTTTACTTTGATCCAACCACCATCAGAGGAGTAATGGACTCAGCTGAACTCGCCTCTTTTCCTTTTCCCT
>JAQFJB010000009.1:11897981-11908013 GCA_029874875.1 Naso minor
GTTTGCTGCAGCTATGCACCACACAACAGTAACAACAACAACAACAATAATAACAACAATTACCTATTTTCTGTGTAACCTTTCTGGTTTAAAAAGTAAACACATGACTTTGCCTCTGCAGCAGGTGACCTCTAACCTCCCACACCCTCCCGTCACGGTCATGCCTTGAGGCGGCATTGTAAATGGCTCTCCCCACTGGTATGCAGAGAGCGTGAGCAGAACAGAGCGCATCCTGCCAACACAGCATGAAAAAAACCTCGGCCCTGTGTGCATTAGGCCCTGCAAACACCTAGGTGGTCCTGGAAAAGATGGGAAGAGAGAGACACAGGAGTACATGGGAGGACAGAAGTTATGTGGGAGGGAGACTGTCAGGTTGTCTGTGTCAACAATAAGGAAATAATTGGCCTCTGTAGCCCGTGGGCCTTGCTGTGGCAGCCTGGGGGCCTACTGGTGTTTGGCAGGGCATGGCCCTGGCATTACACACAATTAGGCCAACAAGGGGGTCAAATAGGAAGGCAGGGGAGGTCCCAGCCCTGTCATTCAAGAGAGGGATGTCTTGAGCCCCAGGCTAAGCCAAGGCAAGTCCCAGGTCACGGGGAAAGGCCCTGAACTAGGTCTGTCTGGAGATGAAAGCTTGATGTGAGTCCCGCTGATCTGAGATGAGGCTGATTATGCATAATTACAGAGGAGGAAGTGAACATGGGTAGAGTGATACTGCATTCAGGATGTTAACAGGTCAGTGTAAATAGGTGTTTGGTGAGCCAGTCGATATAAAACTGGAATCACCTGGGTTTGGAAATTCAAGAAGCTTCTTTTCTTTTTTCTTCTGCTTTTTCTGGACCTCCCATATTTTTTCAGCCATAATTAATCACAAACATTTTTCCCTATACCTGTGGAATCCACTTAATCCTACTCAACAGGTTCTTGTGTCTGTGGTCCGGCTCTGGACAATATCATAAGCCAGACTGCTGGTTGGCAGCCTACTAGCCCCTCTCTGACTTGACTCCCTCCTTGACCTTTCCCAACTGTGATAAACATTCCCAATCAATGGAGGAAATAGGGTGGAAGTGGCCAGGGCCGTGAACATGACCTCCTGGTTGGCTTCAAACGGCCTGTGATTCTCTGTTTGCACCTAATCCACACCTTGTTCTTCTGATCAGGTAAGCTCTGCCAGAGATGGAGTGAGGTCAGCTGGTTCAAACATGACAATGCTGCAAAACATATCCGTCTTATTCAATCGTAGTCTTAAAAATTGCCAAAAACATCTGGCAGTTTCCTGAGATAGATGTGCTTCTTGTCCACGCAAATCAACTTTTTTCTGAGTTCCTTGGTTTATCAGATTTTTTAAAAAGAATTACTGCAAGTGCACATTCACATCTCAAGCCATAACAACTTGTACAAGCACACTGACAAGACAGCACACTGTTTACACTGTAAGAAAATGACAATATCCAATATATCAGCCGATAGTCAATGTATAATATTTTGAATGTGGTTATCAAATACGTGTGTCAAAGATACAGTATGTAATGAGGGCAGGATATCTAACAAACTTTATGCCGAACATCAGTGCACTGAAAAGTTAACACTTCACTTAATACCAATTAAATAATGGACCACCCTCTCCTAGACAAACTATGTGACTACACCATTTTAAATCACTAGTCCAAGCATTTCTTCCAGCCTGAAAAAACAGTTTTAATATCGGCACTTGTCGGAGAACAAATACGGCAATACTTATATTTCTGCAGTCAATAATATCAAACCGATAAAAACTGATACATCGGCCCTAATTACAATCATTTTCATACAGATTAAAAAGTATAACCATGTGACATGTTCCAAGTACTGTATCTTTTGTTATATGCAAAATGATGAAGCAAAAAGTACAAACAAACAAACAAAACATCTATAGTGACAGCTGCACTTGCAACAGATATGATTGACAGATGTTATGAGGTTGGATTGGATTAACAGGTTGGATTCATTTGTTGATAGAATATAATGAGACAAAAATGTCCGTGTGTTACATAATAGAGGTTTAATTCATGACTGTACAGGCAAAGAAGCTTAAAAATCATTGACTTCCATTCAGACCTTCACTGACTGACAAATAGGGACAAAGAAATACATACAGAGCGCTTTTTATTTGATGGCCCCTGCAGATGAAATTGTACAACTTTGTACGTATCTCCAAACAGCATATAACCAGCATCTCACACTCTTTCTGCAGTAAGCAGACGGTTGGAGGGCGCTCTCACGTTCCACTTGAATGACTTCATGTAATGAGAGACAAGAAAGAGGGAGAGAGTAAATGATCTGCACTCGCGGCCGGAATCCATGTAATGTGCTTTGTTGACTCTTTCTACAAGAGGAAGTGCTACAACAATCTAATGTCACAACAAACAATAAAGCATAACCATGTCACTTTTCTTTTTTTTTCACAATCCCCTCTCTTGTCACTGAGCTAGCAGTTTGTGTGAAGCAATGTCTGTGAAAGCCATTGGTGATTTTAATGGCCTGTTTTGGTCTAAGTAATTCGTCCCCCATGAAACTGTATCTTTGACAGAACATGCTGCAATTCTTCACCTCTACAGAACCTCCACCCATCAGACTCCCTACATCTTACCCTCTCCCTGTCACACCATGCTCTCTTCTAGCTGATGGACATACATGCTAATGCTGCATGCATCCCTGCAGGAATTCACGGCTGGATGTAACGAAATATATGTCAGAGCTCTCCGTTTACTGAGGCCTTTGCTGCTTCGTCTTACAGTTTAAGGACATGATCAAACAAGACGGGACAGGAGAGTGGGATAGCATTTAAGTGAATACAAGTTGGGGCAGTGTCTCTTTCAATGAGAAGGGGATGGGGGATTGTATCTTTATCTCTGACCCCCTCACTCCCGGCCCCTGGGGAGCAGGCAGGGCGGCTGCTGAGACAGAGTAGGGCTCAGGTTTTGTCAATGTGCATCAATCTCTCTTGTCTGTCAGCCCTGTACCTCCCAACCTCTGACCCTGCTCCACCCTCTCATGGCCTGAGTTACAAAGCTTCCTGGATGGGGATTGGTTGTCAGAGAGGTCCAGCTGAGAGACAGTGGAGACAGTAATCTGGCCTGTGATGCCGCTGTGTCTCAAGAGGATGGAGCTCTTACTGCTCTGTACTAAATTTAAGGAATCTAAACTTTCTGTTGGGTCTTTTCTTCTCTGATGCTGTCCCTTATCTCTATCCTTCTACCTTTTCACTGACAACAACATATCCTCTTCTATTATCTATCTCTAGGTCATATTGGTCCATTTCCCTTCCCGCTCTTCAAGGTACAAAGTGTCTTCATCCATCTCTCTTCTAGTGTCTGAGCAGTCTGTCAGTGAGTTACCTCTGGAGTGAAGGATGGTGGTGTCATTGAACAAAGAGGCTCACTTATTCTCTACACATGCACTGAGTCTGAACTAAGAGCCCAGAGTCTGGGATCCTGGAGTCTGGACTGTGATGTGTGTGTGGGGGATAAAGTTATGGTGAGAGCACTGAGAGAAACTTTAGGGAGAACATGACAAACCACTTGTGGCACGGTTGTCTCATTGAATCTCTCTGAACTATTCATTCTTGCTCGGCCCTGCTTGGCTGCAGGTCTCTCTCAAAGCCTCTCTGTCAGTGAACAGCTGAGGTCAACAATTTGCTGAGCTTCCCCCTGAACTGCCGCATTCATCTTTTTCTTTCCAACAGTATATTTTGGGGTGTTAGTCAAGAGACAGGGGCATTTTTTTCTGGGGGTTAGGTATGGGGGCAAACAGAAGGCAGGCAGGGGTTTACGGGGTAAGGGGAGAGATGTGTTGAGGTACTCCAGCTGTAGTGTTCTTCAAGCTACTCCCCTTTATCTTTGTCACTCCTTGCCTCTTCTCTCATCGTCACTCTCCATCACTCACTGTCCTTTATCCATCAGCATCCTGCAGGTTCCTGATTAAACAGAATATCTCTTTAATGCCCCCACCAACTGCCAACCCCCCTCTCATACTCTCTTCCCCTCTTACTCCATCTTCTTCTGTCCTCTCTTTCATATCTCCTCCCCTCCCGTGTGAGACAACCTGGCTCACTTCCATCAGCTTGTCTTTGGAATTTGAGCCCCGGTATGCACCCGGCGTGCTCAAACTAAATGCTTTTCCATTCTTCCTTATTTCTTTTCTCTTTTTATGCCCCCTTGGATTTGAGAACTCTTGTCTTAAACATTGTATTCCCATGGAACAAGTGGCAAGGTATAGTAGTCATGTGGGTCATGCCTGGATTGAGTGTTAATTTCACAGACTGAAAGGAAAAAGGAAACAAAACCAGCTTTATTATCTCCATACTTTATCTTCAGCTCTTCTGTTCTTCAGTAAAATTTCAACCAAAATCCCAAGTCAGCTCTTGGCAGTTTGCCATTACAATCAGGACAATACACCTGGTTAACCCAACCCTTTGTCCCTGCTGTCCAGTGATCAGTGAGATGCAGCTGACATCAGCGCCACTATGGCACTTAAAGAAAGACTCAAATCAAAAGCAGGGTAAACCTGTATGACAGTGTTTTTCACTCACAAACAGTTCTCTGAAGCAGGAGGCCCTACCCTTATGCAGGGACCCTCAATCATCATCAAATCATCGGTGGTGGCTTTGATGCTCCATTCAGTTGATGGCCCATTGTTGCTGCTCCCTATTCACCAGCACCTGGGCAGGCTGGCAAAGTTAAGCCTTTCTGCTGTGTTATCAAAACAAATGCGTGACCCTACTCGGAGGATTGGATGGAGATCAGGGATGAGTTGAGAGACTGTCTTTAAGAGAGCAGTAAAGTGAACAGAGATGCCCTCCCTTTCAGCAACATGGGGGTGAGTGCAAAATGTGGGAAAGTTCACACAGAACCAAATCCTTAAACCGTTATCAGGTTGCAATGGGGGTGGCCATTTTCTTGCAGTACTGTCTATATTTACACATACACATATTATAAGGACAAACTAGATTTAAATTTGAACCTTTCGGTAAATCTCTTCTAAACCACATCTTAACCTTGGCATCACAATTCCATTGATTTTCCAACAGCAATGTGACAAGGTTGGACCCATTTTTGAAGAGACCACAGTCCTAACATGAGCAGATAATGATGGGAAATGCTGACCTGACTATACTGTAATGGTTATGAAGCACTTCACAGCTGAGCAGGATAGCTGGGGGCAGCAGCAGGCAAGACAGCCTGGCACCAATACCTTGAGAGCAGCCAACCTCGGTCTTGTCAGCTGTGTGAATATGGCCTCAGACGCCAGCCAGCATGTCCCCTGGGTGCCTCCTCACCTCTGTGGCCATGGGTGGAGGTGTGGGGGACAGAGCCTTCCTTCATCATCTCAATGTGGGGATGGGACCAGTGCCCAGAGTGACCATGCCCAGCCAAGTCCATCCCTAGCTGAGCCACAGCACAGGGCAGAGCAGCCAAGGGGCTCTAGACCCACTGGCTAAAGTAAAACTGACAGAATATGACTCTCCATGAGCTTAACCAGCATGGGTAAACACATGGAAATCCATGAAAACGTGTGCGCTACTTCACAAAACACACACACAAGTGCCTGTGCATGTCCATACATATAAGTGTCCCAAAGTTGGTTTTGGCCTTTAAAATTGCTGTTTGGAAATGATAACAACAATAATGGAGACTTTGCTGTTTGCCCTCTTGTTGGTCTTTCTGAAAATAGGGTATGAGTGTGCAAGGTGGAGAGGAGCAGAGACAAGGCTGGTGTCTTTGATGCACCGTTGTTCCGCTGGCCGCCCTCTCCTCTCTGTGTAGCTCCGTGGTTTGGCCTTGGCTCCACGACCCTCTTCACAGCCCTCTGGGTCCAACTCTATCACCGCAGGCGCACTTCTTTAGCACATGTCAATATTAGTTTAGGATTATTTCTAGAAGTCCAGAAGGGTAAAATCCATTTAGAGATTACAGAGCTGACACAAAATCAGGAAGAAATCAAGAAGAAACTGTGGAAGAACCATTAATGAATATTTATTATTTGCATAACACACACAGATGATTTAACTCAGGCGCACTGTGGTCAGCTAAATTTGGGTGAAGCCACATGGTGTCCTGGGTAACCTCAGCCCAGAATAGCCTGCAATGAAGACAGGAGTCACAGTGGTGTGCTGGGCTCCTCTGCTTACGGATGAGGATGGGAGGGATGAAAGTGGAGTGAATAGCGGTATGTCCCTCCACCCTGGGTTGATCCTCACGAAAAGGCTTTACGTCTGGGTCAGCAGTAACAGCCAGTTGGCATTTGGTACCTCTGTTCTCAAGAGAATGAACTAGGAGACCTGGGCACTGACTGGATGGTGAGGTCACTTACAAGTGCCTCAAAGTTAAAAGCTTTTATTTTTTCTCCTTATGCCATCTAATACTGGACCACAGATGTAAAAGGGAGAAGAAGAAAAATCTTCTGTGTATAAAAGAATGACCTGTATTTCCATGATCCCTAAATGATTCCAGGTTGGGATGTCCTCCTGGCAGTCCACAGGCTTGAGCAAGAGTTTCTTATTGTGTGAAGCAGTCAGTGATTAGTCACGCAATTCTTAAAAATGGTTGATGCATCACAGCCATGTCGTCTGCAGGGATCTGAACTATATCTTCTTTTTTTTACATGACTAGATGAGGTTATTCACTCCTTCCTCAGCCAGGCTGGATTGGATTAGATTAGACTGGTGCCTAACAAAGTAACTAAGGTTGAAATAAGTTTCTTTAGCCAAAGAACTACCTCAGCTCAAAGATATGTGATCCAATAGAATGTTAAAGTCCCATGTAGTTTCTAAAGAAATACTGTTCTACCTGTGGGGAGGGGATTTCCCTTAGCATTCAGCTTTTCTAATTTATCTATGTTTAAGTATGGCAAGAATTACTTTAAGGTATTTCAACAGATATTTCCGTTGAGGCATTTTCAACATTTATCCATTATTTTTAGTTAGCTATTTTCACAGTTTTCCCATTAATTATGTTATTTTTTTAACCATTAATCCAGTGCTTTTCACTGATAATTTTAACCATTTAAACTGTCATTTTCGCCAAGCTATGTATTTACTCAATTTATGGATTATTTTGTAGCAAAGTCTTTCAAGTATTTAACCATTACTTTAACATACCAGTTTTACACCATTTACCCATTACATTAAGCTAACTCCTTTAACTATTTATTTGTTTATTTCCTAATAATGTTTAGCCAAGCTTTCAATGGTTTATCCATACTTTAACTAATAATTTTAGCCACTACTTTTAGCTTGTCCTTTCAACTGTTTAGACTTCTTCAAATATTTAGTTAATCTTTTTTTTTTTTTTTAATCAAAATATCAGGCAGTCTTCAGCTCATACATTGGACTTCATATGTGGGCATGTTTTGAAATCAGTATTGTTATTTCTATTTCTGTCATTGACCCTCTAAATTTTTTCACATTCCAGGTGTTGTATAAGTAGCAATTAAAAGGTAATTACTATTGTAGAGGACATACCCTCTCATCACGTATACACATGTTGCAACTCCCTATAGGTATTAGCACAGGCAGGTGAGAGGCAGCTACATATTTCACAGTCAAATCCTCCTTGTCCTGTGTAAACTCTCAGGAAGAGATTAATTGAAATCACATTGTCACTGTGTTAAGTTTACCATTTTCCTGTATACCACACACAACATCACAGTTCTCACGTCATCTTCATGTTTGTCCTGGAAATACATAAACAGATTATTAATGGGCCTATGTGTCTGATCCTTTGTGGTCCTGGCTGGAGATATCAGAGAACTGAAATAGCTTGTGAGACTTTCTGTTTGTCAAGTCAGTAAATTAATCAAGCAATCCAAGTAAGCTTTTCTAGATGAGGTGTTGCAGGTAAAGAATTAATCACTGTCTGGTTCTGCAAGTTCAAAAGTTCAGGTTCCATATGACACCTGAACTGGGTGACCTGCAGAGCCACAACTTTGCTTGCTAATTCAACTGCTAATGCCTTATTATCACCATACATTGGTCTGATCTGATCAACAGTGCAGTTATGTAACCTTTACAAAAGAATGGCATCCACCTTTTTTTGTAGCACAGGGCGTGTAACGTGCAGGTTAGAGCACATTTACCTTTGATTAGATTATTAATTTAAGTATTCATCATGTCTGAGGAGAAGGTGGGTGTGAGTCACCTGGAGAACCAGACTGAGTGATTTTGTGTGTGTGTCAGTATGTGTCAGTATGTGCAACACATTGAAGAATTCTGTTGCACTTTTTCTTTGCTCTCCTCCACTGCTGTTCAAGACTTTAGTGGAAAGTCCATAAGCAGAAGCTGGAAACTACAACCACAACCAGCCAATGCACAGGACACTTATTCATAGACTCAAACACACACGTACAATAACACACACACACTTGGGGTGGGGAACAAGAGTAGCAGCAATGGCAGTAGCAGTAAATTGGTACAGACATCCGTCAGAAGCCCCATGAGTCACCCACTGGAAAATGTACAGCTCTCTAAAGCCAGAGTAGATATCCATCAAAAGTGATTGCGGCTGGTGCGAGCTCCTGCAAAAACACAGTGAGATATATGCACACAGTTATGTCCATGCACACATAAACACATGCTTTCTCACACGAATAGCAACACATACTATGTGCATACCCATACATGCATATAGACACACACAGGAGAGATTTTTGTGGTGTTGATGGTAAGGCAGTGAAGGGATAACCAGCGGTATGTTGTTCGGAGGAGAGACAGCAAGCATGGGGGAGCCATGTGAAACCACTGCGGAGCCTTCGTGAGGCTTTTAAGTGACCTTTTGCTAAGCTCCACCCTCAAACACAAACAGGCCAATCAGAGTGCAGTATCTGCCAGCTCTGACCAGGGTCTGACAACTATTGAAACTCCATTGCAACTTGAATGTTTTGGGATTTTGGTCATTTTCGGGCAGGTTGTGTGGATTTCAAGCTCTTCATGGTTAAACGTTCTATTCGGGGCACTTTTAAATTGATATTTGTTATTTGGCGACATTCGAAAGAAATAAACATTCTTTGCCTTTCCAAAATCAAACTCTGAAAAGTGTAATGTTATGCTCTGGGCAAAACTGTTCAGGTGTGCTGATTCCCTGTTGAACCCCTCACAGTTTAACAAGCACAGCTAACATTACAACTGCTTCAGTAACCCTGAGATAAACACTGAGGCCATGTTATGATGTTATTAGTTGATATTAGCCAGTTAATTAAAGTTGCTCATTGCTTAAGAGCAAAAGCAAGCCTGACCAGCTAAAGTCTATGGCTGGAGTCTGGAAATAGCAGCTCTCAACAGTTTGCGGCATTTAACCCGAACTCAAACCCAACAAAAACAACCAACTTTACTTTTAACGTTAATATACGGAGAGACGTGTCATCCCCTTGTCCTAAATGCATCCTAAATAGTTACAAGAGTCCTTTGCTTGTTTAATGAATATAATGAAACACGAGTTGAAGCTGCTGTACTGTGATCTGAAGACTATGGCATTTATCTTAATATTTATAATGCTAACCTGTTTTCACTGCTGTGTCAGCTTGACATACTGTATTTATCATTCAAATGCACATTGCAGACCTTCTGTCTGCTTCCATCTGAAAACACTTTTTTGTTTTTCTTAAAAATTAGACAATATTACTCCAGGGAATGCAGTTAGTGACAGTGTGAGCTCCATGTTAGCTCTTAAAGCTTGACAGACATAGCATCAGTAACTAACCAAGCTATTAACTGAGAAGACAAGCACCACCACCTGTAAAAAACACACAAAAAACCGTGGGTGTTGAACACAAAAGGTTGCAATTCATTGAATAGATTACTGCTGAAGTAATCTACCACACCAAAAACGCTTAAGATTTGTCTAACCAACCCCTGCCAGGGAACAGAGAACAGTCTGATACACATGGGGAATTTAAAGTCCCATATCAGTGTTACTATAGAGTGGTGAAGTCCCGCCCCTCTACTTCCGGTACATGGGTCCTCAAAACCAAAAATTATCAATGCATTTCAATGGGCAG
>JAQFJB010000009.1:11933061-11943785 GCA_029874875.1 Naso minor
CCCAAGTAAGAAAGGAAAGTATTTGGCAGACATTGAGTTCATTTCAAAAGAGGTAAGAATGAGTGGTATATGTTTATGTTTACTTGACGTTATCTAGAAAAATATGTTGTATCTTCAAAAATACAGTTGATGGTTACGTTTCTTATTATTTATCTAACATAAGTAAGACTCAATTATTTTTTAGGATTGGGAGGATGACCTGTGGTTCCTCAATTTCCTTGGAGATGATGCAGATCAGAAAAAGGATCGACACACTAAGATGTCTGCATTGTATGGAAAAGAATGGAAAAACATATCCAAGAAAAACTTTCTTGAAGCCAAATATTTCAAAGAAATTCCAGAGTTTTCCAGTTCTACTAAGAAGACTCTGACATGTGACTCAGTAAGTAATATATATACTGTACAGTACATACCCTACTGGGTTGACTTACTTTACAAATTAAAAATTAAAGATTAAAATCATTTTTTTACACTAAAAAATAAAAATAAAAAAGTCAGCCATTTGACAAATTCCAAACCGGATTTTGCTTCTAACATTGTGCCTTAATGGGTGTAGTTGTTTACACTCGCATGGAAGCTGACACCAAGTTCTAAAATACTGCACTATGCAAATTCTTGCTCTATTTTTTATCTCAACGGGCAGCTTTATGCTGCATTCGCATGAAATCAGGTAGATGTTAGACAGCAGAATGCGGGCAACACCTTGTGAACGGCACGGGGAAAAACAAACAGTCCAACAGAAAGGAAGGACGGAAAAATAGAACACCCATGACCATGTGTTGCTACTGTAATGTTGTACTGTTTACAAAGAATGGAATAAAATATATTAAAAGAAATTATTTTTGGGCTTCTTTATTATGCAACTTTTCTAGTTATACATGTAGCTGTAAAATGCAGCTTTTTCTTATTTTTCTATTGCAAACTTAACATAAAAGTTAAACTGGAGGGCAATCAGCTTTGTGTCCTGCTGACATCCACTTAAATGACATCTGGTTTGTTGTCTTACGTCTGCCTGATTCCATGTGACTGCAGCATTAACCTCCAGCAGGGCAGCGTGATCTCTGGCGTACCACAAGGAACAGTACTTCAACAATCTTTTTATTTATTTATTTTTTGTTGTTGTTGTTGTTCTGACTGAGTCAAGTTGAATCAAACACAGTCTTAGCCTTTTGTAAGTGAAAATCACATAATTAGAGTGAGAGAACTCATGTGCAAACAAGTTTTCATACAGTTCAACCCAAAAAACACAAATGCAAATAAATCCTGTTCAAAATGCAGCTACCAGAGTAAATAAAAGAAACAGAAGAATATAAAATCATTACACCTATTCTTTGAAGTAAGACCTGTAATTGATTTTGAAATACTAAAGACCTGTTCATGTTTAATGTTTTATCCGGCTGAATTTTTGTGAACACTGAGGTCATCAACACTCTCTTGTTTTTGTACTATTTGCCGCTTTTGGCCAAATTGTGTTTGTAATATGTTTTTGTTTTGTTTTCTGTTTCTTTATTTGTTTTCATTTGCTATTTACTATTTGATAACCTGATTAATCTGACTGTTTACCCTTGCTGTTACTTTCATTATTGTGATAACTAATTGCAATAACTTTTGTCTCATATTTGTCTTTTATCAATTTATTTTATATAATTTTAAAGCAGTTTGAATATCTGTATGAATACAATTACGTTGCATTATCTAAATGCTTATTTTATATTTATTGCAGATTCAAGAGCTGTCTGCAAAACTTGTCAAATACACAAGAAGTGAAGATGAAGAAGGTAAAGAAGAGACCAGGTGGTACTGGCCACTAGTGAAGTGTGTGACTGTCAGGGTGCCCAAAAATCATTTTGTCCAACATGTCACACTTGTGGATCTTCCTGGAACTAATGACCGTAACAAGAGCAGAAATGACATGTGGAAAAAGGTTATTTATTTTCATGCACTACTGTTGATTGTGTATTATTGTTTTATTTGAAAACATGGAACTGGTAACATGTTAATACTAAGTACTGATAAATAACTATTCATAACAGACACCTCATCGGGCATTATCTCTTGCATAATTAACTTGCAATTATGACTTTTTAGTTTGTTGGAAATTGTTCTACTGTGTGGATTGTGACTGAGATCAAGCGAGCAGCATCAGAGAGAGAAGCCTGGGAGATCCTCGAAAGTGTCAGTGGCAGCATTGGAAATGGTGGCCAGTGTCAGCAGATTCACTTCATCTGCACCAAGTCTGATGATATTGGTTATGTGGATGATGAGTAAGTAATTTATGTTTAGATTTTTTACAAAATTTCAACGTGTATATTAGATACTGACATGTGCAGGCAAGAGCTCAACAGAAGTAAAATATAGTGTCACACTGTTGTGTCACAGGTTGTCTGACACTATGAGCAAGCCCTAAAACAAATTTTAGACAACTGCTGTCCCACCTTTGATTGTCATATCACCAACCACTTCATATCATTGGGATCCTTTGAACTCTTGTAATGCCAAACAATCATTTTCAATGAACCATGAAAAAATATATATCAACTGTTTTTGTCATTTGTATTATGAGAATTTTTGTACTGCTTCTGTTTGGGAGAAGGTCTTAAAAAAATTGAACTACAGTTTGCATCATGCCTTTGGGAATTCAAACAAGAATATAAAAGTATCAATTCAGTGTATAGGAGCTAAATGTGTTGTGGTGTGTGTGGTATGTGGTGTAATGCACTTGGTATCTGTGTGGGGTCACCGTGTTGGCATCAGGGGGCTCAGGTGCATATAGGAGTCCTGGTGCACTCTTGTCATCAGGTGTTTGACCCGGAAGGGCAAATGGTTTTTGACCGCCGTGGCGCGAAGATGCCGATCATGCCGCTGTATTGTTTGTTTTTTGCTATTTTTGGATATTTACACCTGCTCAGCAATAAACCACTTGTGATGCAACCAAGAGACGGCGTGGACTTTCACTCAAGCAGGGTATGAGAGCGATCCCAGCAGTGCGCGTCAACCAGGTTATTCCGCCGTCAAATGCCTCAGTAGCTCGAGTATTAGACTGAGCTCCTTTAATATTAGTCAAAAACCAGCACCAATTGGAACTTCGTTGGACACTCCGGCACGTTTGGTACGCTACGGAGGTGAGCGCAAGGACGAGGGGAGCTGCTGGAAGCGGTTTGGACTTTGAGGAGGTTGGAGAACGTCTGGCCATGGATGTCGGGACGCCGGTACGGTGCTAACGCTGGGCTGGCTGTGGAGCATTGGACCACCGGACCACCGGATCACCGCACGGCGCCCAACGCACGGAGGTATGTGTAGCGCTACACTAGTAAATGGCCATTTAAAATGGTGTGCACACATAGCCGGGCGTAAACCCAATGCATTGGTCGCCGAAGCGGGAACAATAAACTTTGCGTCGGTTCGTTTTTTCCTTTTTGCTGCGAACTGTTAATCAACTGACTATTCAATGGAGAAGCGTGACGCTACGTCGGACATTATTGAAACTATCGGGACTAATGTGCAGGCTATTAATAAATGCAGTAGTGTGGCTGGCGGTGTGGAAACACAAACTCAAAAACGAGTGGTTAAACTCACTGCAAAGGCGCTTGCCAATGAAATAGACAGGTTGCAAGCTGGCAGAAACGCCAAGTTAAATAAAGCAGCCAACATAGGAAAATCAATAGAAGGTTTCATGTTAAAACACGATAAAACAAAGGTAAAAAATGCTCTTGAAGAATTGTTTGAAGTGTGTTATGAAGTAAAAGAAATGCATAACCGTTTGTTGGGTCTATTGCCACGTGAGGAAAAAGAAAAACAGGAAATCTGGGTTAAAGCAAAAATGTTGTCTATTAATGAGTGTATTGCTAACACAAAATTTTGGGTTTCATGTGATGAAGGTGATGCAAATGAAAATGGTAAGGTTGTGGATGACATCAATCCTAATGACAGCATTTCAAATGTGAGTAAACGCTCAAGTCACAGGAGCCATAACAGTGCAAAGTCAAGTACCACATCCTCTGCAGCCATAAAGGCTGAAGCAGAAAAGGCAGCACTTGTTGCTCTCGCTGCAGCTTTAAAGGAAAGGCATGCCTTGGAGGAGCAGGAACAAAAGCTGAAGAGGAAAAGAGAGCAGCTCAACTTGGAAGCTGAAATAGCTGCATCCACTGCTAAACTCGCTGTATTACAGGCTTCAGAGCGGAAAGGTTCTTCTCGAGCATCCAGCAATGGCATGAATTCCTATTTGGAAAAGGAGAAAAAGAAAAGGCTGGAAAAATCTGCCAATGTGTTAAACCCTATGGCAAATGAGTACCACCCTGAAGCATGGAAATCAACACAACAAAATGAACCAACAAAATGGTCACTACCACCCAACAAAACCTCATTAAAGGACGTGCGACCCAAGGAAACAGAGCAGTGGGTCCAGGCTGCTTCAACGCATCAGTACAGTCAAAATGAGCAGCAACAAGTAAATGTGTCTGGAACATCACTGCATTTTCAATCTACAACTGCTCAACCTACATATTACCAACATATCAATCAAGGTCCACCTGACATACTCACCATCATGCAAAGGCAAAATGAAATAACAGCAGCTTTGGTACAGCAACAGCATATGATGTCATTGCCACCACGGGATATTCCCACGTTTGAAGGGGACCCTCTCCATTACAGGGCATTCATCAAAGCCTTTGAGCAAGGAGTTGAGAAAAAGGCAGGAATGGCGGATTGTTTGTACTATCTGGAGCAGTTTACAAGAGGACAGCCACGTGAATTGGTGCGTAGCTGCCAGCACATGGCTCCTGAGCGTGGCTATGTGATGGCAAAGGAACTTCTCCAGAAACATTTTGGAAATCAGTATAAAATCGCCAGTGCTTATATGGAAAAGGCTTTGGCCTGGCAGTCAATAAAATCTGAGGATGTGAAAACACTGCAAGCCTATTCCTTATTTCTCCGTGGATGTTGCAATGTAATGGAAGAGCTCCGGTACATGCAGGAACTGGATATGCCAGTGAATATAAGAGCCATCGTGTACAAGTTGCCATTCAAAATGAGGGAACAGTGGAGGACCATAGCTCATGATATAATGGAGACAACCAATCAACCAGCTGGTTTCAATGATCTGGTCATGTTTATTGAGCGTCGTGTCAGGATTCTTTCTGACCCTTTGTTTGGTGAGATACAGGAGTCATCTGGTGTTGGTGTGATAAAGACTGTCACTGGGTTTAAAGCACAACCTAGGAACAAAATGAAAGGAAATGTCGTGGCCACCACCGTAACATCTAAGGAAGTGCCAGAGAGTATTAAAGAGCCTACATCTGATCCAGGGAAAGGTGAAAAGGCTGAATGTCTTTGCTGTGCTCGTGGCCACTCTTTGGAGGACTGCAAACAGTTCAAAGGAATGAAGCACAAGGAAAAGATTCAGTTTCTAAGAGGAAAGGGGGGTTTGTTTTGCATGTTTATGTGTAGGACATGTGAGCCGTGGGTGTGAAAGCCGCTTGACATGTAAAATATGTAATCAAACCCATCCCACTGTGCTTCATATTAAAAGACAACCAGCTCCAGAACAGTTTGAAGCATCTCATCAGTCAACTTCACTCAAAACATGTGGACATACAGGGGCCGGTCAGGACCGGTGTGTGTTATCCATCCTGCCTGTGAAGGTCAAAAGTGCAAAAGGAAATCACATCATAAAAACCTATGCCTTTTTGGACCTGGGAAGTTCGGCCACATTCTGCTCAGAACAGCTAATGCGGAAGCTGAATATCACAGGGAGAAAAACTAATTTCCTATTGAGCACAATGGGGCAAAAAACAGTGGTTCCAGCGTACTCATTGATTGGTTTGGAGGTATCTAATCTGGACAGCAATGACTTTCATGTTCTACCAGAGGTTCTCACACAGACGAAAATGCCAGTTAACGTTAATAACATGGTAACACCTGCGGAACTGGCAAGATGGCCATATTTGTCTAAGGTGAACATCCCAAACATAAATGCAAATGTCAACCTGTTAATTGGAACTAACGCTCCCAAGATTTTGGAACCGTGGGAGGTTATTAATAGTTGTGGGAATGGCCCATATGCTATTAAGACAGTGCTTGGGTGGGTTGTTAACGGACCACTGAATGGAAACAGTGGTGCTCCAGAGGCGGAGCTGCCCTTGGCAACGGTGAACAGGATCTCTGTGTGTAAGCTTGAAGAAATGCTGGTCGAGCAGTGCAATCATGAGTTTAATGAGAAGAGCACAAAGGAGAGGGAAATGTCCAGAGAAGACCTTAAGTTTCTGGAAATCATGGAGCACTCAGCAGTACTGCAGGAGGGAAGGTATTGTTTGAAGTTGCCCTACGAGAACAAGGAGGTTTGTCTGCCTAATAACTTTGCAGTGGCTAAGCAAAGGATCCAGGGTTTGAGGAGGAAATTCCTGAACAGCAAACACTTGCACCAGGAGTATGCTGGGTACATGTATCAGTAAGAACTATGCAGAGCAAGTGCCTCAGCAACAGTTGCGTGGTGAAAAGGGGAAGGTGTGGTATATCCCTCACCATGGTGTCCATCATCCAAGGAAAGGATCTCTTCGTGTAGTGTTTGACTGTGGAGCCACATTTCAAGGAGCATCTTTAAACAGTGAATTGTTGCCTGGTCCCAACCTCACCAGCTCACTGCTTGGAGTTTTGCTTCGTTTCAGGAATGAAGTGGTGGCATTCATGGGCGACATTCAAGCCATGTTCCATCAAGTGAAAGTTGCTGAAGAAGACAGAGATTTTCTTCGCTTTCTTTGGTGGCCAGATGGTGACATCACTCAGGACCTCAGGGAGTATCGGATGACTGTACACCTGTTCGGCGCTGTGTCGTCTCCTAGTTGTGCAAGCTATGCACTGAGGAAAACTGCGGAGGACAACCAGTCTGAGTTTTTGGAGGAAGTGGTTCAGTCTGTTAAGCAGAATTTCTATGTTGACGACTGTTTAAAGAGCTCAGCCACCGAGCAAGAAGCTATCCAGATGATAAGGGATCTGACTGCTCTGTGTCAGAAGGGGAGCTTCATCCTGGAAAAATGGATAAGCAACAGTCGAGTTGTGTTGCAAGCCATCTCAGAGGAGAAAAGGGCCAAGGACCTTAAGGAGTTGGATTTGGACCGGGATAACCTGCCACTGGAAAGGGCTTTGGGTCTACAGTGGTGTGTGGAGACCGACTCTTTCAGGTTTAAGATGGAGATGAAAGAACAGTCTCTCACCAGACGTGGTATGCTGTCAGTTACTAGCTCGGTGTATGATCCATTGGGTTTTCTGGCACCAGTCACCTTGCCTGCAAAGATGATGCAGCAGGAGCTGTGTAGGAGAGGCTGTGGATGGGACGACGATCTTCCCAAGGACATCTTACCTCGTTGGAAAAGGTGGCTGGAGGACTTGGACCAGCTGTCTGCATTCAATGTGTTGTGGAGGTGGAGGATTCAGTCTTTTGGGTTGACAGCACTTCAGTCTTGAAGTACCTTAACAACGAGGACAGACGTTTTCACACGTTCGTGGCCAACAGAATCTCGGCCATCAGAGACACATCTGAACCCTCACAATGGAGGCATGTAGGTTCCAAGGATAATCCAGCTAACGATGCGTCGAGGGGAATGAAGGTCTCTGATTTTTTGAACAACCACAGGTGGCTGGAAGGACCTACATTTCTTTGGAAGCATGAGGAAGATTGGCCAAGAACTGTGTTGGACGTCTCGGTGGACTCTGATGACCAAGAGGTCAGAAAAGAGGTAATGGTGAATACCATCAGAGTGTGTGACAGCGCCAGTCCTACTGACCGGCTCATTGCTTACTTTTCTGACTGGAGGAGACTCAAGACAGCTGTTGCCTGGATCCTAAGGGTAAAGGTCATGTTGCTGGCACAGAGTCGCAAGAGGAAACAGGTGAAGGCCTCCGTGGCCAATTGTCTGGAGGAAGGAAGTCAGGAAAGTTCAAGGCGGACTGACAGAAAGGAAGTCATGTCAACATCAATGAGTGGCTCTCTGACGCTGGATGATTTGGTGGAGGCAGAGAGTGCCATAATTCGCTATTGTCAGCGACAGAGGTTTGGTGAGGAGATGTCTGCTTTGTCTGCTGGAAAGGTGTCAGTGAGTCGAAGGAGTCCCATATACAGGCTGGATCCAGTTTTGGAGGATGGATTCCTGAGGGTTGGAGGAAGGCTGAGCAGAGGAGCAATGCCTGATGAAGCCAAGCATCCACTCATTCTCTCCAAAGATCAGCATGTTTCTGTGCTCATTCTCAGACATGTGCATCAGAATCTGGGCCATGGGGGGCGGGCTCACACGCTGTCCAAGGTCAGGAGGAGATTTTGGATTACAAGCGCAAATGCAGCTGTCAGGAGAATCATTGGTGAATGCAGTTTTTGCAGGCGCTACAATGGAAGAGCTGTGGAACAAAAAATGGCCGACCTGCCAGAGGTGAGAATCCTTCCTGATCTTCCACCTTTTACCAACACAGGAGTGGATTACTTTGGGCCAGTGGAAGTGAAGAGAGGAAGATCATCCTGTAAAAGATATGGAGTTATATTTACTTGTATGGCGAGCAGAGCTGTCCATCTGGAAGTGGCTGTTTCACTAGACACAGATGCGTGTATCAATGCTCTGCGGCGTTTTGTCAGCAGAAGAGGACAAGTGACAAGTTTAACATCAGACAATGCCACCAATTTCATTGGCGCTGACAGAGAAATGAAGGAGGCGCTTGCTGCTTTGGATCAGGACAGGATTCAAGGAGCTCTGTCACAGGTTGGAATTCGTTGGAGCTTTAATCCACCAGCAGGATCACACCATGGTGGTGTGTGGGAACGGATGATCCGCCTGGTGAGAAGAGTCCTCAGTTCTGTTCTCCATCAGCAGAAGCTGGACGACGATGGCCTTCATACAGTGTTCTGTGAAGTGGAGGCCATTTTGAATGATCGCCCAATCACCAAGCTCTCGGATGATGCTAATGACCTGGAACCTCTCACACCTAATCATCTTCTTCTCTTGAGGGGTAAACCTGCTTTGCCACCTGGAGTGTTTGCACCTCATGATCAGTATGTGAGAAGACGCTGGAGACAAGTACAGTATCTCTCTGACCTTTTTTGGAAGAGATGGATATGAGAGTATTTGCCCTTGCTCCAAGAGAGGCAGAAGTGGAATGAAAGGAAGAGGAGTTTGACAGCTGGAGATATTGTGGTGATCATGGATTCTTCAGCCCC
This sequence comes from Naso minor, assembly GCA_029874875.1. NCBI lineage: Eukaryota > Metazoa > Chordata > Actinopteri > Acanthuriformes > Acanthuridae > Naso > Naso minor. Next base: position 11,942,261 of record JAQFJB010000009.1, read on the forward strand.
ACGTGGTTCCTGGCCACTTGCCAAGGTTCTGGAGGTTTTTCCAGACAAGCAAGGGCTTGTGCGTTCTGTGAGGTTACAGACAAAGGCCAATATTATTGAAAGGCCAGTGACAAAACTGTGTTTGGTACATGCAATATAGATTTGTCTGTACTGTACTTTAATGTAACATGGTTTATGAACACTTTTTTTTTTTGCTCCTTTTTTGTTGTATTTTGGATTGTTATGTCAGTCTGCCATTAACAATAGGGGCCGGTGTATAGGAGCTAAATGTGTTGTGGTGTGTGTGGTATGTGGTGTAATGCACTTGGTATCTGTGTGGGGTCGCTGTGTTGGCATCAGGGGGCTCAGGTGCATATAGGAGTCCTGGTGCACTCTTGTCATCAGGTGTTTGACCCGAAAGGGCAAATGGTTTTTGACCGCCGTGGCGCGAAGATGCCGATCATGCCGCTGTATTGTTTGTTTCTGCTGTTTTGGGATTTTTACACCTGCTCAGCAATAAACCACTTGTGATGCAACCAAGAGACGGCGTGGACTTTCACTCAGTCAGGGTATGAGAGCGATCCCAGCAGTGCGCATCAACCAGGTTATTCCGCCGTCAAATACCTCAGTAGCTTGAGTATTAGACTGAGCTCCTTTAATAACGAGTTCATCAGTTTCTACATGCTGGCAAACAGCTGATAAATTTTACTGATTTGATCTGAGCTGCTGGACGTTGTGACCTTGAAGCAGTTAAACTGAATGTGTGTCAAGTTCGAATTACACATCTGATTCGATGACCCTCAGGTGACAACAGCCAGTTTAGACCAAACTTAAGATGGAGGTTGAAGGTATTGTGTGATTGGTGCTTGTTTGTGTGTGTGGGGCTGTTTGTTACCCATGGCAGCCAGTGAGGGGGGGCAGGGCCAGTACTCGGTCTCTATCTTGGACGGCTGGTTGGGGTCTGGAGGCTGAGCTGCAGGAAACTTTGCAGACTGAATGACGCCACTGCCCTCCACGTGTTTGTGAGCATCTGCAGAGACGAGAGCAGCAACGTGAGGCTGCATGAAGCAGGAAGGAGGAGAGAATGCTGATGAGCACGAGCAGCAGTTCACCTTGTTTGTAGATCGGAGGTTTCCTGTAGATGTTGGTTCCATTATCTGAAAAAGAGAAGATTGAGTTTTCACCGTTTGGATCTAAAATCAAAATACGTTATTACAGGTACATCTCTGTTTCTGTGCGTGTGTGTGTGAGACCTGGTCTGTGGAAATGCTGCAGGCTGGTGCTGATCTTGCGTTCAGCCTGCAGTTGCAGCGTTGATCCACCAGGGGAGCCGCTCTCACTTTCTGCTCTGCGTGCCTTCACCTGGACAATAAAAGCACAGATTCAGACAGAGTCATTCATGCTAACAGCTAGCAAGTGTTAGCATATTAAAGGGATAGCTGATTATGTTTGCAGTGAGGTTGTGTGAGGTTTTTATACACAGGGTGCGTCTTAAGTCTCTTATTTGTTGTTTCCTCGCTTGAACCGAGGTTGTTTTGGCGACGCC
>JAQFJB010000009.1:12088531-12100495 GCA_029874875.1 Naso minor
ATGACTCAAAATGAATACAAACAGCTAACTACAGCGGACCCTTGCACACTTACAGATACAGAAATTGTAATCTTGGACTACTATGCAAATAGCAGGACTAGCTCACTTTAATTATTGGGTCAAAACCAAAAATACTTTGAAACAAGACAATGCATTTACTTTTTAAAAATATTCATTGTGTTATGAGCTCCAAAATGCAACATTTTCTGAATCATATTTGGGTTTATTACTTGACAATAATGCCTCAGCCTGAACACAACTCATTCTGACTTTCTGATTGGTTACACGGCATGTCAGTCTACCTTTATTCCCCAGGATTTTTTTCTCTGTATTTTTGATGGTATTTTGGAATTTCTACCTTGATACCAGCGAAGCCTAACTCCCTATCCTTTTTATAAACAGCTAATGTATTTGAAATTGGGGGGAAAAAATCAAATTGAATTAAAATTGAAAAGGGAAGAAAAAGAGCAGTTTTATGATTCAGCTGACAAGGATCCGTTTTTTTGCAGAAAAGAACAGAAATGTGACCATGAGTGAGTTTGAAACAGGCCTCATCATGTACAGGCTGAAAAATTAGAGTCACAAGTGCGTCACACCTGAGCCTTTTTCTGACTGGAACTGCAGCTGGTGGAAATTACACCTTCAGAGTGACAAAATGACAGTATACTCTGGGGTGGTGAAGCTTCAAAGCAGGTTCTTAAACTGCAGGGGCACTGTGGGTTAAAGTGATGCAGGCACACAAGCATTGTTAAGTATTGTTCGAGAAAGAAAAAGGCTTTTGTTAACTTCTTCAACCCCAAAACTGGGCAGCCAGACATTGTTCAAACCCATAATGCTTTATAATGATTTTTTTAGCACATAGCATATTTACAGACGGCTTAGCCGCACCAAAGTGCTTCACAAAGTGTATAAGTGCATTTTCTTTCATTTGATGACGTTTCGGCCCTCAAGCCTTCTATAAGATTGATACATACTGAGATACTGACACAGATCTTAAGTAGGTCACACCACTGCTACCACAAGTGCAGGTGATCACGTAAATACCGTCCATCACAGTAACATGATACAGTCAAATTATCACTCAAGTGAAAACAAAAATTGAAAAGCAAACTGTTTTGTTTGTACAACATAAAGATTACAACTCCACAAAACTTTTGATGAATACCTTTTAGAATATTTCCTATTTGGGGACAGATTCTAATAGATATGAGACAAAAGTAAACTTCAGCGCAAGATGAACATCAAAATCATTTTTATCTAAATATCCACTAAAATATTAAGAATCTTTGCACACTACCATCACCAGCTGTTGATGAGTAGAATAGTGCAAAATGAAACACTGCTCCACAGCACCTCTAGTGGTCAAAAAACTCCAGAGGGTACCTGTAACTTTGATCATTGCTTCTTCAGTCATTAATATTTAATGTTATAGGCATGAAAATACCCTTAAGATAGTCAGTGTCAGAGTTTTAAGAAACTGTTTGGAATCAAAAGCATCAGTTTAATTCAGTCCAATCAGCATTTTGTATGTGTGCATGAGATTATACACATTTTATACACACCAATAAATTGCTGATCATTTGAGATTTTTTTGGTGTTAAAAAGGTATCTAGAACAATTCAACGCTTTGTTACGGCTTTGTGCCGCCTCAACAAACAAAGCTGCAATAAGCTCCTCTCCTGACAATCGCAGAGTAGCTTCATGTAACACTCCTGGCGTCCCTGTGATAGAGAGAGATGATGAATCCATGCTAATCCCCCTTTCATCACACCCCGTCCGTCTCGCCAGCAGCTTCGCCTGAGGTTTTGAATGCCTGTCTGTTCAGCGTGTTACCTGCCGTGCAGCCACATCTGCTTTCATCTAGCTAACAACGCCACCTTGATGTTGGAGTAGTGCTTAAATCAGGGTGGTTAGAGCATAAAACAAATCTGCAAGTACAAACAACCGCAGAACAAAAGATCACCTGTGAAGTTGATGCGTGCGGCGTTTTTCTCTTTGCATGTGTGCAATTGTGTGGGTGACAAATTTTCAAATGTTTGCATCATAAAGGGTTTGTTAAGTGAGAGCTAAAATCTGCAGTTCAGTGAGGTGCAGTACAGTATCCCCAAAAACCACACGAAATGTGGCTGGACCTTGACCCTTTCTTCCCGTACAAAACATTCACTGCTGCCTGAATTCCTCCCCTTTGGTTTAAGACAATCAAGCAAGTTTAATGAGCAAGTCCAGCTGCTGACATTAAAGCTGTGGCACATGGACAAAAGAGACTCCTTACAGACACACTGTGAAGTGATGGAAAATACAGTACAAAAGGATGGCCACAGGTTTAATGAGATAGAGGAACTCTTCTTGCAGCCCCGTGTTGCCGCTCCTATTCATCCTCCTTCTTCCTCCAGTCCGAAGGTCTCTCCCAGGTCAGACATACAGAACAGCGCAGCAAATAATGGATGAGGCTGTATTATACCACCATCACTTTTCTTTATGGGTGACCTCTCCAACCTCTTCTTCTCCGTCTTCTTTTTATTCCATCCGTTCTGAAGAGCTGTCATTAATCCTGCACCAGTTTTTTAGCCGTCTCTCCCTCTTCAATAACAACTCAAGCAGTGTTTCAAAGTGCAAGAATAAATGACAGTAACAGTAATCCATCAAAATGCTGGAGCTAAGTGGGGAACTGCATATGTGATGAGGAGCAGAAAGAACAACAACAATGCGACGGTTTGCTGATCGGGTCCATTTTTTGTTCAGGTGCTGTTTTTCAGACTATAAACCCACTGACCCAGCTTTGGAAAATTTCCCTGCTACTTTTTCATTCAATGGCACCGCATAGATTTTGCATCTGAAAAAGTTTAATTTCCTGACAGACTGCAGCAGTGGTGTTGATTTATTATAATTGAGTGTGGGGAAACATGCTGATTAAATACTGCAAGTTCAATCACTGTCTGTAATGGGGTGGATGATAAGCTAATGATGTTTAGCTTTATCAACAACAAAATGGTTGTAGCAGCATCGCACATCTTGCGATATGCTTTGGCAAAACTAAATTTGATCAATTTCAAGACCACATTGGCTTAAAGCTGGGGTAGGCAACTCCACTGCACCCTCCCCTCCCTGTTTTTGCTCTGGCATGTGTTTTATTTGTTGTCGCACTTTCTTTTAAGGTCAGCTTAAACCAAAGATTCACAACGAGACGAAAACGGTTGCAGGGAAAGTTGCAACTCAGCTTGTTCAGTCACCAGAGGCCAGTTTTTGAACCAAAGGCACGTCACTTGTTTCAACAGCAAATCAGCTCGTGGTGATGTCCTCTGTCACTAAGAAGCGCAGCGCAGAGCAGCCAATAGGAGCACATGCTCTCTGAAATGACCTGTGATTGGCTGAAAAGGTGCATAAGTTCAGACCTCCTGAATTACAACATGCTGAAAGGTATAGACTGCCTACTCCAGCTTTAAGGAGGGTTACACACAGTCAGCTAGATTGAGGCTGAGATGTTGAAATGACTCCTTTCAACTGGGCTTTTTCCTAAAATGTCAAGCTTTCCCTTTAAACACAGAGGATCTCCCATTATTCTTTTCCAACATTGTAACTATAAATCCCCCTGTGTTTACTCTGAAGGTGCTGCTTCTGGTGCTTTGAGAGGGTAAGAAGAAGCTCTGCTCTGTGTCCGTCCTCTGCAGCACCCTTTAACACCCTCCAGGGAACTCCCTTTGAGCCTCTCTCCCCAGTTGGAGGGACACAAACTGAAAATGGACCCCTTCATCTAGCAAAATGACAACCGCTGACAATGAGGACAATCCTATTTGACACATGGCAGACTCCAAAGACGTTCTGTCCTCCTGTGGCCAGCTGTTCGTCAAGCACTCCTGTGCAACTTCAAAGAGAGGTGAACAAAGTCAGGTCTGGGTGAGAGGGGAGGTGGTTGGATAGTGTGATGGAGAGGTGTGGGGATCAGGTGTGACAAGCGAGACAGGAAAAAAGCACCAGGTCTTTGGCTGCAGCGTATCAGTGTGGGACAGACGTCAATAATGTAACACATTAAATAAATTTAGAGCCCCCACAAGAGCGGACATGCATCATGTAACATGGAACCACAGGAGATTTCTGACAATTTTATGCTCCTCCTCTTGCAGTGATTAGTTTTTTTCAATCAGTGCATGCAAATTGGAATTTGCCGACAGCCCATCAATCACATGCTGGCTGCAATGTGTTGTGCAGCCCGGCACGTTCCAGTACACACATCATGCAGTCAATTTGCTCTCAGACACTCAGACAGATCTCTGCAACAAAGGTGTATGGCACACATTAAGCACACTCAGTTTCATATGGTAGGAGAGCAGCTGCTTGTCACAAGAGTCATTTATCTCAGGAGCCGCAAAACAACTTTCAGCTGTTTTATTTTGTCAGACGAGAAAACAATTTGACACTCCTGAAGGTGCCCTTTTTTAAAAAAAATGTATGTTGTGACTTATGAGTCAAAATGTAATTGAAATAAATTGTTTACAGCAATAATAAACAAGGCTCTTTTTTGGAACTTTATTTTTATTACTTTTCCAGGTTAAAGGAGAAAAGGAAGAATTTTTTTTTTTTTTTTAAAGGAAAAGAAAAGGAGGGTTGTTTTAGGCCATGCATCAGTACAAAACAGTATTTTCCATTTATGCAGATAATGAGTTACACCCCTTAATATATGAAATCCATCTTTTCCAATATTTTACACAATTATCAGTTTGTGGTCTCAAGGAAAGGGTCAGTTTTTCCATGCGGTATATTTCGCTAATAATTGCAGTCCGGTCTTCCTTCGATGGTGGGTTTGCCTGTAGCCACCTCGGCGTGATGGCTTTCTTGGCTGCAGCCAAAGATACTTTCTAAAGGTATTTGTCCTGATTTTTCAGACCATTTGGCATTTTGCCCAGATATAATTCAACAAAGCAACTGTCAAGAACAATTCCAAAAATGATCCTTATTTCTTTTGCAGCTCTTGCCAATATGGTTTAGTTAGACGGCAGGTCCAAAAAATATAAAAATGAGCCGCCATAGGTGTACCACACTTCCTCCAACATTCATCAAGTCCCTGAGAAGGTTGCTGTTTAAATGACAATTTAGGAGTAACAAAATACCGTATTGTACGTTTCCAGCAGAATCTCTGCCAAAATCCGGAGCTGGTGGTCCTGGCCTGACCCTCCCAAATGTCCGACCAATCTTCCTCAGATATCTCCCGGCCAGACTCATTCTCCCATTTCTGCTTAACATATATGGTCGAATAGTTTTTGAAACTTTGTATAATTTTATAAATTCATTTTTGTTGTCTTTAGCCTTATATGCATCCATAAATATGTTGATCAAGTTTGGCTCATTGTCCTCTGTTTGTTTAATGTCTTTGTTGAAATAGTCCCTCACCTGGAGATACCTGAAAAAATCATTTCTCCCCAGGTTGTGTGCACGTGAGAGGTGATAAAAGGATTCCAAAACACCATTATTAGTTATAGTACAGTAAGATTTTATGCCATTATAAATAAACAAAGTTTTAAGCAATTTCTAGTTTCAGATTTTAAGAAATAAAATAAGACTAGAGGTAAAAACATATGTAAAGTGTATAATAAAATGGCTCAGACCAAAGAAAAAACGCTGCTAATCGCCACACCTACAGAAATTGCAGTTGTGCAACCCTGGCTCAAGCAACCTATTGCTGGCCTTAACTGATTTGTATAATATTGATTATTTTGGGAAAGTGACTGATAATACTGAGTTGATTCTCTTTCTCGTGATTTATTAATGCCATTATTTCATTTAATTTCATCCGTAATGGATTAAGGCGTGGAAGAGGTGCTAACATTTTATTTTATTGTACCTCAGGGTGGAGAAGTGACACTGCTTGAAGGTGATAGCAGTAAAAACACTCTCAGTCCAAATAAAATTGCAGCAGCTAGTCTTCAATTGTCTGGAGTTTTGACATTTTTACTGGTGAAAGACAAAAGTCGCAGCCTCAAATCCATCCAATTCAACCTGTAGATTATTCCGTGGAAAATGCCAAATTCAAATTTTCACACAGAATCATTGACACCCGAGTGCTGCCAACAAGCACAGCGTGTTCTAAAAACACCTGATTATTGAGGGAGGTGCTGATGTACATTATTGCCCCACAGGACAACGCACAGAGGACATGGAGGAGCGACTCACAGCTGCACACAGCACATCTGTTCTTTATGCATGCTGCCTAATTCCTCCGGTGTTACTTGGCCAGAGGTTTTTCAGATTTTCTTCTTTTTTCAGCCGAGCTTCTGTCAGCTATCATTCTCATCGGGTCTTTGCTTTTGAAAATGTGTTCAATGTCACAAGCTAGTGTCGGCTATCTCCATCCTAGCATTCATGCAAGCTAGCCAGCTATTCAGAAAGATGGACGTGAGAAATACAATTTTGATATTAAGCAAATATATTGATATATGATGGAAATTATAATTTAATTTGAGCTTTTTTGCTCTACTTTTCTAGTAATTTACCTCATTTCCCTCCAATATGCTGAGGAACCTTGGGGGTGTGGACCAATTTAGAGAACTGGATACAGTGTCTTAAGGCTTATCTTGACTTTTCAAATGTTATCGGACTGAATAAATCAGATTATCTGTGCATTTTGACCCAAAAGTGCCAGAACCATTTAGTTCCAAGAACTTCTCAACAAGGAACCAAAAGTTTCCTGTGGTCCTCTGTTGTCTGCATTTCCAATGCAGCCTAAAGTTCTGGTAAGATTATGCAAATCAGGCAGATGAGGTACGGAAAAGTCTGTCATTCGTTTTCCTCTCTGATTCCATCTCAAAGCACAACGGAACGAAAATCAGTCTCAAAGCACAATGAAAAAGCAAACCGTGAGCTTGCCTCTGCAGACTTAAACATGACGGATAAAATAGAATGCTGCAGAGTGCTCAACCAATCAGGAATGTTCAACACTACAGGCCCTGCCCTCAAAGTTCCTGAACCTTTGGAAAGTACTACCCCACAGTAAATTAATTACTGCGGAACTATATTTAGACCCCTGCTCCTGGGATCAAAAACGCAGCTTCCTAGTTCCTGAGGAAAGTTCCTGCAGTCGAAATGCACCGTATGATGGTAAAACTAAATATTTCTGGAGGGTTGTGACACTCGTGAGAATTTATTCACCATTTTACAGCTGCTCCTTTCACAGTGTTATCTTATGAGAGAAAGTCTTATGGGCCCCAGTGTCTTGTGACTTGGTTTCTACGTAAAATTGGCCTCAAAGCCTGGCGCCCTCTGCGGGGGGGCTTAGCGCTTGATCAACCAGTAATGAAAAGCTGCAAGCAGACATTGTAAGGAGTCACAAACTAAGGAGGTCGGGGAGTATAAACATCAAAAAGCAGCATGATCATTTTAAAATGGTTTAACATACACATTTAGTAAGAAGTGTGGAATAGGGACAGTGCAGAACTGTATAATTACTGCCTGTTTGACCATGGGATGTTTACACTCCCAGATGTTTTCCAGCTGTGACTGAAGTCTTAAACCAAAATACTGAGGCCTTCTGTTAAACATCCAACCTTGTTATCAAGTGAAGCAGCGGGCAGATTTGTGGGTCAGCAGTCAGAATGAGGTTAAAAAAAAAGAAGTAGGAGTTTCCTCTGTGAGCTGTGCAATCTCATGTTGAAGAGTCATAAAAAAGGACAGCAGAAAAGAATAGTAATGTTTAGTTTTGGGGAATTCCTTGCAGAAACTGCACACACACACACACTCAGCACACTCAGCACACTCTGGTTCACTGAGTTCATTGTGTTTAGCAGTCTGGAGAGGTGGATGCAGCCTCTCTCCTCTCTCTCACCAAATCATTCTGCTGAACTCAATACAGCCGACTGTGATTAATTAGTATGGCTGGCAGCAATAACGAGTCCAAATAAGTTGTCATCACCGGTCCCAAGGGCGTCTCTCTTTGGTGTAGTTCAGAACAGATCACACTGCCATTTCCCCGACGAAGACCTCACACTTATGTGCCCACAAAGCAATCAAAAACTCAAGGGGCTAAACTTACTTAACTTAATTTGTGGGTACCTACCTTGGATTAAAGAAGAAATCAAGGTGGTGGCCAAGTTCGGACGTTTAATATTCTGATCAGTCTCCGCCTTCACAGAGAAATCCGTCTATTGCCATTTAATAGCAGCACAGGGCAGAAGGGGAGAAAGTACGGCCATTATTTTTAAGGAGCCGTTTCAGTGTGACAGCTGTGGAGTGAACTGGGAACCCCCCCGCCTCTGGATCTCTGGAGAACTGTTGAGATTTTCCTCATAACAAACCAGCCGCAGCAGCAGCTCAGCAATCACTCACGGTATTGAACCGTGCGCGTCTAAAAAGCTTTGCATTCTTTGCTAAAGCTCTATATTACACACCAATCGGGTTTTTGATGTTTCAACATCAAAGCTACATTAAACTAACTGTGGAATATGTGAACGAATTTGATACCAACATACACACAATTGCTTGTGTTCTTAAATCAATTTTGGCCACTGGGGAGAGAAAAGAAGAGAAACAAAACAATGATTTCATAATTCACCACCTGTCCAATAAAGACTATTGGTGGTTTATGGCGCAATTAAGCAGAAGCAGAGGCGGCCGGACAAGACATCCATCATAATTAACGACAGCGGCCCTTTAATGACAATGAGTTATGTGACAGAGAGGAGGGAGATGATATGCTGGTGCACAGGCGTTAATACACTTGATTTGAGGATCCCAGTGTCTGTTAGCAATGCTTAGGTTGAGTAGATGATCTGAAAGGCGCACACACTAGCATATAAGCTAGCTATAAAAACTAAACAGTATCTATGATAATAATATTTGTAAATAGATTAAATCTGCTCTACATATACAAACTGCACAAACTAATGCCTGTTTATTTAATTTCAAAGAACCTTAAGAAAAAGATTGTCTGGATACTTATCTACTAGTGAAGGTCCTGCATTCAAAACTTTAAGTAAAAGTATGTAAATATAGTCAGTAAAATAAACTGAAATATCCAAAGTAAAAGTTCTCCTGCAGACAAAGTCTCGCTGCAAGTGTTTTATATGGTAATATTACTGCTGCATAAATCTGTATGTTGCTTTTTTTTTCTGTAGATGTTTAAGTTTACGAAACATTTTCCAAGACAAGACCAGCCAAGAGAGTTCTTAAAATAATTTATTCAGTCTAAGATGTGGGAGTTTTCTTAACCCATAAAGAAATATTCAATTCCTGAGTTTATGGGAAAAAATCTAATTTAAAATCAGATAATATGGAGATGTGTGGTTTCCACTGGACATGAGCAGTATGAAAAGTTGTAATCATTATCTAGAAACTTAAGTTGTCCAACAAATGTACTGGAGTAAAAAGTTCAATGTTTGCCTCTAAGTTATAGTTAAGTAGAAGTTTAAAAGTGCAGGAAAACACTCAAATAAAGTACAAGTATCATGAATTTGTACTTAAGTACAGTTCTTGATGTACTAAGTTATTTTAGGCCTAAACCCTGGAGGAAAGCTCTTTATTAATGGTGCTGTTACCGCTAGTGGTTATACTGTCATTTGTTATAATTACACAAAAAAATGAATCGTACATTGTGCAATAAATTAGAATTATGCTGTTTGTTTGCTGTTAATGTAATGAAAATTAACAGTTCCTTATTGTGGACCACTGAGATATGCTGAACGCCACAAGCAATCTGATCAAAAATGTAGAAAAGAATAATAATGGGTGTAAATATTTGTTTTAGTTTGACTGAATTTATTCCAAGTTATGTTAAAATGTATGAAAATAAGAAAGTAAGAGATAACTTTAAAAAAAAAAAACATAACAGATATATTCATATTTATTTTCTGATTATCTTGTTAATTTTGGAAATGTGCACTATTGTGTCATTGTTGTTGTTGTTGTTGTTGCTGTTGTATTGAAGGGGGCAAATGTACTGCTCACATTTACTCTGTTTTGGGGTTGTTTATGAGTTTGCTCCCTTCATACTTTATCAGAACATACAGATTTTCCTAATTAAATTTTTTCACTATGGTCACACTGCCCAAGTTATTCAACGTAAATACAAATTTCCCAGAATTTAGTTAGACTAATTTTGATGCATGAATATGATATTATGACAAACGTCACTGAACTAAGTCTTGAGAGAAATCCAATTTCACAGTCTTGCACTGACCAGGGTGAACAGCAGATGGCAGCAACAACATCAACAACAAGCCTGTTCCAGGAATCCAGAAGAGGAAGAAGGAGGAGGAAGAAGGAGGAAAAGGTGTGTTTTTAACCTAAAAGGGTGTGTTTTCAGGGTTGGACTACCCTCAGTAACTACGTGACCAACTTTATGTCCTGAGCTGAGAGTCAAACCGGGCTCACTACACCGATCAGGTTTGTACTTAACAGCTTAACTTAGTCTTTTTTTAAGTAACTCACTGTCTAGCTCATAACAGCTGGGTTTGAGTTCAGCTGTCAGCCAGTTTACTTAAGGTTTGTTTTCTGTTACTGTCACTGCTGCTCACTTGAATCCTGTCTGTATCAAAGGAAATGCACCAAGTAGCTGTAACTGGTTGGAATAACATCAGCTGTGTGATTTTTACTTTTGTCGTCAGGAAGATCAGATGTGTGGAGATGCAGCCAAACAGACGCAGCAGTTTGACTGAGTTCCAGCAGCTGTGGGGAAGCTGGACCCCCCTGTTGGAACGCATTTATGACGACCCCAAGGTAATGTGTCTTAGGCCCTGTCCTTTATTCCAAAGTCTTTATTTAAAATACGTACTTTACTTACAGGAAATCAGAGGGTAACTCAGCTGTAAAGCACATCTGCATGGTGTCTCCCTCTCTTTCCCAGGTGACCCAGCTGATGAATACGAAGATCGGGCTGTACCTCAGCAGCCACCCTCTCTTAGGACTCACACTGTTGCTCTTCAGCGCCATTGCTGCTGTGCCCGTTGGGCTTTTCCTCACTTTTGCTCTTGTGACCATTGTCATGTCTGCAGTGGGTTTTGTTTTCTTCGAGGGTAGGTGCAATCACGTCGTATCACGATGTTTTATGACACTATACCTGAGAGCGCGTTTGCAGCCTCTAACCTGTTGTTTCTGTCTGTGTCTGGTCAGGGTTCCTCTTGTTCGTGGGAGGGCTGGGTCTGCTGTGTGTGCTCTCTGGCATCGCTCTCTTCTCTATCGTGGCTTCGTTCATCATTAATGTGGTTTTTGTCACCATCTCCAACATCCTCAAAAACTATAAGCCACATCTGACAAAGGTAATGTGCTACCAGAGAGTTATTTCATAGTATCACCCGAGTTTTTTATGATATATTACCATTTTAAAAGAGAGAATAGCTGCATGCCAAACTCATTATTTCATTCCCGATGTTACAGTCCAGTCCTTTTGGTTCCTACTAATGAATCTATCAACAAGGGACCAACTGATATATCGGTTTTCCAATATTGGCCAATATTGGCCTATCACAGATATACAATATCGGCGTATATATTCTCGGACATGCGCTGATGTGCATTTTAAAATGGTGTAATTGTTTAGTTTGTCCAGCAAATCCATTTTCATCAAATAAGTGATAGGCCTACATGAGGTGTTTTCAGTGCGGTGATGTTTGGAGTAAAGTTCATTCAAATGTAGGATATACTTCCTCCATTGCATATCTTTGTCACAAGTATTTGATAACCAGATTTAGCCAGTATTATGTGTGTATATTATCAGCCAATACATTGGATATCTGTATTTTCTTGCTCCCTGATATTTGATATTGGCATCGGTCCTAAAAATCCCATATCGGTCGGGCCCCAGACAACTTCAAAGGATCACTATGAAGAACCTCGATTACTGACAACGCAGAGAAAACATGTGGTACTAATGTCGTAGTACGATTGGCTCAAAAGCCTTTGACCATCTCAGACAGAAGTAAACAATCGTTTTGGAACTGAAAAACAAGTTTAAAATAATTAATTCACAATCATACTAATTTT
>JAQFJB010000009.1:12158947-12169559 GCA_029874875.1 Naso minor
GGCATCTTTACATAATGATTTTCACCCTCAGCAGAAATGGAGCAACTTTAGCAATAATCTGTGGGAGAATACCAGTGCAGTCTTCTTTTAGCTCTGCTTTTGTCTTCACCAAATCCTGAGAAACATATCTGGCTCTCTAACTTCTTCATATTCCACTAAGTTAGTCGATAACTGTTTGCAGTTTGGTGTTGGTCATGTATGCAGCAGTGAGGTTATCAATGCTTTTCATGAAAACAAATGTTGAAAGCAGCAATCAAAAAATTGAAGCGACGACCGATAAAGCGGAAAGATGCCAAAATTCATTAAGGGCCTAGTCTCAGGTAATGAAAACACAACAATTCTCAAGTTAAGATGATTATACACAAATGAAGACAGAATTATGACTATGTTATTTCATTTCAGCGAATGGATCCTCCTAAATCCTGCACACTTGACTTTTAAAGTGAAGTAACATAATATAAAAATGTGGTGAGAGAATAAGACATGTCCATCCTCTGTGACAGCTAGACTGAAATCAGAATATAAATCTTAAATCCAATTACAGCAACTCTGATGTCTGCACACTTACATGGTACACCGATGACAGTGCTGTGCTGTGGTAGAAGAGATGTTGTTTATTTCTTTTGTAACATTTATTTATGATAATTCTCAATGATGCAGCTCCTACACAACAACACTTTCCTGTCTGTTTCAGTTGGTTTTTTTTCTTGCCTCAGCAGCATGTCCGCTGCGTGATGGATGCTGACGAGCAGCAGACAGACATCCATCCGTCTGGGAGGAAGCATCACTGCATCCTCTGCGGGGGCCTCTATCTCCCACCTACTGACAGATCAATGCTGAGTAAAGACAGCTAAAGTTAGCACCTACAAAGCATCTTGGAGGCCTCAGACCAGCATGTCTCACATCACCTTCAATACAGTGTCTATGTTTCATTTTCACAGTTTACATAAGCCTTTTTTCATAGACTTTATAATAAATAGTAAAATGAGCCACAGCGACGTCACCAGTTGGTTTGTTTTCATCTTGTTTTGTTTTTGTTCTTTTGTTTTTTGAGCCAGGAGTGATATTTTCGGCAGGACCCACACTTATGGGTGACTTTTAGTAGACAGCAAGCAGCTGCTGTTACTCTAAGTCACCATGCCCTTAATTATGCACAACTTAAAGCCTTAATATAATTAAAATGAAAGTGTTATATTAAAAAAAATCAAAGCCTCAAGTGGCTATTCAAAGAACAGCAGTTTAATTTATTTATTTATTTATTTATTTATTGGTAAATCTGTATTAGCCCATTTTGTAGCCTGGAAATTGTGGTTTGCCTTTTCACATTTTGAACAAATGCAAAAAAAGAAAAAGGTACTGACACTGCTGTCATATGTCAACACATATATTTGTGTGTGTTTCTGTCCCCTGTGACTGTTTTCCTGTTTAATATTGATCAATATATCACACAAATATTTTTACTAATGAATTATAATAGAAAAGCAGGATTTGACTACTCTAGTTGGTTCAGGTGGAGCTCATTTTGAACTTTTCTTGTACAGGACTGCGACGAATGACTATTTCTATTATGGATTTATCTGCTGACTTTTTTCTTCATTAATAGATTGCTTGTTTGATTTTTAAAGCTTTGAGAAATGTTGTGCATTTACCCAGAGTTCCAAGTGACACCGTCACAATACTTTATAACTAATAGTCCAAACCTTAAAAGTATTAGAAATAAAATTAACTTATTAGAAATATGAAAAGGAAGATTGGCAAAATCGTTTCATTTGTAAAATTTAAAATGATGGAAACAATACTCTATCAAAATAAAAAGACTTTTCTTGTTCCCATTAACTTTCTGTTAAAAGACTAATTGTTTCAGCAGCACTCGCTCTGTGAAGTAATTAGTAACTACAGCTGTCTTATAAATGTAGTGAAGTAAAAAGTTTTACATTTTACTTTGAAATATGGTGAAAAAAGTACAAAACAATAAAATGTACCTCTATCAAAACAGATAGATCGATAGATAGAAAGACAGATAAATAGGTTGATTGATTGACTGATTGATCGACTGATCCTTAGGCCCTCAGGTGGAGAACAGGAAGCTGGCGCAGCCTCTCATGAACAGATGGCAGCCATATTTCTCTCTAAGTGCGCTTGGCAGCAACATGCTGACACAATAATCTATCTTAGTGGGCAGAAGAACAACACACTGTAACCCAGGAACACAACATTCATGGAAGCCGCGCTGTGCACACATTTGCAAACGGAGCTTATAAAATATAGGACTATGTGCTGCTGCAACATATCCGCTGAGAATTTTTCTCACCGACTCTTCCACCCACACAGCTTATGTCATGTTAATGCACCTATCAGTGTGCACAGCATCCAACAGGAGTGAATTCTGCACAATGCACCACATTATTTAAAAGACAGAGGCTGAAAAAACCCAATCTATCAGGTATTGATTTTCAGATACACCTGTTTCTCAAATTCAGGTATCGCCAGACAAACATGTGAATCAGCGGCTAACAACATAGCAGCCTTTGTCAGAAGATTTATTCAGGTAAATCTGCTCAGTAACATAAATAACAGTGCTGATAAAAACGGCTCTTTCAGCTGGAAATTCCCAACGATGCATAAAACCAGTAATTTTTCTCTTGAGTCGGTTCCATTACGCAGCTCCGGGGCAGTTTTTCATTCTTTTATTGTCTCTGTAATTTTGTGAAAACACAATTATACGGAGCTGTGGAGTCCCTCAATGCACAAACATGCTGCCTGTGTGATAAAAGCACAACTCTGTGAGACAAATATGGCTGCAATCTGCTCTGAAACACCAGTAGGGCAGTCAACAGTTCAGCAGATGGAAGACTTGTTAAACGACAGACACTTGGATGAAATTAAAAAAGGGATCATTGCTTCATGATGTCCCATTAAACATATTGAGCCCTCAGCAGGAGGTGCAACATTTGCACACACACAAAAATCAGCTTATATAAGTTATTGCTACAATTCATCATTATGCTGTGCAGTGTTTCTTCTGAGTAGTAGGTAAATCCCTGTAAAACTGATAACTTTAGAAATGAAAACTATAAATCCATCCTGAAGCACTTCTTTGTCCAAATTTATTGCCATCAGACATACTCCATACTGCTACAGCTAATCACCCACTTCATTTTAATGGCAAAGCACAGCACATGTTTTTAAGCAGGCTGAGTGGTTAGTTATACACAAGCATTTACGGCAGAGAAGCATCTCATCTCCATCTGGACAGAGAGAGCTGATCTGGGATCTGTCAGTGTCGATCTGTCCTCCAATAGCTCACTATTAAGCATCTGCTGCTGATCAGAAGGGACTGACCAAATCAAAAGTAGCAGTCGCATCTGTGAATTCTCCAAGGTAACTTTATATGCTAACTTCAATGCAGGGAGACATGACAAAGTCACGGTAAGGTTAAAGGGGACATATTATGCTTTTTTGTCTCTTCCAACCTATGGATGATGTTATAAAGTCGGATTGCCTTCTTAAATGATGCTAAAGTATGAAAAAATGAGCTAAGGGTATGCAGCAGTAAACCCTGTGGACTGTTTCCAATGGCTCTGAACGCTCCCCTCTCACCAGTTTTTTTAAATCTCAGACCACTAGTGTGTCACAGTGTGCTGGGCTTCTCTATAGGTTCATCTGGAAGGTGGTTGTTTGAACTGGCCAATCAGAGTAGAGTAAGCCTTTAGAGGCGGGGCAGGGGCTAAAACAGAGCGTCTCAGGCAAAGGCAAAAATCCTGGAAAAAACAGGGCTGCTGCAGTCGGCTGTGTGAGAAAACAGCTGAGTTTTTAGAGCACCAAAGCATGTAAACCTGCTCTCACAGTAACCAAGAATAAAATATGAAGCCCAAAAAATGAGCGTAATATGTCCTCTTTAAGTTTATTCTGTGTAAGTGGTGTAATGAGAAGCATTTTATCATTTGTCAAAGCGCAAAATAGCCGTTTCCAACCTGTCTTGCTTGTAACCTCTTGCTGCATAAATTCTTTCCGACCTCCTAAATCATGTCTACTTGAATATAATAATTCAAATGGTGAGTTTTAATGAGTTGTAAATGTGTTGTCAGATTATTTCATTGGAATTATTTTAGAGATCTTAAGTGGTAAAACCTTTAAAAAGAAAATGAGAGAAGAATGAGAAGGAGAGAATAAAGAAAAATGCAAAAAGTTAAGTCAAGATTAGATTTTTTTAAAAATGTGTATTTAGGTTTCCAATCCAGTTAGGCTAGCGAAGCTAATGTCACACAGCCAACTAGTTATGGTGTGAGGATTTAGCTTGGGGGTGTAGAATTTTACTTAAGTTACGTTCACCACAGATTTTACAGTTGATGTTAAAGTAATCTGAGTAATCCAAAAATATTCCGATTGCAGACGTTAGGCATTATTTGTAATAGAATGGAACATGCCACTACTTCCAAAAATTCAGTAGCTGATTACATGTAACAGTCATCCCAGTCCGCGTGCTGGGAACCAGTGCAGTAATAAAAAGCAGCAGTTGCTGGATTATGATTATCATCACTTATTGTATTGGTAAGTTGATGCTTTAATCATTATAAGAGAACCATTCTCAGCTTTAGCAACCAGAAAAGCAGCTACAGCATTACCGTTTTACTTTGACTGTGTCAGAGTGACAAAAGTATGTGAGGATGCCTTTGTTTGAAAGCTGAGATCAAATATTCAGCAGCACGTTGTACTTGTAGTTCTGCGAAAGTCCTGCGGTTGTTTTGAGAGAGCAGAGCGCTGCCGGTTGGACTGATGTGACCCGCCGAGTCGAAATACTGTGACCCTCTGAAATACAAAATGGAAACAGCGCTCGTGCTTGACTCCACGCTGCTGGTCACTGAGAGGCTAATGGGGGTGCAGTCCAGAGAGGAGCAGTGCTGTCTTATCTCCAGCTACACGCTGACAGTGAGAAAATGACAAATAAATGAAAATGACTCGTCTGACTGAATGTTCGACAGGCATGAATATAAAGACCCGTTTACTACAGACTTGTGCTGAGGATGGAGCATTCAGATCTCTGTGCCTGTCTGGGTGAAGGACCAGTTTTCTTAAGGTGTTTTGAGTTTGAACCGTTGTAGCGCATTGTTAATGAAGGCTGTTACACTTATCTGTTATGGAAAAGTTTTTGCAGTTTATTTTGGGCGAATTACTTATAGAGGTAAGGGTGGTTTTGGCAGACTGAAGTGGGGTCATGACCGAAATGTAGCTTTGACTCATCAGCCACAAGGGGATTCGCTAACAGAGTGAGCTGCGGGCATGAGTTGGGACATGCAATCGAAGGCAAGAGAGTTTGGAGACAAGCACCCCATTTACACCTAGTATTAAAATGTGTGAAACATATCCAGATAAGAAAAAAATGCGTGTTAATGCAAGGTGTAAACACGTCTTGATCAGAACGTGATTGGATCTGCCAGACCACATCTGAAGGTAGTCTGGCTCCCGTTGTGTTCAGATCTTCAGCGGATGTTACCACAATGTGTACAACTTGCAGATACCCACACACGCGCAATGTCATCATCTCGCTTTGGCCTGTGACTGCTACGTCATCATCCACTCATTAATCTGCTCTCTCATTCACAGAGATCGCTTGTGGCTTTCGCTGTAACCGCAAATGAAACTGCTGCTAACAATGTCAGTCATCTTTCCCGTTCGGTTCTAACAGAAATGTGTCCCAAATGACCCCTTCCTTGACAGAGAAAAAGAAAAAAATAGGCTGTACAGTAGTAATATTTCTGCCATGTTTAATACCAGATGTAAATGGGGTGTTTGAGACGGAGAAAAACGTGTTTACACACACATTTTTAACTTAACATCCACATCGACGTAGGCCAATAGAGCGGCTTAAGACGCACATTCGGAGCAAACAAAGCTCACCTGGGCCGACTGAGCTAGTTGTAGAAGACAAGACTTGTATCGTAGCAGTGATTCAACCACTCTCTCTCTCTCTCACACACACACAGAAAAGGTTATACTCACCCAGGCAATATTAGTCACACTTTCATGTCTAATGCAGCACATTTTTCACTTGTTCTCTCCTTTTCAAATACGTGAACGTATTCAACAAGTGTTGGAATGTTTCTTTTGCTCTATGCCTTTCTGTAATTACTTACATTTTATCTGTTTGTCCACTGTGTTTGTTTTATTCCAATTTTGTTATTGGTTTTTAAACTATTATTTCTTGTCTGTCTGTTGTTTCTTTTTCTTTTTATACTCAAAATAAACATTTCAATCAATCAATCAATATGGAAAGGCACTAGTTTACGAGCTTGCTAGCCTTATCCATAAATTTATGTTTTATCATGAGCTATGGCTAAAGAAGGAAAGCATCGCAATATCTGTAAATGTTAGAGTATTTGAAATGATCTATAAATTTAAACTTAGTTATTATGCTGCCGAAAACGAGACACTGCAACTCGAAATACTTTCATGTTTTCAGTTTAAGACTTACAGCAGGTAGTCTGGGCCTTTAAGGGATCATCTGGCGTTTTAGTAAACATGTTAATTTGCGAGCTTGCTGAGTAAGGATGAAAAGACTGATACCACATGTCAGAGTGGTGTTGATCATCTTACCTAACTCTCGAAAAGCAAATGAATAGGCCCATTTCAAGAAACGCCAAACCTTGTTTAAAGGTAATTCCTGACAACCTGACCTTTAAAGGTTTTATTATGTTTATGGGCAATGCCAGAATCGATATTTTAAAGGTTAATGAACATTTTTTTGCAAAAATAAATCAAATAATTTTGGCAACCTGGCAAGCTCGCTTAAAGGATGAAACTACTGCATACCCCTTATAAATGTTTTATGCTCGCATATTGAAGCTAAAACTTTTATCCAACTCCTTCTAACCCGAGTCGAATGTGAAACCTCTGACGTGCTTCATGCTGCAAGTTGTCTTTGAAAACAAGTTTATTTTATTATTCTGAAGGAACTGAATTAATCCATTAAGCCTGGACAACACTATCCTAAAAACAAACTTGAAAGTTACTGACGTCTGAAGGTAATTTGCCTTAATCGCTTATCAATACTGAAGCACAGGAGGGTTTGTTCCCAGTGAGCAGCTGTCGAACATTAAATCAAACGTCCTCGCCCACAGTCCTTCCACTGATGCATCCTGGGTGGCTGCTCTTGAATTTCAGCAGCTTTGTGTCTGTTTTTCTTAGATTTAATGAAATGTGAGAAGAGGGACATTCGGAGCACATCCTGCAGAGGCAGCGTGTTGATTTTAAGATTAACTGTTGAAGGATTTCTCTGATCAGATTATCTGCGCCGTTTTGTCTCTCAGCTCATCGACCGATTAGATTCATACTTCACATCCTCTTTAACAAGCACAGTATCCCATACACTTTGAGTCAGAGTCACACACCCGTTTTTTCTCGTTTTATTCAGTGATAAATAATTTCCTATGATCATAGGCTTTATGTGAAGACATCCGATCAAGGCAAGAGACAATTTAGAGGGCACACGTTGCCACCATTAGAAAATAATAGCAGAAACATAAACAATGAGGTAAGAAGTTCTCTTTTTTTATACATTTGTGGTGCTTCTATTTCTGTTACTTATACTGTTGAATGCACAGTGCTTCCTAATACAGAAATCCTGCCTTTTGTGTCTGTACATCATTAAACAAAAACAGGTCATGGCACAACAACCAACCAAGACAGGGCACTGCAGAGTGTAGAGTTAGCAGTATACATCATCAGACTGAGAGTAAGAAAAGCTGAGCAGGTAACAGAAATACAAAACTCTAAGACTAAGCCAATGAGCTCCATGACTGCTCAAACACACACACACACGATTATACACACACTTTTCAGGAGATATCTGAGTGTCAGTCGGTCAAATGTTTAAGTGTTAACATGTCAAGTACAAATCTGTATGTGTAGGTGAAAGAGCTGAAACGAATAGCTGATCAAAATGTAATTAATCTGCAAATATTTTGACGATTGCTCATTTTAATTATTCTTTAAGATGAAATTTCAACACCAGATTTCCTTTTTTGCTAGGTCTTATGACACTAAATTTTATATCATTGTGTTATGAGCTAGTGTTTTGACAGTTGAGAATTATGTAGTTGAGGGGCGGCTTTGTCAAGCCACTTTGTATAGACCGGAGGATTTTTAAAAATATCACAGATGTCCTTTGTGAATAAATGTCAATAAATCTGCCGGGAGGAAAAAAAAAAAAGAAAAGAAAAGAAAACAGAACTTGCTTGAGAATCATAAGGGGTTCTTTTTGGTTTGTGTTCTTCAGTATCACAAAATCCAGTGAATTTGTCAGAAAGCAAGAGCTACAAATAGCTAATGTGGAAACTTTTCAGGGTGCCAATTTGTCAAAATATTAACAAACGGAGGCTTAAAAAAAAAAAAAAAAACAGGGCTAAAATTGCAGCCCAAAGTTAACGTGCTGCCTTCATAGCAACATCATACTTCCTGTTTACATTTCACAAATAATTTGCTCTGTGGTTCCAAAACAAGAAGCCTTATCTCACCCGGATTCAAAAAATAAACCACCACCTTGATCGAAAAGATAACAAAAAACTTTTGATGAGCCGAAAGAAACGTGGTTTGCTTTGAGTTGATCTGCATTTCACTGTGTGTGTGCACCTTCAAAGCTAAAAGCTGCTCTTGTAATAAAATAAGCAATTTGAAGAATCACCTCTGGAGGAATTTGTACTTGGCAAATGTTCTCAACTTTCCGAGGTTATAATATACAATAAAAAATACAGATTTAATGTCAGTATTTAAAGTGCAGTGGCTGTACGTGTGTGTGTGTGTGTGTGTGTATTTTTAACAGTAATGGGCCTCAAGGGCAGCACACTGAGGCACAGCCCCACGCATGGACCTGACCTGCAGTCCCAGTGCCTTCTCTTTTGTACAAAACAAGACAAAAAATGCTCCTGGCTCCCTTCTTTCCTGTCCAACACTAAAGGAGAATACCACCAATTTTCAGCATTCACATATGTTATTTTCACATCTTAGGTAACGGCAGCCTCTATCTATAAAAGTCAATACTGTCTGCTATAATTATTGATATATGAGCTCCTCCCTACAGCAGTGATGTACATCTTTGAAAATACCTTTAAAAGGCCACTGTGCTTGTGGCTGTACTTTGTAGAATTACGAGTATTACTACAAATACAAGAGATGTGTTTATGTTCAGATGATTGTTTACTAAATTCACAGTCTTCTAGTTATTGGCAAGTGATGTGTATCAGCGTCGTGGCATTAGCTTAGCAAAATAGCTGGCAACTCTTACTAATATTTTGTTGCTGTCCATGTAAATAACATAATGCAAGGTCTTACATTGAGTGGCATTCTCCTTTATGGTAGTTTACCTCCTGTTCTGCTGCCAAAGGAGGTCCCCCCTCGTTGCTACCTGCTCCTGAGCTGCATCTGGTTGTGAGAAAAAGAGGCGGCACACCTGCACTTTCCTCTGGTCCAAAGCAGCCAGTGAGCTGGCCCAGACATCTGGGCTCACAGCTGCTCTCCCTAGTCACACACCTGGGGCCCCGTGAAGTGACAGGTGAGAATAAACCCTGCTCTAAAGCCAAGCTGGCAGAAAACCCTCCAGTTCCCCTCAAGGACTCAGTTCAGTGAACCTCAATTACACTCAGGTACTTCAGTGAAAAGGCGGTGGGAGGGTGGAAGAGAAAAAAGAAGGGAAAAACAAACACAAAATGTACAACAACAGAAAAACACACAACTGAAATAGCTAAGAGAAGCCGAAAATAGCAACAGGAGCGGTCGTGACTGTGCAGATGTGTGCTGAGGGCAGGCGGGGGTCAGGTCGAGGAGCGGCTGTAGTGGTCCTCAAGAAATGTGCGGCAGCACTGTGGCCGCAGTTGCCATGACAGTGGTACATTAAGCACCCTTTTCCCAACAGAACAACAACAGAGACGCGGCTGCATTGAAATCAACAGTGGCAGGGTGCAACAGCTTTGGCTGCCCTCTCTCACGCTCCTCCACCCCTCTGTGCCCTTTTAGTGTTTTGTCCGTCTATTCTTTTTCATTTTTCAGTTGTTAGGTACTCCACGGTGCTGCGGTCCCTTGACACATAATCAAAGACTTCCCTGTATCAGGCTTCTGGACAGAGTTTGTTGTTTTTGATTTTCAGTCATTGTGTGTTTTTGTTAATCCCGTAACATTTTCAGAGCCTCCTGTGTCAGTCCAGAGGCGGGCGCGGTCGAGTCCTCAGCCCGGGAGGCAAACTTTGCCTGCAAACAGAAGTCCCACTATGGTGAAGAAGATGGAGAGGACGAAGAGCACGTACGAGGAGCCGACCACTGTGTTGTTAGGCAGCTTGTACGGCTGGCCTCCCACCTCGTTGATATAGAAGCCTATGGGGAAGATGAGCGCAGCCATGCAGAACAGGATCACTGGAGGGGGGAAGCAAGAGAGAAAATGTTAGATTAGTGCATCTTAATTATAAATACATATAGAAAAATAAAATTCAAGCACTTTCAAGGTAAAACTAATAATTCCAGACTCTTGAAGCGTTGTCATCACATCAAATTTTTCTTTTTATAAATGTAATGTGAAAAATAAACTTTACAGATTCCTTTACTCCCACATTAATCAACATGAATTG
>JAQFJB010000009.1:12251290-12268554 GCA_029874875.1 Naso minor
TTTTGTGGTCGTGTTTTGGTCCCTCAACGGGCAGTGCTTGTTTTGGTGGTTGTCAAATTGATTTTACGACAAAAAATCTAAACGTTTGTATCACTTCATACAAAAGCACCGATAAGCCCATTCAGTAATACTCACAAGCCAATATTGTATTACCTTCTGACTGTAGGGAGGCACATGGGATGGCACACTTAGCAAAACCTCAAGTCATAAACAAAACAAGATCACGCACTTTGTCAAGATTTAAACCTACAGGTGAGAATCCGTCACTCGTGCTGTCTCACCTGTGTACGTCAGAGGTATTCGGTCGCACGTGCTCACTGCTTGCAGAGCTGCAGGATGTGACTATTTGCTGGAGTACTGCAATGCATGGCATGCGGGCATAAAGCTGTTATTGTGCTGTGTGCAGCCGGCCTGGCCTCCAGCGGTGGCACATGTCAGCACAGCCCCACAGACAGACATATGGTGCTGTGATGTCAACCAGGGATAGCTGACAACAGCCGGAAGCACATACACACACACGCACACTCGCATATCCATGACTGCACGCTGACACTCACTCAAATTAAATTTCTCCCTTTTTTCCTTATGGCACTGTTTGCAGAGAAGATAGATGGATGACGGATGGATGGATCATGACCTAGATGATGTGTGTGTGAGTGTGTGTGTGTGTGTGTGAGAGCAGGTGTGACTTTGTGATTTACGCCACAGTCTGCAGACTCATCTGTGATGGATGCTGCAGGAAAGGATGGCTGCAGAGCTCCTGTTTTGTTTTGTTTTGGTGTTTAGATTTGTGCGGAACAGTTAGGAACATTATCCACAAATTGCTACATTTTAATAGAGAATTTAGCACCCACACACCCACATGAGCCTGCAGCAGAGTTGGGTGCTTCAGAGTAGCAGAATAAAGTAGATAATGAGCAGCTGTGCTGGTGGCACAGGCGCTGGTCTACTCAATGTGGCAGTTTGGTTGACAAACGTCAATATCTGTTGTTGTCCCTCACAAAGGGACACACACTTTGCCAGGCCACAAGTGGAGCGAGAGGGAGGACAGAAAGTGGTGGACAGGGTGAGACGCTGAGGTGTCAGATGGAGAGCAGAGAGCGAGGAAGGCGTGAGAATGGAGAGAATGTGCGAGCACGAAGAGTGAGAGTAAGACATAGTTGTAGTAGCGGCGATGGTGTGATGTCTAAAAGGGAATGAGAGGGCAAGACAGGAGATTTCTGTGTATGTGTGTGTGTTCAGGGGATAAGGCGGGATGAAGTGCCAGAGCAAAGCTGGAAAATTGCCAAAGAAATATGGAGTGCCGCCCATGAGAGACAAGTGAGGAAGAGTGGCAGCGGACGAGATTTTCTTACTGAATCAATTCTCCAGTGTATTACAGGGGCTTCTCCTGATGAAAGTCCGTCTGTTCTGTCATAATTAACTCGCTGAACAGCGAGCGGTGTCCATCCATCCATAACCATCCATCAAACCAGGTCACACTGTTGATGGGGATTCAGTTTGCATTTCTTTTGCATCTCCCTGTCAATATTTTTTCAGTCTCACAAGCTTGAAATCCTCTGTGTTGGGAAAAAACACCATCATAAACCATTATCTTGGCATGGCTCTACGGATGGCAGTGTTGGTTGGCTGGTCCACCACTTCAGTCTAGACTGAAATATCTCAACGCCTTCGATGTGGATTACTATTACATTTTGTGCAGACAGTCATGGTCACCAGAGGATAAACCGTTATGACTTCCCTGACTTTCTCTGTAGTGCCATCATGAAGTCTGAGTATTTGTGGTTTCGAGTAAAAAGATCCCAATATTTTTGGATGGATTTCTGTGAAATTTGATCCACATATTCATATCTCTCTCAGGATTAATTAAAACAACTTTTGGCATCCTCAGTTGTTTTCAACATCAATCCAAAATTTCAGTTTGTACAAATGTGTTGTTTGATTTCTGACCTGCGAAAGTAATTCTGTGAGTTCAGTGCTGGTTAGTAAATGTAAGCATGCTTAACACGCTAAGATGATGAATATTGTGTTGTACCTGCTACACATAAACTTTTATCATTTGCATTTTGTCATTGTGATAGCATGCTGCTGCTTTGCCCTGGGTACAGCCTCACAGAGCTGCAGGCACGGCTGTAGCATCTTTTGCTTTCTGCCCTCTGTCATATCCCTTATCTTCCTGTATTTTTTTCTCTTGTCAGTTACTTTTCTGCAGCTATGTTTGGCTGTACTGCACACGGCTTAGAGAAGACAGGTCCATTGCAATCCATCTGACACGCATGACAGTCAACAGTACAAAGCTGTATGCCACAATGCTTGCTTAATGGACAATGGGCCAACAAGAGCCCACAAAGCTTTGCTACAGTGAAGCCTGTCTGCCTGTCTGTCTGACTGTAACACGTTCTCGTTCTGCATGACTGAATTTGACAGTCTATCAAATGTACACCTACTATGCAGAACCTTTTCTTCTCTGCTGCAACGGTTAGAATAGTTTTTGTCAGTTGGTGTGAGCGACATGCACAGCCTTAATGGAGGCTTCATGAGTGATGCCCATATGGTATGAATCAAAGCATTTATGCTAGACGCTGGCCGCAGTGCACGCCTTTTGATGGCTTGCGAGCTTGGCTATAGGCCACTGTGTTTGCACACTGGGAATACCAGGCGTTAAAACTTGGCAGTTCACTGTGTGAGTGGTGTGTGAGTGTGTGGTCTGCGGGGTTATGGCACACTGCAGCCCAACTCAGGCGAGGAGAGATGCACACAGCGCACCGGGCTTTTAGATCTCCGGGCCATTCATCTACCGGCCGCAGGACAGTGCCAGCAGCTCCCTGCAACGCTCGGGATTTGTGTTTTTGTCTTTGGAGTAGATTTACAGCTGCTTGTTTTTCCCCGCAGCCCACATGCTGTCAAGTGGCTAAGAGAGGAGCGTCCTGAAGTCTTCATGGAGCGTAGGAACAAATCACGCCTTAAGGGCCCACACCTCATAGTGGTATCGTCCCGTTCCATATTAATTCTTTCTTTTTTTGCAAAGGGTCTCCTTGCTCACCTGCACTTGCAGATATCAACAGAGAATTGTGTCTCACAGGAAAGTGGTAGTCTGTGGAAGTTTACTTCAAGCTTGAGGAGGCTCTGAAATTCACAAAGAGCCCTACGGGACGTGAGAGGGAGCACCAGATGAATTGTGCAGAAGAGGCCCAAAGTTCTGTATAAGATGCATGCCAACAAAAAGTCTGGTGACTTACAGAGGAGGGTAACTCATATAGCTCTGAAAACAACAAAGTTTTAATATGGAGTTTAATATGTCTCTTGTAGTTTTTTGGTAGTTCATAAAATATATTGTGTGTAAGCTTATGTCCAGTGTTTGAAATGCTTTTGTTAAATTCATGGAGGTTTGATGTTAAATTTGGGGAACTTAAACCTTATTTAGGGCCCTGTTTTGTCCATGACTGTTAGCTTACTAGGCTAAAGAAACACATTTCTACATTGGATTACATGCTGGAGTATCAGCTCCCTGTTAAAGTTGTAATCTCCAGATTTTCATTTCGTTAATGTCTGTTAAGTCCCTATCTGTGAGGTAGAACAATGATGATTGAGCCTATGACCCACTGATGAAAGCACTTGTATTTTGCAGCATTGCAGAGTACTACGATCTCGGTGTCTGTGGTGACATTTCCGCGCTAAATCAGTAGCAGCGCTCGGTTAATGACGCCTTCCACGTCAGTCAGCAGAGGTTGGTCTGCCCAGAGGCTAGGTGGAGCTAACGCCACAGGCTCACTTTGTCTGACCGGCTTAGATACTTTTCTTTTTCTGTGAGTTACAATACTGGATCAACGGCGAAGAAAATACAGCCTCAAGCCAGGCGACGACAGTTCAAGTACGAGAGCAGGTCCAAAGAAGAAGAAAACTAAGTGTTCTGAAGAAGGGAAGCAGGTCATCTACTAAGGTCAAACAGAAAACACTGTTTGGTTTTGACTTGAACTCTGGGAGATGAGGTCTATAAGTGTGACTGCAACTGCAGCTTATTGCCAGAGGTGCTGTCAGATACAATATAACTCAAATCTTTGAGATTTCAACTTTAAATTCACAACTGGTTATTTTAACACTTTTTTTTGTTCAAAGCAAATCAAACAACCAAGTCAGTGCCGAGCTGTTTTCCAATCTTTGTGCTAAGCTAAGCAAAGCTAACTGAAGGCTAGCTCCATTTTGTATGTGTGTGTTTCCGTATCGTAAGCTAGCATGTGTTGTTGTTTGTTTTTTATGCATTTTTGAACAGTGTTATATTAAAGGAAAAGTCTTCTTTTTCTCTCTCTCTCTCTCTCCGCTAGAGTGTCTCACCTCTTTTAAAGAGTGTGTGTTTTCTCTGTTATGACTGCTGTGGACTATCACACACTCAGCATGCACCAGCGGTCCAGCTCACCACGGCTCAGTAACTGCTTTGAGAAGTTGATGAGGAGATAGAAAAGAGTTCTGGCTTCTGTATGCGGCTCCATGTTACTCTATTGACTGAAGTCTGTGTGCGTGTGTTTCATGTTTGACAAAAAGGTCAGTGAACACAGAGGACCCTTGTTGAGTTTGGCCTCCCAGTGTATCAGATAGCACGTTACATTAACTCGTGACATCCTGTAGTGGTTTAAGTCAGACTCAACAAACACTTGACCGACTGACTCCATATGGAAGTTAACTTTCAGGATTTGGACTGCCTCAGCACTTGCATCAAGAGAAGCGAGGCTAAGGTTAAATCAAACATGAGGCGTGTGTGCAAATCCTCTTGGAGCTCTGTTCTGTTTTCTTTGCCCTAAAAAAATGGATTTTTAAGTACTTTCATAGGTGGCTATGACGCTGATGGCAAGACTTAATTTTTGTCTAGAGCAGAGGAGGGAAAGCCCACAAGGATTTTAAAGAAAGTATCCTGTTTCCGCTGTCCTTCAGGCAGTGCTGCGTAGTGAAGGTCCACTGCTCAGCAGAGTCACAGATTGAGATCTGTGCTTGTTGCATTAAGTCCATGAAGGGGCTCGTGGAGGGGAGACATGAGGCAGATCGAGTTATTTTTCTCCCCTTTGGAAAGAAAAATCAGAGCGTGCTAAAGATCCCAGGAGTCTGAAGTCATGTGCTGAAGTGAATTTCAGGCGAAGAACGTCCTGCTCCACTTGGGCCTTTGTGGGAGTCTGGGTTCATGGCTTCCATTAAACTGTGTGTGTGTGTGTGTGTGTGTGGTTCAGGTCTGTCGGAAAGGGAAGAGGGGGTCGAGCAGATTGGACAGGAAAAGGGAGGGTTGGAACAATTATGTAAGATTGTTTGACCTGCTGAAGATGCAGGAAAAAGGTGTATCCCCCTCTGACCGCCAGCACATCCAGTGCCTCACACTCTGGAAACACAACACACTATAATGGTTTCAAGTTTATTCCACTGAAACCATTTTGGCACATGGCACTATTATAACTGTGAACATACAGAGAGAAGATTCTTTAAACAGATGCTGCACCTTATGTTTAGAAAACAATCTATCATCAACCGTCTATTTATCACCCTGCCAATGTACATCTTGTGTTTCACTCAATTCATTGATTACTTTCGACTCTCGTGATTGTAACGTGATGAATCAAGCTGGCTCCTTTTCATCCATCCGTCCATGTCTCATTCCTACGACTTGAATCATCAGTCGAAATGCACAAAGATTAAACCTCAGCGGCTTTGAATAATGTTTTTGCTGTAGTAAGCGAAGTGTATGGAAGAAAAAGATAAATGAGAGTGTTAAGTATTTATGGCTGCATTGACACTGAAGGTCTTGATGCCTGGTTTCGATTTCTTGCCAGTATCAGATATTTTTGACCACCTGCTTACACCGGTGTTTAACAGTGACCTATATCTGATATCTGCATTCACATTTGATTAACATTTAAAAATACTGCTTACATGTATGAGGGTTTGGCTACCGACCTGGAGGAGAAAGTACACGGGTCGACACCAATAAAAATGTCACTAAAACCAAACTGCTAACATCAGCTGTAACAGGTAGGGTAAAGGCGGCCTTAGAAATGGAGAAGAATCAGGAATCACAAGCAGATGACAGCAAAAAATGGAGAAGTGCCCCCTCAGAGTCGACTTGGAACATTCTGATCCAGTCTATTTCAGGCTACCTAAAAACCTATTTAGATGCACCTTTGTATTCAGTTCTGTCGTCCACTCCACTCTTGGACATTTTTGTGTGTGTGTGCGTGTGTGTGTGTGTGTGGAGCATCTGGCCTGCCTCCAGCCTCTTACAGGCCTCTCCTCTCCCCCCTGGGACCCGTGGCACTGCCACTTCAATGCTAGCCCTGCTTTTAAGAAGGGATTTGTAACACTCTGTGACTTACTCAGGGGGTCAATGTGTCAGTAAACCACTACAACACATCCTCAGTCTTTTGCCAGAACTCTGCTCTTTTTTTTTCTTTTTTCCTTTTTCCTTTTTTTTTTTTTTTTTTGCTTAATGGGCATTTTTTCACCCCCACTCCCACTCCCTTTTTCTGCTAAGATGCTGCTGCATCATGCAAAATTCATTCTTCTTTGGTTGGGAGAGAGAATGAGCTGTGACTGCGCCGCCGGTGCTGTGAAGGAAGCCGAGGTTGTTGCAGTCGTAGTCTTTTCCCTCCACGTCCCCGTCGCCGGCTCTGCGCTCCTCAGAATGACAGCGGTGATCTGTTTGTCACCGAGAAAGGCTACAAACAGCCTGGCAGGATGTCCGTGTGACACAGCAACCTGTCAGCATGTATATATACACGTGTAGGTGTGTGCGCGTGTGCATGTGACGATGTGTTTGTACACTGGGTCGGGTTGTGTATGTTTAGCAGGGAGAGATGAAGATGGAGACTCGCAGCGGTGGCACAGATTCAAAGAGGGACTGATAGGGAAGCGGATGCTGCGTTCGGATCCTCAAAGTAGGTTAGTGGTGCGAGGCTCAGCTCAGCTGTGTATACCTCATGCTTCTCTACTTGTACTATTTCACTTGTGGAGGCGTGTGTGTGCATCTCTTTATATGGTGTGCACACAGAGGATTAACGGGAGCTGCGAGCCCTTTCCATGCAAAGACAAATGGAGGAGATCAAGTGGGGAGGGATATGGATGACAGTTAGTGGATTATAGGTCAAAGGCTTGGGCCGTTCACTGTCACTTCCCTACTGGAGTGAAACACACACACACACACACACACACACACACACACATACACATACAGTGTATATAAACAGGATTTAATCATGACAGTAAAGCAGCCCTAAAAGAAGCCAGAAACCCTCCCTCATGTTTCTATTCCTGACACAGGAGCCGTGTGTCATGTGATTTATAGTACGGCGTGTCACCAGGATTTTCTCCTCCTCACTCCTCATTATTTTCAGGCCTTCCTCCTTTGCCCTGACCCTTAAATTGTGGAATTGTTTTCAGAGGCAGGATGGCTATTGTTGCTGTTTAAAGACTATTAAAGTCTAAAACGAACAGGCCCGAGCGAGCGGGTCAGGACGACGGACTCCTGACGGACAATGGCAGCAAGATTCATGACTGTGTTCGAGGTCCTTTCACACTCCTCCGCCTGCTGTAAACACACACACACACACTTTCTCTCCTTGTCATCATTCTCATAACTCATGATGCATCAATGTCAGTCCCCCGGATGATGATTGGGTGTGATTGATGATCTGGTGTGGCTTTGAGTAGGTCATGACCACTGAAACACACACACACACACAAACACACATACACACACTCAGAGAGAACATGGCCTGAGGGTATCTCACAGGGCGAGTGATTTACAGTGGCTCTCGGGCACAGGTTCCTTCACACATGTATTTAATCCCTTTGTTGACCTCTGTCATGCTGCGTTTCCATCATGCTGTGAGCACATGCACTGCAGCTAACCTTGAAAAAAGCTTTTTGTGATAATGCAGTGATGAGACTGGAGGAACATGATGCAAAAGCTGCATAATCAGTCTGCTCATAAATGGAATTTGTCTAAATTGAAGCAATGATGAGTAATTATTGTTCTTCCCTCGGGGGAAAGTCGGTCGCTTATATCTAAAACATTAGCAGCCTTCCTTTGCGGAAGCTCCCAGGAGATCTGCGGTGGTTTTACATGCCTGCAAGCTGTCATTTGTGTAAGTTTAATATTAAAACATTGTACTTTAAGCCCTTTTCAATCCCTACTGGTCTCTTATAGGAAGAGGGAACCAACCTGTTAGTTTTCCGTTAGATGAGAACAGTTGATACTCAAATGTGTGACACAGAAAACACTTTATGTAATCATACGTGAAGAGGAAGCGTCTGCCCAGTTGCTATTTTCATACCCATTCCACATCAGATTTTCCCCCCATGTTTTGCCTGTATTGTTCCTTTTAGCTCCAGGTTATAAGCATCTGGGATTATGTGAGGAATTTCATGTCGTAACTTCTAATGAAATAATGAGTAGGACTCATAGACCACTTGGCAAGACAGCATGCAGTAACAAGAAAGTATTAAATATTGGCTAATCCATCCGAGTGCTGATTGAGAAATGATTCTTTTGTTATAAACAGGTTGATTAGGTATTTCCATTTCCTTTAAACATTATGATCAGGGTAAGTTTGCTGTTTCTGCTGCTTGTTATCGGCCTGATGAATCCAAGTCCAACCTTCACTCACCTTTCAAACTCTTGTTGGAAATATGTGACTTTCCAGCTGCTAAATGCTCCATTATATTCACCAAGTAGTTGCAGACTCTATCTTATAGTTTTTTGGTGCTGAGCAGGTAGCATACAGTGAGTATTAAGATCTTTTTCCTTCTGCTGTGCCTGAGAAAAAAGCCCTTGTAATGAACTAAAACAGTAAAGTTGCAGCTGGAATGCTTAACAATGAGCTGAAACTTACCATTAAAACTCCATAAAGACAAGAAGAGCTGCAGATGCAGTGAGTAATTCTTTGTTGGCACAACACCACAAGCCAGCCCCTTTCACATTGTTCAAATTAGGGCTGGGAATCTCTGGGCACCTACCAGTTCCATTCGATTACTATTCAGGGGCCTACGATTGGATTATAAAATGATTGCAATTGTAAAACGCTTACCCATACATCAGGATGCATTTTGAATTGATGCATCTTGATTTTATCTTAGTGTGACATAGCTTACATATAGCGTGGCTCTTGTCCTGTGCTGCCCATTGCTAGCTTTTAATCCACTTGGTGCTGGTCGGATCTTGCAGTCAGCCATGTGTCTGTCTTGTTTTCTTATGTGCACTCTGTAAGCTGTCTGAGTGCGCGGCACGCTGCACTTCTGTTTTCTGCCGTTTTCATGTTGTTTTTTTCCATTCACTCTCCTAACTGCCTATCCTTTTCCAGGGTTGCGGGGGTTGCTGGAGCCAATCCCAGCTAACACTAGGCGAGGGCGGGGGACACCTGCAAGTCATCAGTTCATCACAGATAGAGACAAGCAACCATTCATGCTCACATTCACATCTACAGGCAAGTTAGAGTCACCAGTTGACCTAACCTGCTTGTCTGTGGACTGTGGGAGGAACCCGGAGAGAACCCACACAGACATGCAAACTCCTTCCCAGCTGGGTATCAAACCCAGGACCCTCTTAATGTTAGATGAGCAGACCTGGATTCAAACCCATGACCTTCTTGCTGTGAAGCATCAGTGCTAACCACTAAGCCACCATGCTGCCCATCATCACCAAAATTTAGATAATCGATTGTTAGACGTTTTTGAATCAATTCAAATAAGTCCACATCAGAATCTGAATGCATCTAAGAATTGATTTTTTTCCCCCCCTACCATTAGTTCAAATTGTGATACATTGTAAAAAATATTGATTAAAGCTTTAAGGGGGGGCTGACATTATTTAGCTGATTTTTGACCCATGCCAAATTGATCCCAAGCAAGTCATTGCAAAATCTAAAATAACTGAATATTGACTGAGTATTGAGGCAGTGTCACTTGTCTCAGCTATCAGCTATTATCATTATGGAAATATTATTGAACGTTGCTGCAAATTGCCCGCCGACTAAGTAGTTTATATATTTTACCTACAAACTGGTAAAACACATGTACTGTGTGTCCAAGCAAAACTGTCATCTTTCCCAAACCTTAAGTGTGAGACTTTTGGGATGTGGGACATAAATCTCAATGTCTGGTGTCCTTGTCCAAAGCTTTGGACCACCACCATCCTCCCTGCAGTAGCAATATATAATTTTTAAGAGACTATGTTAAATGAATTCAAGTATCAGCACCCCAGGGGCTCTGCTAACAAGGTCATCCCAAATGTTTTTATCTGACTTTCATCTTCTTCCCAAGGAAAAGCAAAAGTTCCTCCCTGGAGATGATGCAAAAATCAGAACTGGTGTTTACTTTTAAACCAGTGCTCAACTTGTGAGATTAAAGATAAAAGGCAAAGAAAGAGTTCCTGTGTGCAGAGGCTCATAATCTGGAAAACCCCTTTACGCAGAACCTAGGAAAGAGTGATGATCTGACGTGAACCACCCACATATTCAGTGTAATAAAGAAATCCTGGCTCAGGTTTTTAACTCTATTATGAATTCTTTTCTGTCTCTCCACCTCCTCATCCGCCTCCTCTGCTTCCTGCTGTCTTGGAATAACAAAATCAGAAGTGGAGTCCTTCTTGGCAGCTGGACCGTCTCCTTGTCTT
The DNA here is from genome assembly GCA_029874875.1 of Naso minor. NCBI lineage: Eukaryota > Metazoa > Chordata > Actinopteri > Acanthuriformes > Acanthuridae > Naso > Naso minor. The sequence goes on from JAQFJB010000009.1 coordinate 12,261,936, forward strand.
TTTGTCTCCTATCTCTCTTTTTGTTTGTCATATACAGTGTCTGTGCTTTACTCTTGTCCAGAGGCCTTAACCCAATATAAACAGCTTGTACTGCTGCCTCTATAGTCTTTTTGTTGCACTGTTGCGTGCAAACTCTGTCTGTCGGCTCAGGACCTTCATACCAGACTGTAGGCCGGTGAGACACTACAGTTATTTCCTGTTGGAGGCTCCTCACAGAGGCCCTGCTAGGAGTTTTTGGAGGACTTAACTGTTTCCCAATAATGAGCCAGACTTTGGCAAAACACCACAGTTTCAAAATGAATGGAAAATATTTTTACACTTTGCACAACATCATAAAAGATCCCTAACAGTGTTTTGCTCTGTTGCTTCTGCATCTCTTTCTGTCACATGATCTCACACACGCAGTGGAACAATGTTGCTGAATCCAAAACACCAAACCATGTTAAAGACAGAATACTGATACACTGTAAGAAACAGAAAACAAATACCACAGAAGTTATCAATGATAACCAGGAATTTAATGAACCTTTTTTGTTTTATTTCTTTAATGGCTCAAATGTATGCTATAATGTTTGCCATAGTCGATTAAACTCCTCACCATGCTTTTTGGATGACTGTTTTGCTGTGCCATTACCATTTTCATGTGTACAACAAATATGTTGATGATCTAATTGTTTGCTAGAGCAAAAAAAATGTTTACAAGAGCACAAAATTCTTCATTGATCTAGCCTATTAATTCTGCTTTGAAAGATTAGATTGATGCATTAACTTTAAAAATGAACAAAATCTTCTCCCAGACGCCTGGGGTCTGAGGTGCACCCAGCACAAAATCCTGGGAAACACTGGCTTCATATGTCCTGACTTTATAGCTGAGTTGCCTGGTTCGCTCAACTAATGTGTTTTTTAAATTAGAGGCTCAGCCACTGCATGCAATTCAAATGAGACAAAAAAGTCATCTGTAGAAGCCAACAAAACAGACAGATTACAAGCCCTGCCCTCCTCAGTTATTGTTGCTATGCATGCATTCCACTTTCACAGTTTGTGATGAAAAAGGCAGATTAACTACATAAAATTCTTTATTTTCTAAAAATTTCCTTCTTGACTTCAGACAGTGAACTTTTTAGCCAGTGGCCATTGAGTTTGTTTGCTGAAATGCCGACCAGTAGATTTAATCAACAGCTAGCTTGCTAACAAAGCAGAGCTTAGCTTAACTAGTAAGCTAATTAGCAATTAGCAAGTTTGTTAAGACATGCTAACAGATAGACATTTATACTCAGTTTTTAAAATACGAAGCCTTTGTCAATTGTGGTGCTGTCCAGTAGTCACACTTTATTTTGATAGTCATCTGCTGACACTCTTACTATTTATCAGTAGATATTCAGTCGCATGTCAACAACAGTGTAAGTTAATATTCAACAAAAGTGTTTGTTGACTGTTAATATGTTTTGTCGCGACAGGTTATTAACAAATATTTAATTATTTGCACACCAAGTCAAAAACTTCTAAGTTGACTTTCAACTGTTGTCAATTGAAAGTCAACAGTGTGATGTCAGCATACGATCAAGAGCATTATAGTAATGTATAGTTGACTTTCAATAGACTAGTAGTAGACATTTGTCACGAAGCATTTGTAAACGTGTTAGGATTATCCAAAGAAAGTGAAAAACAGTTGTGAACAGTAGAAAGTTTATAACCGAAGAACAGAACACATTCATGCAGTACTTAAATGTGACATGCATATTAACAATTTTTAAAAAATGAAATGTTTTGGTTTAGGCACCGAGACGACTTGGTTAGGGAAAGACAACAGGGGGGCGAGTCTTGTACTGAAGCGAAGTGGTTTGTGGTAATAAGCTGTCTGATTCTTCAGCTGGACCCTTCTCAAATCTGTAGACCACTTGAAAAGCACCTTACAGTCAACTGGCAATTAGTTGAATGCGTGTTACTTATCTGTCGAGAGAGCACTGTTGAATATTAACTGACACACTGATGACATGCAACTAAGTGTCAACAGACGGACTATCAAAAATGAAGTGTCACTTAATTTTCTGTCAGGGTTCTACAATGAATTTGATAGTTTCGTAAACTGCCTTATCTAGTGATTAACCTGTTGTGCATGCTTGGTAAGGTGACATTGTAATCGTGGCTGTCATCTCAATAGATCTGACTGTACACCAGCAAACAGAAACTTCATCAGGTCTTAGTTTTGCCTCCTCAGTGGGTGTAGTGTTGTGTAACAGTAGAATGCATTGTCAATTAGCAAAGCTGTTGTCTAGACCAAGTGTGAGATTATAAAGAGCATTACACACACGACTGAGAGACAAAACAAAGCAGTGATAAGGTTCACGTCAGATATGGGTTTACTATCACTGTCGATCGTCAGGTTGTGTATTGGTTAAATGCCAAATTTCTTTGCTCTTTGGGGAAAAAAACAAAAGACTGGGCAGGATGTAGACATGGTGATAAGAGGAAATGTCTAAATTTCTGCGACAGACAGATGGTAGACGGACAGATGGGCTGATTGCTTATCAGCTGCACAACGTGCAAAACTGTGTAAGAAATTAGTTTCAGGATAAATATGCATTCAGTAAGAGTAATCCAGTAGTTTGCAGTGGAGGATGTAATGCTTGAGGTAAGAATGAAAGAGCCCCTGTGCTTGCAATCATGCTTGTAACTGAGCAATGATAAAGAACAAGGGCTCCTGCTGCCAAAACCACTCAACTAATTTGTCTGAGGCTCGTGACATACTTAATGATGGCCCAAAAATAAACCAATCAGAGGCTGTTTTTCAAATCTGAAGGGAAGAGGAAGTGTTTCTTTCAGAGGGAATTTTGCCAAACGCAGCTCTTGTTCATGAGTGATTGAGACTAGTGGGTTTCTGTGAAGAGACTGTCTTGCTTCAAGGGCTTGTGATATAGAGTCTTTGAGGCTTTGAAGAATCAAACGACCATGTTGTGTTTGATGTAACGTCTGATTTTTTTGTTGTAATCTAATTTTCATAAAGGGTATGTTGTGAACGTCTCTTCTGAGATGAGAGCTAACAACAAGTGACTTCTGCAGACTTTGAAAACATTCAGCAATTCAGTACGGCGAACAAACAGTGGAACGAGACGGGGGTTTTTTGGTGTTTGACGGAGTTTTCTGGGACACTGTGTAACAAAAGTTCACATATCGTATCAGTTACTCAATAAAATTCAGGTGTCTTATATCAGATGTTACAACAAGTGTTGCATCCAAGGACAAGAATGTGGTTTTCACATCAGATGTGTTTACAAGGCTGAAAGCCTTTGCAGCTTAAGTCCTTGCCTAAGTGCACGTGGGAGTTTGTTGTCTCTGTTTCAGCGCATGATGAAACGTTTGTTTGTCCAATGTGTTGGTCCAAGCTAATATATTACATCATCTTTTGGAAAGATTGACATCAAAAACTGGTGCAAGTAGGCCTATGCATTGTGCTCTGTCTTTTCATCACCACCACCAGCAGGTCATTCATTTCATATATTGTACTATTACGTAAAATAATCTCAATCATTGCACATGCAACACCTTTAATTAACTATTGGATAGACTTGCATGAAATTTTGTACAGACATTTGGACTACTTCTGGAGGAATTGTATTAACTTTGGTGACCCTTTGACTTTCCCTGTAGCACCAAATTCATGTCAAAATTTTATTTCTTACTTTTGTTGATGCTCCAGTACCTTCAAGATGACATTTATCTGCCATCAGCCTCAAATTACTGATAATTTACAAAAGTTAGCATGCTTACATCAAACATCAGCACGTTAGCATTGTTATGGTGCATCCCAGTAGATCTTGGAAGTCGGAATTTCTGAGTTCCAAGTCTGATGCCCCGTTGGGAACACCCCCTGAAGTCTTATGTTACAACTTGGGGGAACTCGAAATCCAAGGTGGCTGCTACGTGCATTAACAGTTAGCAAAAGCTGTACATTAGGCTACTTATTAGCCAATAAGTCTGGTTTTGTGTCGTTAAATCAGTCATACAGACAATGACAGTATTGTTCATTTCTATTTGCGGGCATGCTGTCTTGTTGCTTTCGCACACAAGCTATCACATAGGCTAGTGTGTTGTTATCTGCTTGTATAAGCTAACAATGCTAACAACAGCAATAAAGGCGTTTATTATGTTGTTTTTCTGATTTTTTTTACCAACTCGCAGCTGGAACGTGGTCAACTTGAATGTGACGTCACTCCGAAATGCGACGTCCAAGGTAAATTGAAAGCAGCATTTCTGTGGACATGTTAGCAGGCTTCTGTTAGCATTTAGCTCAACACAGCTTCGTAGAGCCTCATGGTAGCACAGATGTCAACTCTGTTATGATCTTAGCCTCCCTTGTGGAAGAACTCTAAATGAAAGAAAGATGTTTGTCTGAAAAAACAAAAAGATTAAGGCAATCCCCCGCCAACAATTTCATCTGGGAGTGAATCGAAACATGTTGTTGCTTGGTTTTGCTGGACATCAAATTCTGTGAACATTTGTTTTACTGACAAAGTAAAAATCTAAACCGTAAAACTTCGTGTGTGTGAAATTAATATTAAAGGCAGCATCATGGGGCTAATGGGAAACTAGCCCAAGCTTGTCAGTCTTAATTATTGTAAAGGAAGAGGAGAAAAACAGCAACCGTAATAGATGAGAAGATTCTGGCAGATCTGTGTTCCTTTGTTATTGGAGCAGAAAAGCACAACAAATAAGTCTTTTTTTATGTGTAACTTGTACTCCAGCATAATGCAGTCTGATGTTCTGTATTAGTGGACATTCCTGAGTCACCACTTATAGCCTAAAGATAGTCATAGATGCAGATCTAATGTTTGCTATAGTGATGATGAAACCTAAGAATAGTGTTTTTTGCAAAAATGAATCAGTGAAGTGGACAGTGAGCTAATCACTACAGACTGGAGTTGCCGCTCCTCGAGCCTGCGTGAAAGTTGCAGCTAATGCTCTTTAAAGGGAGTGGACTGTGTTTAAAATGAGTGCACTCGGTTTCTGCTCGTGTGACACGCGGGCCAAAATCCCATCATCACTGTAATAAATATCCAGGAGCTTTTATGAAGCAAAGATGGGCCTTTTGGCTGCTTGATTTCTTTATAAGAATGCCAGACGTCGGAGCTAAGTGTTCTCCCGGTGAAATTTAGAAAGGAGCCGCTGGAGAGAGAGAGAGAAAGAGAGAGAGTTAAAGCAGAAGTGAAAGCGATCAGAAATGGATAAAAAAGAAAGGATGAAACTAGAGAAGGTGTATAGAGAGCTGGTTGGACCAGACTGGGCGGTTGCAGTGGGAGGAATGTGGTCTATTTCCATACCACTACTGTCATCTGTCAAGAGGCAGGAACTGTCAAAAGGCTGTCGGTGTGTGTGTGTGTGTGTGCGTGTGTGTGTGTGTGTGTTTGGGCCTTGTGTGTGAGTCCTGTGTGTCTCTGCATGCTTGAAAGCTGTGAGTAGGAGTAATGCCGAGGGGGGAAAACAATTACTAAACACCTACCAGCCACAATTGCAGCTTACATGTGCGGGAAAGTAGCTGCTAAAAGCACCGTGACTGTGACGCTCTTATAGCAGTCTGCTGCAGTACTGACACTTCTTACAGTACTGACCATTAATTAAAAGGACGCAGACACCTCAGCTGATGGCATGTCAGTCATTATGGAAACTGGGGAGAGGAGAGGACTATATGGTATGTATATTATGCAAGAAATAACAAAACTAAGAATCTGTCTGACAAGGTTTGTCTGAGGTGCAGCTCGGTGTTGCATACAGAGTTTATACACTGTGAACAAGTAGCCCGCGGAGGTTTTGTTTGTCTGTTTCACAGACTCTGACACACTTCTGGCTTTCTTTCATCACTCGTAATTCGGCCGGGTTGCACATATTTGCAGCAGCCACGCCAAAATGTGTTGGCCGTGTTATGGACTTGTGTAAGCGCTCCTGAATTAGCTTGCGGTGGGAATGGCCCCTGCCCTCCTCGTGTTTACAGGGTTGCTATTGTTACAGGAGCAGGAGCTCTGCGGTCCTAATCACAGCAGACATCCCCTCCATTGTTCCACCATGAGCCGGTGAAAACCAGGAAGCGTTTCTCTGTTTGCTGCAGCTTTTCTGTCATCATTTAGGCCCGGACTGTCCCAGGTGCTGTTGAGAGAAGCTTTTAGGAGTTAAGCAAAATGAGTTTTAGTGTAATAGCTCTTTCGAGGCATAATGTAACTTAGATTCACTCATTTAGCTTCAGTGACGCTAACACAGCATTTCTGTTCAGCATAAAGAATGATTCGTAAAAGTTATATAATTGTTTTTAAATACCAGAAATGAGTCACGTTGTATTGTTTGCATATTGTTTTTCTTTCGGGTTTGATGTCATCATGGGTGTAGCTCATAAGCAGTTTAGATGATGCACAAACAGCCTGATTTTAAAGCGAAATTTAAAGTTACTAGCTGGAACTTTTAACAGGTTATGAAACTGTTCCTATTCCATATTGATGTCCGCTGAAGTCTGCATAATTAAATGAGTCAAACAGCCACTACTGGGTCAGTAGCACTGGTTATCAGATGATACGATTTATGGCACACGTAGGGGAAGAATTTATAAATGTCACAATGCCACAGTTACATATGT
>JAQFJB010000009.1:12396084-12406414 GCA_029874875.1 Naso minor
TGAGCCGGCAGAACTACACATCGGTGAAATGCACGGGGTTGCCATTTGAGCCTGATATAAACCTATAGCCATCTCCTCAAATGAAAAATTGACTAAGAAGTCCTGTGAGCTGTATCCCTTTTATCCTGTCATATAGATTGAATGAATGATTAGATAATATGTAAATATCCATATTTAGTGAGAACTTTTCACATTTTTGATTCAAATTGTTGGCTTAAATAAATGCTTAACTTTTAATCTTGTAAAAATCATCAATAAAGGCTGCTATTACAAAATGATGGCTTGCAAATTCACCTCTGCGATGATGTCACTTCTAATGTTTGTTTGCTCAAATACGAAGCTGGCAGGAAAATGAAATGTATATTGACTATATCTTCATTCAGTGTGAACAAGGACAGCATCTCTGAAAGTAACATAATGAATACTGATATATACAGTTAATAAAAATAAAGTCATGAGAGCAGAGATGGCTTTTTCTTAGCTTGAACTAAATGTATGGATGATTTTGGCAAACGCAGCTTTCAGAAGAGTCTAGTTTTGTTTGTGGCTCTGTAAAGCTCGTGTACAGAGGTATTTTGAGCTAAATGCTAGTCTCGCATAGCTCTCTCAACAGCACTCAGCACTGGGCAAAATTCTGGCTCTGCACATACACATTCTAGTACGGGAGAAAAAACGCTCCGCTTGGTTTTGTTTTCTCTAAACCAATCACAATCCTCGCAGGCGGTGCAAACTCCTGGATACTGTGACTGGGCCTCTGCAAAATAGGAAACTCATTTCAGTGAAACATTTAGATGTGCGGAAAAGAGCCCTGGTGTCATCAAAATTTTGCCATTACCAGCATGTAGGCTGCTAGCTCAGAGGTTATCGTTGTTATTTCCTGTAGCAGTGGGGACACCCAACACCTCCTCAGCCAATGGCAGTCTTATACCGGCAGTGCATATCCATGGGGTCAGACTAGCTACATGCTAACATTAGCATGATAACATGCTCGCAATCACAATAGTAGCATGCTGATGTATGGCAAGTATAACGTTTACCATGTTCACAATTTCAGTACAGCATGTTAGTGTGCTAAAATTTGCTAATTAGGACTTAAGATGAAGTAGCCAACAGCTGAGGCTGATGGTAGTATTGGAAGTATTGGAAAGATTGATGATGGTGCAAAATGAGAAGGGAAAACAAAATTATTAAAATAATTTTGAAAAAGACATAAACATCTGCATCCAGATTTATAGCAATCCATCCAGTTGCCAAGACCATCACACAAAACCTGATGGACTGTCTTTAATTTTCAAGTCATTATTTACCAAATTTCATGGCAATTTTTAACTAGATAAGTGAAAACTTTGACCCGCAGATGGAATTCTTTAAAAAGTCAGGTGATCACCTTTTGTCAGAGGGATTCATTTGTAGCACCATCAGTGCTTCTACAAAGGTTAATGGCAATCTATATAAATAAAAACAACACCTTACAGACCTTCTAGGACAAGTGGTCGTGAGTCGTCGCCTCATTGTAACTGCTCTCTGCAGTTGGGTGTTTAGCTGGCCCATTGAATACATATGTGGTTAACCTCACTTTCAGATACAATTACGCCCACCTCTCTCACTCCTCTCTCTCCCACTGTGTGTCTTACCAGCCCTTCAAGTGAAGAGCTGCTCTTACAAATGGAGGCCTAATTTTTCACTCAACAGCTTCCACTGTCACACTGTTCCAGCAGAATCTGCTCTGTCCGTGCAGCCGGCGGGGATAAAAGAGCTGTTGACACAGTCTGAACTGACTTGTCAAGGCTACCGTGTCTGTCTGACATTCGGTTTGCATTACAGAGCCTGAAAGGGTGTCGCAGTAATAATGTGCTTTTGTAATATCCGCTGGATAGGAAAAGGCTGTAGTACGTCAAAGACACAGCAGCCGTCCAGTGTATGGCGGTGTGAGTGCAGTATGTGAGTAGGTATGAGGAGCCCTGCTGTGTGTTGCCATGCGGGGCGAGGTTGATGTATGGCTTTACTATCTGCAGAGAGTTATGCACCGTGCGCTGGTTCTCCTGCACCACATACTGCAGAATCTGTTAATACTCAAAACACACATGTGCATACATCAGCAAAGACCAGATATTCATGCAAGACAAATACACAACAGAATGCTTAGAGGTAACACAAATGTGACCAGAAGTTTCACTGAATAATTGATTGACAAATCAAAAATAAATAATAGGAGATCAGTCTGGTTAAGTGTATGTATTAGTTATCACAGTCTCTTTGATAGCGAACTAATTATCAGTTAAATTAAATGCAATTCGACATTCTTGTATCAAAGCTAGAATGCAAAGCATCAAGCCGTAATGAGATTAAGAAAAGGAAATTGAAAAAACAAAACAAATGTTGTAAATGAATGCAAATGAAGGACTCGAGGAGGAAGCTTCTTCACAGAATTTTCTTTAATTTTGTAATTCCCTAATGTAGCTCATGTTTTTATTGAGCTACATCGTAGACATCCACATGATACCTCCTCATGAAGGCTATGTTTCAGACTTACCACTCTATTTTACAGCAAGACTGACCACAGTTTAAATGCATTAGGATCAAACCATCTATTTTCATTATCTTCAAACCGTCAGATGTGTATGATCTCTTAAGCGTGTCCTGGGCCTTAACCCCTAAAGTGCTGTTTTTTTAATGGGGGTGGTATCCCTGTCCAGGTGGGAGAAATTGCTTGGTAATTCTAAACAATGCAACTAGGTAACAGGGTGTAGCACGTCCACAATAATGACTCCTCTGTGTATCTGTGACACTTCTACAAAAAAAAATCAAAAAATTTCTCTTACATAACGTTTACCGTGTCCACTCAAGTATATAGACATTTCCTTTCTTGATACTGAAGACTTAATTTCATACCCTGTTTGCATGTTTTTTTCTGCTCTATTGGAAACTAATGATGGACATAATGATATTATAACTGTCCAGTTAAATTAAATATGTTATTTGGCACTCAGTGACATGCTACTGCAATGATACAGAATAATAATCAACATTAATATCCACCATGGACAGCTTATTTTTCATATGATAGGGGCCGTAAGGAACCTTTTTGGGCCCTCACTCTTATGGTAGGGGATAGGACCATTGCTCTAAAGGAGGGCACTCAGGAGGCGTCATGATCAGATGCCTGGTCAGCCTCAACGGGCTCCTAGTGCAAAGGAGCAGCAGCTCTATTATGAGCTCCCCCAAGATGTCCTTAGCCTCTCTCTTCTATCCCCTCCGCCATCCCTACAGAGAAAACCCTTTTCACCCACGAGTGTGATATCATTCCTTCTGGCACTACCCAACGCTCATGACCAGGGGGGAGAAGGTTATGTAGACCAACTGATAAATCTGAAAAGCTCCCTCATCACCACAACGGTCTGGTACAATGTCTTCATTACCGCTGACACAGAACAAATCAGCCTGTCGCATTCAACAAGAACAAGACCCGGAGATACTTGAACTGCTTCACTGGGAGAATTAGAATTGCTCAGTTTCATTTTTGATGCATCAGAGGGTTCACTTCCTCACTCACGTGACAGCACTGCACATATTTGCATTTGCAAGGCTGCTGTTACCTGGGAAGCTGGCCAAAATACAAGTACAACCTTATTAGTAGGAGAATCTGTCTTGTATTTAGATAACACATGCATGAGAAGAATGCATGGTTATGTATAGATGGGTAATTCAATGTAGACGAGGACTGACTCAGTATCAACAATACAACCACAAGGGTCGACAAGGTCTACTGCTGTAAACTCTGCTTCATCTCCTCTTTCCCCCCTTTAGGAGGATTGCCAACCACAGTCCTCATGATGCGTAATGGCACAGAACAGCTGAGCGCCATTTCTTCTGCATTAGCATTTTCTGCCCTCTGGCTTGAATACTGAACTAGCAGGGAGATTTGTTGGGCAGTGCCTTTACCATTTTGCAAATGCACCATGTTTACAATTCCTAATCCTAGATACAAAACAATTTTTCAAAGGAGATATTCGCACATCCCACTTGTACAATATGTTAGAGAGGAATGACTTTAGTCCTAAGAGAAAAAGATCTCACACTAGCCTGTTCAGCATCACAACCTTATTATTTATGTATTATTTACAATAACAACAATGACATTAAAGAGATTATGATCTGCCCAATCTGTGTGCACAGGTGTGAGTCAATTCTCCTGTGGGAGCGTCTCTCAGTAATTGTCAGTGTCACCAGTCCATGTGTCAGCTATATTTCACATTTAGGAAAAGGAAAAGAAAAACAGGAAAAGTTAGAGTACACAACATATACCTAAGTCTGTTTACAAGAAAACTGCATCTCTAAATAATAACTCGGGCCTCTAAATATTATGTGCAAAACATAATGTTGCTGAGAAAGGAAGTGTGCACGATCTTGTTGTGCAGCAAGGATAAAGTGCTTAAAATAATAAAAATTACATTAATTATGAGATACTTGTGTGCTTTTATTCAAGTAATAGCCAAGGTTTGCTGCCATATTTTCTCAGGATCAATCTATTCACACTGTGGGCTTTAAAATATGAAACAAACAACCAAACAAACAACCAAACGATGCAACCCCCTCAAACCCACACACATCCTTCTTTCACTTTTTTCATTTAAAGGCAGCAAGGATTAGTTTTCATAATGGTTTAATTCATTTAGCCATAAAAATTGGATGCCTAATTGATACACTTATGACTGCACTTTACTCTGATAAAGCAGTTTTTGGCTGTACTATTCTGTTTTTCTATTTGCAGTGTAAGATGATGAGAAGAAGCTATTTAGATGGAAGACAAAGAAGTTTTTAAAAAAAAGGGAAATCTTAATATTGCAAACTCAAAAACACTCGTACACACAAACAACAGAGAGCACAGAATTCTAAAAAAGTACTTTAACCACTGGGACCCCAGAGACGACGATCGCAGATCAAAGCATAAAATTCCTTCCATTCTACCATACAGATGCCAATAAAAACATGGTAGAAAAGCACTGATTCCCCCCTGTGGTGCTTGTTGCTATATTTGCTCTGAGCAGAGCAGGGAGGCTGGGAAAGACAAGGAGGAGACAAAACCACGACACCTTCAATTAGATGCTGAGAGCTGACCGCCTGAGTCTCCTGTTCCCCCTTCTCTCCTCTTCTCTTTTCCAACATAAGAGAGCACAAATAACTGCCGGTGATGGAGTGTCTGTGGATGAGCATGTGTTTGCATATAAGACAAACAGAAAATAAAAGAAGACATTTGTATGTGCAGTGATGAAGTAGCTGCTTTTGTGTGTGTGTGTCTGTGACAGAGAGTTTATGCTAACTAGCAGTTAGCCTTTGCAGCAGCCTGAATAGACTACATATCTGATATTATGAAAATCTATTTTGTGTGTGAGAGACGGTATAAAGACTTGTTTAAATCTCTTTTCATGTCTGCCTAGAATCTTTTCTGGACTTTTAACGGCAGAGAGTCTTAGTTATTTAACGCATTATCAGGAGTTTTCCGTGACATTAACACATATCTGTTGCTAGGCTAGGGGTGTTTTATGCACAGGCTTTTACAGGGTACATCACTGACGATGTGTCAAGGTTGCACCTCAGGTGTATTCTTCAAACTTATATAAAAAACATATTTTGATGAGATAATTACATTTATAAAGGACTCTATAAATTTTTAACACAGTCATATTTTAGAAAGGACAACTAGAAAACACTGGTATCAGCTACGCCAAACTACAGTGACTGCACTGCGGCTAGTTAAGCCCAGCTGTTGAGATAGCCTTAGCTAAAGCATTAAGCATCTCTTTTCAGTTTTGTGGAACTGGGGGTGGGGTTTAATTTTGAAACTCCAACATTTTTTAAATTCAGTGTTCTCTAACTAATAATTAAGATAGTGGCTAAATTTTAAACCATAAACGAGATATAAGTTATTTAAAACAAGCTAGTCTTGGAAACTAGCCTAGCTAACTAGACTGAAGTCTCTGAAGCCCCTGATACATTGCCTCTTCTCTTTTGGGATGAAGGTAAGGTCTGGATAGCAAACAAACAAAAACCCTTAAACCCTTCTGAGTTTGAATTTTTTAGTTTCTAAGTCAAAAATCAGTTTATTACGATAAATTCCAGTAACACATCAGACGCTATCAGATCGGATGCAAACTCAGTAACTGGGTGTACATCCTGGCTTAAGTGTTACAAAAGAAAAGATCCATGTCGCAACCGTCACTCTGATGCTTTCATTTCTGTTCTCCCCAACCTTATGCATATATACAAACTTAAATATTTAAATTTGTTTATAGGAGGTAATCTATGGTGCTAAATATGTAGACAGATGGATCGCCAGGTAAAAAAAGGGAGCGAGGTGTGAGGATGACTAAGAGCTACGCTGCAGTCTCTTACCGGGTGACCCTCAAACTGCACACGCACACACACACCCATCAGCACCACAGGAGCAGGAAGAAGGAACACACGCTTCAGAAAACTGGCACACACACATTCACCACCCCTCTGCCTCTCCCTCACACTCCCAGCCTCCCTGCATCTTTGTCCTTGCACAGAAATAGCAAACATATTGCTCTGTGGCTGGGAAAGTCCCATGTGTCCGTCCTAGCCACACACTCTTTGCTTTTCCTCTATTAAGTGTCTTTCAGTTATCTTTTATTTTCACATCTTTCTTTTTGCAGTATGACCTTACTGTTCATAGTACAGTTCAAGTAATAAGTTGACACCTTTATCAGTAGTGACTAGGATTGGGTACCAACTTGGATCATTTTAATGGCACCAGACAAACTACACATTACTATCAACTACAGATTCATGATAGTGGACATCTTATGTCATCCTTGAAGCTTTAAGTCAAAGTGAGTCAGAGCACTGGCGAGCTGATATATGTAGCAATACTTTTCAAATCGCAACACAGAAAACACTCTGGTAAAATATTATACCTGTCTAGAAGCTGCAGAGATAAAACAGGCAGAGCCCCCCCCCCGCAGCTGTAGCTAACGTTAGCATGCCAGCCCCATAAAAGTTGAGCCCTCTATATAGGTGACAGAACTTCAAGAGCATCAGCTAACCGTGTCTGAAATTCCTCATCGCCAAAGTATTTTGCACCACCTTAACAGTATCTGAGCTTTTTAAGAATGTCAGAAATATTGTCATCAAACCAAAAGAAGGTGAACTGCATTGTCTACTGTTAGCCTTAGCTGAAGCATTATCCATCTCTTTCCAGTTTTTTGGAATTGAAAAACAATTTTGAAACTCAAACATTTTTTAAATTCATATATATATATGTTCATTATTAAGATAGTGGCTAAATTTTAAACCGTAAAAGAGAAAAAAAAATGTAAACAAGCTAGTCTTGGAAGGCATATGTCTATTTATTATTGGGTTGTTGGTTTTTTTTTAAATGCCTCATATTAATTAGTTCCAGCTTGTCACATGCAGATTCTCTGCTTTAGTTGCAGCCCTAAACTAAGAGAATCCAGTGCAAACACAACATTAGAGCTACATTCATTACCCATCAAAACCTGTGATCCATTCATTCATTCTCGTTACTGCTTATCCTTTTGCAGGGCCGCGGAAATCTCTGATTACACTATCAATTACTGCAGGTTTGTTCATCAAAATTTTAAACAAATGTTCTATCTTTCTTGCCAAAGTCCTCTTAGCATTAAAAAAAGGGTAATGACATTATATATGTTTATTGATTTTGATCCCATCATGACCTTTTGAAAGATCGACAACACAGATGATCATAACCTTTCGTAAAAAGGTAAGTGTGCATATGACATATGGTAGGGCCTTGTCAAATGAAAACCAGACTCCCATTTCATTTTTTACATTTGTCTGTGGTCCCTTAAGTATCATACCAGAAGACACACACACATCTTCACACACATATGCTGTAAAACAGACCCAGTAAGCCTGAAATCCTCCAGAGTGCACATTGTGCTCCCTTTATGTGGGTCAAGACTGATATCTCTGACTTAAACTGCTCCCAAAATAGCCGTGGGTGTAATTACGGCAGAATCTATTAAACACAGCTGGAGTGGTAAGATGCGTACAGTAGAGGTGAGTGCTCCTGCTCTACAACCCCCAGGAAAAGTCTATAGACAGCAGAGAGTTGCACAAATACACACTTACTTCATTGATCCATTCACCTTGACTTTGAGACAAGGGCTAAATAACACTAAACACATAATACGTTGTCACAGCAACAGATGGTTTAGGTAGATAAAAGGCACAAACCTGTAATGAGGAACTGAATGTTTGATGCTGGAAAGTCTTCTGTTATGTGCCGATAGTGTCTTTTATACAAGTCACTGGTGCATCATCTATTATGGATGAAAGTTCAACATGCTGCCATCTTTCACCCCATAAAGCACTGCTGAGATAAAGCAGAGGCTACTCACAGCCTTTCTCTCTGAAAGACCTCGTTACACACTTTCCACCGTGAGCTCAAACTGCTTGGGTCAAACAATGTGAGATGACTGAAAAGGCAAAATGCTGGGCATTAAGGATGGGATTTGAAAACAGGAAGAAAAGGTTGAGAAGCGGTTCTAGATTGACCAATCTACTGGAATCATATGCCTCCAAGCGTTTTTCTTCTTCTTCTTCTTCTTTTTAAAATCAATGATGGCATGTTTTTCACATTTTGTTGTTACAAAAAATTATGTCAAATTTGTGTCTACGCTGCTGGACAATGATAATAATAACAATAATACTACTACGACTACTAATAATAATCCTTATAAAGCACACAGAAAAGTTAGATTACATGATGTAAATACACAAAAAGGTGACTATAGAGCAAAATAAAATGAAATTAATTAAAATATTTTTATTAATTAATTAAAAGCATCTGAAACAGCATAACACAAAAGCGCAACATCAAGGCTAATAAAACATAAAGCCAGCAGGCGATGGACTTGCAACAAGAAGGAGTCATGGCAGAGAGAAACATTCCAAAGCGTGGCTTCATTTCACTGTGAAAGTAAATGTAAAATGATGTTTTCACGTACGAGTGTAAAAAGCAGCAATAAGCTGAAACATCCATCAAAATATGGATTTAATATCCAGGAATGCACTCCTTCACAACAGAGCAGCCAGTCCATTACTGAGGGTAAATATCCACGTAGCGGCTTAGCAGCTTTTTCCTGTAAGAAAACTTAAATTTAAAACTGATGCTGTAAAGGTACTGACAGGTAATTCTATTTATTTTAGAAGATTTCGAGCAGTTTCTTGCTTTAGCTTGCTCTTAGGATAAAGCGTGGCTTTGTTATACTGCGATTTGACTTGATCAGAAATCAATAAAAGAATAAATATAGATATGCAGCATTAAGCAGTATCAATAATGTCATTGGTATTAATAAAATTGTATCCATTACCATCCATTTTGGGAATAAGCATTAAAAAATAAATAAATGAATAAATAAAAAAACAAAACAAAGCATGCTGACACTACAGTGATAAAAGAGTTGTTTCGTAACTGATGCAGTGTGGTGGAAAGTTATCGCCATGTTTGTGGCAACACTGGGAGTCAGCCGTTTATTGTATCTTGTCAGAAATCTTCTCTGTCTTTCCTCTATGGGACCATTTTTGGAAACCACAAAGACTAAATCACAGAGCCGTGACTGCTCCTGTCACTCTCTATCGGTGTTTACGCGCACAGCACAAACAAATGCAACCACACATATTTTAAGGAGGATAGAATCTCACAAATCCTTGGAGTATTTTCATTGTTCTCTCAGATTTCTCCCTTGGCGTCCTCGCCGACTGCTCCTTTGCCTTTGTTTGATAAAACCGATATTATGAGGGAGCAGCATGTGTCATCTCGTGACACCGCGTTGTGTCTCAGCAAAAACACACAGGCAGCTCCCTAACAATTAACTACCCACTCTCAGCTGAGTAATGCCGCTGAGCCTCCAAAAAGACCCCTTTTTAATGTCACCAGATGACATTGTGTTATGCAAGCAAAACATAGTGACATGATCTGCTGAGACAATCTGCTAAAACAAAAATACTGCACTTGTGGTGGTCACTGCTGCAAGGAGGAAGGGGACGGTGTCATGAATTGGCTATGAAATGGCCCCCTCATTGTTCACTGCTGCTGGGTTTGGATTTCAACACTTCATTCATTCATATCTTTATCTATACCGCCTTATGAGATCATGAACATTGCGCCCTAACAGCCTCTTAAATCTATTGTCACAGCTACTGACACCCGTTTTATTCATGTGGAGGCTGAGGAGATGATACCAAGCTCCTATGCTGAATCATCACTTTGAGGATTTTTTGGAAACAAGGAGTGTTTCGTGTTTTGGTTGTCTTTAAAAAA
>JAQFJB010000009.1:12406514-12419484 GCA_029874875.1 Naso minor
TCGTTTTTTGGTTGTATTTAAAAAAAAAAAAAAAAAAAAAAAAGCACTTGCCTAGGGTAGTTGGCAGAAATTTGGCACATCACAGGAGAAGCGAGAGCCAAGAACTGTTACCACAGTAACCTTGGCGTACGGTGCTGGCATACATAGCAAGAGTTTACAGCAGCTATTGAAGATGGAGAAAAATTTTTTAAAGACCTTAAGCTGCTAATCAAAAATGACTTCGGGAAGGTTTGGCATGTGAGAGACACCTAAGAGGCTTTCTGGGAAGGAACCACTGTACGAATACAGTAGCCAAGGTGCAAGATATTTTGTGGGGATGAGCATGGGTTGTGTGTGCAGTCAGTGATTCTTGTTCGTTGTCATTCAATGGCCCAAACCCAAAACCAACTTAACACAAACACAAACCTCTTAACCTCACCATACTGTAATCACGTCTCCCTGAAAATGTTTTATTACAAAGGTGGCGGGGAGCACACATGCTACTGAATACTCATAGAAGTATAATAGGAGTATAATCAAGATACTACAGGCAGCAGCGTGTCTCGTCTGATCGTCTCACTTTTCTGTGACTACACGTTAAGTACAGGCTCCAAATTACGTCAAATTGAGGATTTATGGTAAATAGTTTTCAGAATATTGTAGATCTAAGATGAATTGAGAGAAAGAGGTGTGATTACAAGTCTGTCTGCTACTTCAGCACCATGTATAGCGCTGAAGCTTTATCAATACACAGCAGAGATAGGCTGAAATTTTAACGTTCATTGTCGTGGCTATAAATTCTAATCTGCACAAAAAGTCAGTCAGATAAAGTCAGTGACAAAGGTGGATTAGATTAACAAATTCAACTCTGTGTGTGTGTGTAAAGAAGTGGTATCTTTGCCTATATTCTAAAAACAATTGTTATTTTATGGCAATGTTAGCATGTAAACTACCCCTAAAAACCTTAGAAATTTTTGCTGATTGATATTAATCTCCAAATCTAAACTCAAATATCACCATATAACAGTGCAAAGATAAAGAAAAGTTTTTGACACTATCATCAGCATATTTTCTTAGCAATAGTTATTTATGTACTTACATCATCATGTTATTACGTATCGGTTTGTTTGCTTTTAGTGTTGTGGTCAGGGACGCAATTGTTTACATGCGCACTAATGGATTCTTGGAACGAAAACCATGTTTGTGATTCGTTATCTACCTGATAGCAACCCTAACCTTTACTTTCACTCTTCTACAGCCATAACAATACTATATTAAATAGTTCCTAATGCAAACCGAATATTTCGGAAATCTGCTGCCAGACATTAAAAGCATTCCACTGGAAAATACGGCGTAGCTTTTAATGCAAAGCATGCACAGAAAAGGCTATGCTTCTGTCACATGTACCCTCATCAAGAATGTGTCTACAAAACAAGACAAAAGGCATTTACAGCATTTATGAGGGGCAACTGGTTTGTGTTATAATACTGGATAGCATAAAAAAAAAAACAAGCTGCTTCTTTATGCCTGAACCTACATCAGAATCCAAGACTGTAAACCATCTCCTCCCCTGTCTATCTCCCACCAGCGTCTTCCCAATCCTCTCTCCTCCCACTCATCCCCTCTTCACAGTGAGTGAGTTTTAAATGAGAGCTCATTGTCTTGCACCCAGACTGTGGCAATCCCCTTATGTTGACACACAGAAAGGTCTTGTGACGCTCTGTCTTTACGGGTGCTAACTGGCATACAGATCAAAAGGTTTTTCAGACACAGGCTGTTCGGGCTCCACATACAATTTGACAAGCCACCAATACAGACAAGGAATAGTGAGAGCCAGTGTTGTTCGTCAGTTATTTGAAGGAGTGGCTTTTAAATGCACAGGCAGGGCCGAGACATTGCTCAAGTGAAGTATTTTAATCTGTACTGTAAATGCAGGAAATTGACCTTTCACTAAGCTCCGCCCTCTAATGCAAACAGGCCAATCAGAGCGTAGCATCTGCCAGCTCTGACCAGGGTCTGACAACTACGCGGCAGCGCTCCATTGAAGCTCATGCAATCTTTTCAGATTTTCGTCACTTTTAGGCTCGATCGGCGGATTTCGAGCATGTCTGGCGCACTTTTAAAAGTGATGCTCATCGGCGTGACTCTAAGCAGATATACGTTCTTCACCCTTCCAAAATCAAACATTGAAAAGTACTGTTATACTCCGGGCAAAACTGTTCGGCCGTCCCGCATTCCCTGTTGAACCCGTCACGAGATAACAAGAACAGCTGACATTACATCTGCTTTGGTAACCCTTAATAAACATTGAGGCCATGTTATGTTATTAGTTGATATTGGGCGGTTAAGTTGAGTTAGTTAAAGCTATTCAGAGTGAGAGCAAGCCTGACCAGCGTGGCTGCAGTCTGGAAATGGCAGCTGTGAACACTTTGGGGCGTTTAACCCGAACTCAAACCCGACCAAAGCGTTTAACATTAACATAGGAAGAGACTTGTCCTAAACGGGTCCTAAATCGTTACGAGAGTTTTTGCTTGTTTAACAAATAAAGTGAAACACAAGTTGAAGCCGCTGCACTGCGATCTGCAGGCGGTCTGTATCTTTATAACTCTAACCTTTTTTTTCACAGCTGAGTCACATCTGAAACCACTTTTTTGTTTTTCCAAAAATTAGACAGTATCTCTGCAGGGGGTGCAGTTCGTGACGGTGTGAACTCGGTGTGAAAGCAAATGATCTATTGTGTTTGTAGATTTGTAGAAGTAAAGAGAACTTTGGTGTTGTCTCAATGAAAATGCAGTGACATTAGTTGTATACACTGAAAATATACTACTATGTCATTGCAAGTACAGTATGTAATTTTAATCAGCTGAATACAGTGGTAGCTGCAGGAGTGTCATGCAACAACAAGGGGCAGCGGATGCAATCTGATAACATGAAACACACGCTGAACTGGCGAGAGGAGCTGCTAACATGATAACAACATGGAACAGACTCACTAAGTTGCTACAGTGGTGTTGAGTGAGAAGTGGAGAGAAAGGGAGGGAGGACAGAGAAGAGGTGGGGCCACACTCAATAGTAGAAGGGGGACATTTTGAATGTGGAGCAGAGACAAGAAGAGGCAGAATTACACGTAATTATCCCAGCCAGCTAAGCTTCCATTCTTGGTGTAATTAATGCCGTTCAGCTGGGAGAGGGTTTAAAGTCGCTGATAAGTTGAAGAATCCAATGATTTCTCCAATTCATCACAGCCTATTTTAATAAGTGTCAAGAACTTATTCCTTACACTCAGCGCTAAACCTGAGAACTTTAAAGAGATATTAAAAGTAGAGTTTGAGGTGAAACTGAGCAGATGGCTGCAGGTTAATAATGTCAGTCAGGTTAGCTGAAATTTATTTGAGATATTTCAGCTGCCACTTGTTTTATCATTAAGTGATATCGTGATATTGGGTAATATCTATTATCGGCCCAAGCCTACGTATGACCTGTTCTTCACATTGCTGATCATTAGACTTTCTGTAAAATCCAATCCAATTTCATAAACTACTCTTCAGATCATTTGAAGTATGAAACTGACTTTTGAATTATTTCAATACTTTCGGTATTTTTTTCATAAAACTGATAAGTTTGTAATAAACAAGCTTCGTTTTGATATTCATGCGTGATTAAAAAAAAAAAAAAGACCCATGCCTTTAAATCAATGAATTCTCTAATTCTGCTGCTGTTTTCTACAGACGAGGCAGGGTGGACAGTCAAGTACAGCAGAGAGAACACCCACAATATTGAGCAGCAGAATCAAAGATAAAAAAAATCCATAATTAAGCAATATTGCCATCTGTTTTTTAACTGCGTGATTTAATGAATCGAACTTAATGAAACATTTCCAGGCCATCTGAACATGAAGGAGCAGGAGGACCCTTCAGATCTCATGCTGTCACTTGAGACAGCGCAGCGCTGTGTCTCAGCCGGCGGTTGTGTAAGATGTTTATTGTTTGGGCCCCCCTTTAGGAGTTGCACACCTCTCATGTTCCAACACCCCCACACTTCTGCTTCTTGATTGGTTAATGAGGTCCACTGCTCCATCCTGTGCTGAGGACGTGATTGGCTCTACACCTACACTGCCATTAGGGCTCTGTGACGGTCTTGTTTGGAGGCATGTGTCAGCCCTCGTCATGCTAACTGACACATGCATGATGTCGCCCACAGGGGTAACAAATGTCCCAGGGAGCAGCCCACGCCCAACGCCCTCGTCTGTGCTCATGATAAAGATCTCATCATTATCACTTGATGAGCAGTAAATAGTCACTGGGTTGGAAATGAGAGTGGGCAAATTGGCCACATTTGGTATGCAAATATATTTCAAAGACAACAAACTAAGCGGGTTACAGTTATGGAGCTGTCACCATGGGAGCTAAGAGAGGAATGCAGAAAAACAACATGGAGATGATACAGGCCAATGGCATCGTTAGCGAACAGCAGCAAATGATTTCCTCTCTGAATTGTCCTCGAGCTAAAGAACGAACATCTGTAGTGAGAGGACAATACTTATTTTGGGGATCAGTACTCAAAATAGTTTATTAATGCACTGTCACTGACATTAACGTAATTTTTTTCCCACCTCACAACATTACTGGAGTATTAAAGATGCTATATGTGGCATTCTAGCAACAATTACAAAACAATTTCTTGAAAATGTTGTCCTAAGGTAAATATGCTTTTAATTTATAAAACAATCTTAACTGATATCTCACAGTGTGAAGTGCGGTGTTTATAATGAACAGGCTTATGGTCTAGCTGTGAACTTTAAACCAGAGATCGACCCCTGAACTCTAAAGGGAATTGTGCTCTAATTTGAATCAAATATTACATATAGTTTCTTTAATACATCTTTTAAAAGCATTTTTCTTATTTTAACTTTTTTATATCCAAACCCAGCTTTAAATTGTTAACAATTGTTAAATTGTTGTTAAATTGTTAAAACTGTTTAAATTGTTACTTCCTGTTGCTGCTGTTTCTTTACCATAACCAGAGCCACAAATGAAGGAAATTCGGCCATAGTTTGACCTTTTAAATTATACTACAAACACTCAAATTCACCTTCATAGACTGCAGTTATATTAGACTTGCTTTGGGTGCACTGTGGAGTTTTTAATCTGAGTTTATTAGTGGCTATTGAGAAATCCATTGATTTACGCTAACATTACCGTTAGCTTAGTCACCACTTTCATAGGCTTTTCATTTCACCAGCTTACACAATTGGTGTTGTGTCAGGTTCTGTTTCCTCATCGAGGTCGGGTGGGACTGGCGGGGAAACAGATCTCGGGGCAAGACATATCTGGCGTTAGCCCTTGCTCATCACGCAGCAAAATTTGCACACGACACAGCTACATTTTAAGCTAACGTACCCTAAACCAGAGACAGTATGCAGGATTTCCCACACATCTGTTCATTTGTGGCGGGCTGCAGCAATATAAACACTGTCCACCACATACTGATTTTC
Source organism: Naso minor (assembly GCA_029874875.1). NCBI lineage: Eukaryota > Metazoa > Chordata > Actinopteri > Acanthuriformes > Acanthuridae > Naso > Naso minor. Next base: position 12,411,988 of record JAQFJB010000009.1, read on the forward strand.
TATTTTTAGAGCTGTGCATCTCGTTTTCACTCACCAAGACAGCAAACCTGCCAGTGAATAGCATGATGTCATACACTGATAAAGTGGATAGCAATGTTACTTTTAGTCCGTCAGTAAAACCAACGAAGAAGAGGAGCATACAGGCTTTGTTGTCCTAGAGGAAGGATGTAAAGTAACATTAAAAAGAGGAGAGTTGGAAAAAAGGAGAAAGTGAACGTGTCTAACAAAAAGTTGGTAGCAGCAGCTCAACACAAGTGAAATCATTAACCCAGGTGCATTCTTTAAGATCGAAGACTTTAATTGCATTGCAGCACTGCTAACAGCATGAGCTAATCCACATAACAGCTACGCTCATGTTGAGTGGCTGTGACCTCTCTTGGGCAGTGTAGCTGTTGTTAATATGGATTGCGCGTGTTAGTGGAAAAGCATTAAGGTTAATTTTATACTCTGATGCTTTATGTTTGCTCCCTCCTCCAGATGAGTACTGAAATGTACTTCGTACCGGAGACAGATCTGACACAGTGCTTGATTTTAGTTTACAGTTTTACTTGGATTATTTATTTTTTCTTTTTTGTTTCACATAAAAATTGCTACCGTCTATACAGCCAGCTAGCTATATGTCAAAGTAGAGACAGTGAGACTCAAAACTAGGGCTGTCAAAGTTAGCGTGTTATTAATGTGTTAACACAAATTCAATGCCCTTAATTTTTTTAATGTACGATTGACGCGCACACGTTCTGGCCCTTGGCCCATCCCATATTTCAGGAAATCAGGAAGCGATGCAGCCACCACAGATACACAACTGAAAACAAAAAAGCCAAAGTGGAGGAATAAGTATATTTTCTGGACAGTATTTGTGATAGTCTGTATTATACTGGGACACTATTAAAATGTTACCAGCGAGTCTTAGCGGTGATGGCAGCTTGAATTATGCTCCATGTTGGCACTGGTTGGTTGCAGTCAGCTGCTAGCTTCAAGGCTAGCTCCGTTAGCACACTGTACCTCGATCAAATCACTCCGTAACTCCGTTTTTTTGATGCCATGTTGTAGTCTGTATTATAGTGGGACACTGTTATAATGATGCCTTACTCCCTACTGTAGGCTGAGTGTTTAATAAGACACTTGGGAGTAATAGTCAATAAGACACAGAGACGACACTGAAGTAACTAAAAGACATGAGCAATCGAGCCCTGATCACAACAGACCAAATTTAGCAGAGCACTGAGTGCTCAATCAAAATATATGTCACAGTATTTTTCATTGTTTTGCATTGCTGCAATAATAATAAACATACATTTGCATAAAACAAGCATGTTTGTCCAAACACATGCTGATAAGAGAATAGATTCTGATAAGAGATCCAAAAATTTGAAAGATATCCCTTCAAGGTACATTTAGAACTGAATAAAAAGACATGCGATTAATATGCGATTAATCGCAAGTTAACTATAAAAATCATATGATTAATCACGACTAAATATTTTAATTGATTGACAGCACTACTCCAAACCAATAAAGTGCTGCTAGTCAGTGCAAAGCCTGTGTATTTCTTCATGTGCTTCACGTAAAATGCCGACTCCCCCCCCTCCTCGGACAGCCACCTCCACAATTAAAATCATATTTTTTGGGAAACACTGATAGTATGCTTCTAATATCTGGCTATCAGATTTACCAGCTAAAATTCTTAGCTGACTTCACATATAATCAAAACCAAGTGACAAAGCCAAGCCTCATGAGGTGCAACAATACAAGACACATAAGTTACTAAACCAGCTAATCAGTAGTAATCAGACAGCAAGAAGTAAAACTCTGTCTTGCAGCCTTTTGCTTTCATGAACTACTTGCCATCTTCCTTCGTCAATGTCCACCTCTGATTTCTGCCTCTTGTCATAATGTCTGTAGAAGCTTTTGAATCCAGTTCCATCGCTCTCTTGCTTGGCTCTGGCCCTACTCGCCATTCTGGCGCTGCTCCCTGCCGGCATTCTGTGCTAAGATGCCCTCCACCCCAGACATAAAATGCTCTTCCTTCCAGCAGTTCAAAGCACCTTTGACAGCAGTGTAAGCACCAACACTCCCCAGTGCTCCTAGCAGAGTAAACAAGCCCCACAACCAATAGAGCTAACTGGTTCTATCTGGATTAACTCCAGTAATCACCAATAGTTGAGGCAGAGTAGCCAGAGGACATCTAAGGCAAAACCTTAAAAAACTATTCTCAATCAAATCTGATCCAGGTTACATAGTGCATAGACGTTTGGAGAGTAGTGGCTGACACAGAGACACCATTTACTTCATTACAAGTCAGTGTATCATCGAAAATGATTCAGAAGCTGTTATTTTGAAGTATAATAAAAACACTATGTTGCTTTAAAGGTGATGATATGTTGTGTTACGATGCTCACAACTTGTTTCCGGTGCCCCAAAGCATTAATCAGTGTTGCAGGTTTACGTCAATCTGATCCAAATGCCTTTGCAAGCTAATTTCAGCACATTTGACAGTCTGGAAGACTATTAGTCTTGGCCAAAGTTTATAATTGGTCATCACCTAGACACAATAAACACCCCTGTTTTCACTCTGCCCTCCTTCATTTGCTCTTGAGTAGTCACACTGTTTACTTTATCTCTGCCAAAACTGCAGCAAGATGCCAGAATGTGTAAAAGGCTTCTTTGAGTTCATCATCTCTCTCACCCTCGCACTTCCACCCATGCAACTGCAAATGTTTACACAGTCCTGTACGTATGCATTCACCTTTGCCTTCCTCTCTGTGTCTTGCAACACAGTCTACATTATTAAATCTCTTTCTTCCTCTTCCTCTTTTCCTTCTTCCAGCCACTTCTCCCCTCCCCCCCTCCCTCACATCTACTTTCAGTGCTCTCTCAGGGATGGCTTCTCAACCTTCCAGATGGCACAGTCATTTCCACAGACGCTCAGTTTCAAAGGCTGGGGGGAGAGCGGAGCATCCAACGTGGTGGCAAGTGGCTGAAACACACTCACTCACTCTCACATCAGTGGTTTCAGTGAGTTGATCAGACGTTTGGGGAAAAGTTGGGGAAAACACTGTGACATTTGGGCAGGAAGAGTTATCCTGTGGGAATTCATAATTAATAAGTCAGAGCTGATATTTAACCAATTAAAACATTATTCTTTGGACATATTTTGATATGCCTCAGCCTTTGTTCTTGTGTCATATTTTCTCAAGTCAAAAGCTGAATTAAAATACAACCTGACATGTTGAGCTGCAAATGTTAAATGCCTATCAATCTTTCTCCATGATTTGATTTCAGTAAATACACTCTTATCAGTGAAAAATTAAATCATCAAATTCACTGGGAATTGTTGGCTTGGGGCCAGGTGTGCACTTAATAGTTATAATATTAACCATTTATTTTACTATTTATGCAATATCGGGGAAAAGAACCATTTTTAACATGCTGCTAATCACCTGATTTGCTTGTTCTGTTTATTAAGCAGGTGCAAATGATGTTTTTGTACATTTTGAGTCAATTTTCCAATAATAGGTGAAACATGCCGACATAAAAAAAAACAAGAAGAAGAAAGAAACATGATAGAATGTTAAAAGAATAGTTGAATAATAAATCAACAAGTTATCTTTATTCTTTTAAGTCCATTGCATTCTTAAACTCACAGACACTGCACAGGTGTCCAATGATTTATTTCTGGTTAAGCTGTATTTTAACTAATATGATCAAATTTTATAATATTAATGCCATACTTTTATTTGTATTTTTTTCCAGAGAGTGTTAAACATCCAGCAAGAGTCAGCAAACATAACATGTAACCTGCAGTAGCATGCAGCTACTTACTATTTAACAAGTCCAATTTTGTGTCTGTCTGCAGCCTTTTATTTAGCATAGCTGTCCCCAACAACTTCATGCCAGTCTGAGATAACTCTTACCAGTCCTTTGTCTGTTTCACAAAATTACTGTTTTGTGCAACATAGTAAAGTTGATCCTTAAGTTTTGGTTTTGAAACGACTTGAAGTTACATAGTGGAGAAACGAGCCAGAGGAGGGCCGAGTGACTGACGCAGAAAGCCGAGTCAACCTCTTACAAATCACTCTAACATTAAAATGATTTTAAAACTGTTATTTTAAGATTTGAAAAAAGTTACATATTAATGCTTTAAAAAACTTGAACAGGCTTTTTACTTGGCTTTAAATCTTATAGTATTTATTTATACAGTTTGATAAGCTCATATTTTACATTTTGCTGCACGTTTCTTTTTCTGTCACAATAAATTTATGAGTCATGAATAAAAAACACAACCAACACACAATGAAAGTGAGTGGGATTGAAAAAAATACAAGATGCACAGTGAGAGGGAGAGAAGGGAGGATGAGTGACGTCTGAGCTGAATGTGTTATTTTGTTGGGAGCATAAAATGAAACTCAGCATGTCCATGACCTCCACAGTGAACCATTAATATTTGCCTCTTTAAAATGCACATTACATACAACACAGATTGTATTATACAGTGAATTGTAAGGTGGGGTTTTTGAATAACAAAGTTTTTAATGATAGGTGAGTGACATCATGAAGAGTTCCTATAGCAACCAGAAATAAAGTAGGCTTCAGTGAATGTATCCCTTATTATACAAAAAATATTCCATTAAATGTGACACTGCTGAACAAAAAAGCATTACATATGATGTAGTTTATGAAGTGATTCTTGTGTAACATGCTTCCTGCATCACTAACCAAGGAAAACTAGACATCACTGCTATTGGCTTCAACAATAAGAAGGTAGCCCAGTCACCAACCTGGGAGCCGCAGGAGCTCAGTCCTCCACCCACACAGAGCTCCTTAAGTAATAAAGACATTTCCACTGCCGTGGCACTATACGCTCCACTACTCGCTGTTGTGTGGTGGAGGTGGATGATCACAGGAGAATGAAAAAAAAAGAAAAGAAAAAAAAACTGCTATCAGGCTTTTCAATGCACAGCAAGGAGCCCCAGACAGCCGTTAATCTGTCCATGCGTAAGAAACCACGAAGCGATATCAGCCATGCGGAGAAATGGATAAAGATGAATGATCACAGGAGTCACACTTTATCAGCTTTCCAATGACTCTTAGAAGCCAAATGTTCTGCTGGTGAGCAGTGCCTCACACACGCGACACTGTCACCGTTAGCAGCACAGATACGAGCACATCACAATGACTGCTGGTGTCACAGAGGCTCAAGTGTTTGATTTTACATTCCTGGCTCAAAGACGCAGTTCTTAGAGGCTCCGTCTTTGAGCTCTATGCATGAAAAACAAGCTCAGCGTGCATTCACACAAGTCAATATATGCCTTGATTTAGAGTCTCATTAATATTTGAGCTAAAATCCTTCTGTTCTGTCACTCTTACAATCTCATGCAGTAACAATCAAGTATCCAATGTCTTCATAATGTTATGAGCAATTTGAAAACGCAGTATGAGTCCTTCCCTTGGAATAAAGAGAGAGATCTGCAAATCAAGATCTCGGAGGATTATCTCACTACATGATTATTTGAAAGAGTAACACATTTCTTATGCCCTCTACGGGAAAAAGCACTGACTGCTTCCAAGAACATGCATTTTTCAGCCCACTTGCATGATGCACTCATGGTCAAGAAGTGCTGCAAATGGACAGTAACGCCTCTGCACACATTCGCATTTAATATAAGTATGTGGAATTTGAAATAACAAAGGTACATGAATTTGACTGTCTATGCAATGTAATAATTTTCCTACATGAATGGAAATACACAATAAGCATCAGCTGAGCACATACAGCTTTAGTCACACCTGTGTGGCCTAAGAATTGTGATTTTCTGAATTTGGTGTTAAAAGCTTTGGTTGCCACATATAAATAACATATGTCTTAATGAATGTAAAACATGGCAGACACTGTTTTAGCAGAATTATTTAGCTTTACTCTTGAAAATTAAAGGGGGAATCCACTACTTTTCATGTGGATGTCCAATCTATGATGATGACTGTAGTCAACTGAAACAAAAAATTACAGTTTTTAACATATTGACAAAGAAAGCTGAGTTTTCTGAGTTGTCCTGCTCACACAGCCGTTCTTGCTGTGCCTACATATACCAGGATGCATTGCATTACAAAAAAAACAGTAATTGCCAGGTCTCCTAGGTTCTTATCTGTTGCATCGGAACTTCTCTTTTATTTAATATTGCATAATTTTCAATAAGGAGGGGTTTTTGGTCCACCAGAGCCAGAAAATCCTGTCGAAACAAACATGACTGGCTCGCCTGGAGTGTGAGAGGAAAGGTGAGGGGTAAAGAGTTTGTAGTTCTTCCTGAAACCAGCGATGTCACTGGTTCCAGGAAGAAAAAGAGATTTTGAGGATGCAGCTCAGAGACACAGACAACATCGAAAAAAATATTGTTTTTGTTTACATTATATCCCTAACTAGATAGATAGAGATATGGTTGAAAACTGGCGGAGTTGCCCTTTAAATTGGTTGGCTCAAAAAAATACACGTGTCAGTAACTTCCAGAGAGAGGTAAGTGGGAGTATTGACAGGTCTTTTGTCCCTGTGTTGTGACGTTATCATCTCCCAGAATGATCAGACCAGAAACCTTGTTTACGGTCATTGGTAGCGTAGAGCAGAAGTTTTCTTGGATCATTACAAACATCTTTAACTGGTTTTATTCAGGTTTAAACACGATACACTGTCCTTTCAGACAACATGTTATTGTATTGTGACATGTTGTCGTACTGTGGAAAGGCATTTACTTGTTATTGTCAAAGCCATCCACTGCTGCCCACACAAACACTTTGATGAGGTGTATTCTTCTCCTACTCACTGTGTAAGCTTTACACCTTCTACACGCGCAGTGACTACAATCTGAACCCCCCTGACACAGCTGATCAAGGTTTTTCTATGACTGGCAGATCATACTTTAAGCTTGCAAAGCGTGTGGAAATCGTGCTGCCATGCCATTCATGTATTAATGCACTTGCACATATGCAAATGCAGGAGAGGTGCCACCATAACTTTAATCACATTTTATGTAAAACATAACTCATTTAATTTCCATGAACTTAATGTTTTCCATCCAATATTTCCTCATTTTGTGAACATGTACATTTTTGGTGCTTATACTTTGATCTGACCTCCCTAATTTCCATTATAGCTCTTCCTGGTACTTTTATCACAGACGCCCTCACTCCTTGCCATGTCTTTTAGGTGTCTTTAACCTTTTTCAGCCCAGGGACCCCTAGATCGAAAGAGAAACAGAGCAGGGACCCTCAGATTAAAAAAAAAAAATCAATAAATAAATTGAAAAAGTGTTGTGTTTTAAGACGAACCAACTGTTTTTAACCTACTTTAAACTCAGTCATTTTCATATTTGTAAAAAGTAGCTTATTATTGCCCATTGATATTAGAGTTAACTTTTAATTAAGTTGACTCAATATAATTTTTGTCCAAATTTTAAAAAATTCCAAGATATAAATTATTTTGATGAAAAACTTGACTATTATTGCCTT
>JAQFJB010000009.1:12458377-12468963 GCA_029874875.1 Naso minor
TTTTCTTAGCACCCTTCACTGCTTACACAAAGACAAAAATCTCTCTCACCAGCTTTGTCAGGCGCTGCTCTCGTACTGTTTTCAAACACACCGCTCCCTCCTCTGCCGTCATTCCATCTAATGTCATCGCCGGTCTCTGTCATCGTCTAGATGGACTAGCACGCTCCATCTTTAATCAATGCCCCGTCATCGCCTTTATCAGCCTGCCTGCGCTGCATTCCACGCTGTCACAGGCACACACACACAAAGACACACGTGCGCATGTTGGAGGACCATATGCTGAGAGGGGATGTTTGTTTTCATCAGATCTGTGCTGGAAAAATCTGTCTGCATCAGCTGGACTTTTATCATCTCATGTCCTTATTGAGAATCAGAATACAAATTGAGCTTTTGACTTTTGCTGCTAAAATAACTCAACAATGATGCCATGCAGCAGAGTAATTTAATTTCAGCCTGAACACATCTGATCAGATTATTCAGTGAATTTCCCCAATGCTTTTAAATTTTATTATGTTGAACACAATCTGTATATGTCCTACAGTCCTACTTCACATTGCTGTGTTTTAACCAGAGGTGTGAAACCCCCTCTGCTTTTGTAAGTGCGTGCTCATTCTCAAGCCTGTGCTGAAAAACACAACTCCTGTCCCTTACAACCCTGTCAGTTAGTTATTTACTGAATGAAAAAAGCAAAGTGTACAGTGAAAGAGTTGTGGAGCATGTTTCAGTTTAGATAGGCAGCTGTAGTTGAAGTTCATAATGGTAAACACCCTGCCATGTGTGCATTTTAAGAAAGAGCATGAGATACAAACAAAACAGGGACCCAACGATCATTTTACTGCTTCTCGGCACAACATGTGATCCAGATATCCACCTTTGTAAGCAGTCGAGACTTCAATAACGTACTGTTACCGTTGTAATGTAATTGTTGTATAGCCTTAGTTGAATCCTCTTCATCTCATGGTTTGTTTACATTTGGAGGCAGATTATAAAAATATAGCCATAAGGACATTTGACCTCCTTTGAATAAGAATGCCCAGGTTTCCAAGCAGGAATCACCCCGCATTGCCTGTTTTGCCATGATTTGATCCAAATGTCAGATTTAGGGCAACAAGATAAAATACCTGGTTTGAGTTTTATAGCTCCAGAAACTTTTCAAAGGCTGAACAGTTGACTTGCAGTTGAGCTTTTGTAGACTGAATGAGCACAACAGGCAAATATTTTTAGTTGATAAGATCTCTCCCTCTGTAGCATTAACTTTCTGCTGGTTTGACCTTTGCTACAGTTTGTATGAAGGATTTTTTTTTTTGTCTTTGATGACTGACAGATTGTTGGAGAATACCAGTGATAAACATTCTGTTCTAAGTCCAACCCTAGTTTTCAGCTTGATCAGAAGTACAAAATGAAACTCTGCAAGCAGAAAAAATCTGTATTTTTGAAGTTGTAGAATCAAGGATGAAGTCAGAGAGGTGTTGAGCTACATTTTTAGCCACATTCCTTCATATTAGCAGACATATTGTGTGTCTGAGCATGTAGCCATCTGACCTATGACACTTGTCTAAGGCCACTGCCCACAGTTGTTCAAGCTGTTTGTTTTTGTGGTTGCTGTGTATGCTTGCGGTTCAGGAACAAACAGTGCGTGAGCTGGAGCTGCGGGTGAAACAGCAGTCAGTGGAGGTGGAAAAGGGCAACGCGTTGCGTCAGAAGGTGACACAGGAGAAGGCCCAGTTGGAGATCCACGTTGCATCCATCAGCACCGAACTGCAGGAGGCAAACAGACGGTGTGTGAGAAATAAAGAGCGTTAAAAGAGAGAGGAGTTGGGGTGTGGAAAAAAGATACTCTTCATAACTATGCCATCTAAATGTACTCTGTATTTTAAAATATCTGCATGAGGCCTCAATTATTTATCAAATTACTATGATTATTTAATTAGTAATACAGAAGCAGGAACAGTTTAGTATATGTATAAGCAATGTCGTGCTCTTTACTGTCTACAGAAATATGATTCTGCAGAGGGAGAAGGAGCAGCAGAATGAGCAGCATGAACAGACTGTGCAGAAGCTCCAGGCCACACATGAGACTGACATAAGCCACTTACATCAGCAACACGCTCTGTCTGCTGCTACGGTGCGCATTACCACAGCACCTCTACACGGCTCTCCTAACCAGCCTGTTTCAATGTTGATTGATGCAAAATATTTAAAAAATGCACCATATTTAACTGCATTTTTTAAATTAATTCCCTCTTTGATTCCCTCCTGCAGGCCTCTGAGCTGATGGAGGACTTTGAGAAAACTGTAGCTCAGCTCAAACAGCAGCTCCTTGAGAGTGAACATCGAAGACAACAAGAAATCAGGGTATGATTTAGGTTGTGGGGGCATATCTTTTCTCTTTGTAGCTGTACGAATAATAGCCGTGAAAGTTCTTTAAGTTACAACAGACGTATTTTGTGTGACGTGTCAGTGTAACCTCTGCCATAAAGAATAATTTCTGCTTTTTTTCAGGGTCAAGTGATAAAGTTTCAACAGGAAAAAGACGAACTGCAGATCAACTGTGAGAAAAAGGTAGTCTGTACTCTGTCCTACAGAAAAACTAGTCGACTGAGCTCCGTAGCTTCTGTCGTCGCATTAAAGCAGCTCTGGCCAAAGTTATTACGGTCAGGTGGAGATCAAAGCCAAGAGTGTTCCTTTAGGTTTCTCCTTACTTTTAGATTTTATGTCTGGTCTTGTAAAATCACAGCCGTGATTAACAGGTAGATGTAAAAGTGAACACAGAAGAAAAAGATTTATAATTTATCATGAGAGTCATCAAGCAACAACAACAACAAAAAAGAATGTTAGTTATAAGCAAATTTAAATAAACTTGTTGAGTCAAACTGCAAGAGATTACATTCAGAAGGGACATTTTTCTATCATTATATCCAGGCCTACACTTAATTTTCTCTCCGCTCACATCTTTACTTTTGAGAGACCCTCTTCAAAGCAACAGAGCAGCTGTAAACCGTAGAGTGAAGAGACCATTGTTAATGATCTGAGCTGGACCAGTCCAGTCCAGTCCAGGCCAGTCTTCTCAGGTGAAAATCAGGTTTTTAAGACCTGCTGCACCTGGGTCATCTTCAAAGTGCCACAGTTATAATGTGAGCGCTGGTGGCAGGCTGGCATATACAGGGCCCCTCTGGCTGATACACCTGCAAGAACTTAGCAGGCCTTTTGTGCTCGTCATTCAGGGTCGGAAAGAATTTAAATTAAGCCTGTCTAAAAGAAAGTCGGTAGTGATGTCTTTGTGTTTTCCTCAAATACAGTCTGTGTTTTTATTCTGTCCTTGTAAACCACCCTTGTCATTATTTTTCCACCTTTCTCTCGTCATTCTTCTGCAAGGTGACGGGAGATGAAAACAAAAAAAAAAGACTGAAGAGTCAGTCAATCATTTCCCCTTTTTGCTTCTCCTGCAAAGATTCCCCTTTACTCCTCAGGAGTGGTAAATGAAACACATGAAAGAGGCCAGAGTGCAGTATCTGGACATAAGAAGGGCCCATATGGCTGCCATAGATCCAGAGTGAGAGGCCCTCTGTGCAGGCAGATAGGCTCAGATGGTACTTTTGATGGGGTGATAGAGAGAAGAGACGAAACCAGATGCACAAGGTCACATGCAGGAGAGTTTTGTTGAGTGATGTTTGATGGTGTCTGCTGTTGCACTCACTTACACCTCTCTCTCCCCCTCCCTCCCCTTCTGTTTTTACTCTCTCTTTCTCTTTTCCTATCTGCCCTCTCTCTCTCTCTCTCAGGTTTTGGCAATCCACGATGAGGCAGAAAAAGAGAGAACAGAGGCCAAGAGGAAGATAGCCAAACTAGAAGATACACTCAGGTACAAAGAAAAGACCAAAAGTGTTTTTGATGCAATAATAAATGCATCAAAGGGAAGTTTTTAAAAATGTAAAATGTCTGTCAATCTGAATTAGCAAACCATTTTTGTTTAATACTTTCTCCGGAGTTAGTATCCAAAAATACTGCAATTAGAACACTGCTTCCAGCTGTATTCATTGTTCAAACTGTAGGTCTATAGGGCTCTTATTAAATTTGGATAAGACCTCATTAATATCATCTTTACTGTTGGTATTTCTCCTGTAATTTCCATGAGACGGATCCAGCAAACATCTCACATTTCATTTTGTATACACCACCCATGTTTATAGTTCATATAGCCCGCGTATAAATACAAATAGCTTAATCCTATACACTTAGCTGTATATTTGATCAATTATGTTAGAAATTACACGATAATTTCATTAGTGGACTCTAAAATCTGTGTCTGCGTGTGGTCCTCTGTCCTTCCTCTTGGCCAAGTGTTTGCCATAATGGTTTAAGGCGCACCTTCAGTATGTCAGCTAGGGTGTAACTGTGCATGTATGCTAAAATCTCACAATATTATCAACACACAAGCACAATAATGGAGAGCTGACAGGTATATGGATACAGTTCCTGCTTTACCACTGTTGTACTGCACCATTTCGTCATGAAATTTCTAACATATTTAATGCAAGTGGAGCATATTTTTTTTACAATTATTAGTATGAAACATTCAAGCTCTGACTCTTCGGCTTCAAACTTTATTAGAGAGTTGTTTGTAACTGCAGACTTAAAGTCTTTGATCATACAAACAGTGTGTATGAACTCTGATTTAAGGTGGAGTTTGGCTTTAACAAGCCAACCCTTGCACACTCTCTTTGATCTTTTTTTATAACTGTGAGTGGAGTTAGAGTCGAGAGCCTGGAAACTGTGATGAGAAGTCGTACAGATCAGAGCTTCACGTGCGATAGGCATTTGTGTTGTCTTGAAGAAAACAAGCAAACTTAATCTCACTGTATAAATCAAACAGCATCTACACTAATAAACTGATGCCATGTGAAGGAAATGTCATTTTACTGCAGATGTAAGATATCATCACAAAGAGTCACTTGGTACAAAATCATTTCATGACTTGCTGTATAAACACTATTTAAAAATGCAGTAATCTTATGCATTAAAATATGTTAAAGCTGCGCCAAGTAATATTTTTATGAGCAAAAGTTGTTCTACAGATCTTTTTTGTAGCACTCAGCACTTTCTTATGGCTGGCAGTTTACTATTTTGATACTGTCTCTCGCCTCTGCAGGCAGTTGTTTTGAGCAAACAAACTCAGAAAAACCCTGTGTATACGACCTGTAGGAGACCGAAAACAGAGCTAAAAGACAGTAAACATACTCGAATTTATTATGTAGCCAGAAAACTGACTCCAACTGAAAAATAACATTGCTCTGTGTCCTCCGGATTTGTAAATAGGGATATGTTTGCTGTCACACTGACTTAAACTGATTTATCAAAATCAAAATCTGAAAACATACAAAGAATCTATCTTGGCATTTTCTCCACAGAACAACATCGAAGAATAAGAATAAAAATTGAGTCAAAGTTAGGTCGTAGTAAATTAAAGAATTAAACAGAAAAGAAATGTTTTATCATTTATCTTGATACATACATGTTCAGCATGTTTTGGTTTCAGTGTGAGCGAAACCAAAGCGAAGTAAATATAACGTCTGTCCACAGGGAACACGTGAAACGTGGAGACGACTCGGCGGTAGTCGAGGAAACAGCAGTCTTGTTGTCATATCGGTTATTAAATCGGCGTGCTGGACGATATCAAATAATTAATTTTAAAGCCAAAATCAGCTGATACCGATTAACGTGCCAATATTATTGTGCATCCCCATCCAGAACTACACTCTCAGCTGACAACCTAGACTTGCACGGACTCCAGCCAATCAGCCAATCAGCCAGTTAGCCTGTCAGTGCATTCCACTGAGTAATTAATTCCTTATTGGACAACATTACTTGTTCACAAGCAGATTAGCTTCCCCAGCGAAACTCGAACGTGTTCTGCAAAATTAAACACTACTCCCATTCACCAACCTCCGCTCCAGTTCCAGCCAAACGCAGCCAAGGACAGTTACAGTGCCATCGCCCCCTTTGAGAGGTTTTCAACCGTTTGTCACAGTATAATAGCAACCCAGAGGAAGTGGATTAGAAAGAATGGATTGAGCGTGGCTGTATTTGCTTTTTTCTTGGGTCCTCATCAATGGCCCAAGGCTCTTGTGTCTTAGCCAAACGCTTTTTAAACGGCCTCTAAAAGCAAGGATAAATGTTTTTTCACAAATTAGCAATTGTATGAACCTGTAGGGCATGGTTATTATTACAGATCTGTTGTGTTTTTGTCTTTGAAACAACATGAAAAGAAATTCTTGCAGTTTTGTGGCATTTGGTATTCAGCGTAAAGATCGCAAAGGGACATTAATGGTTGTGACTGCGTATTGTTTTTGCTTGTCATTGTCAGCGCGGCAACAGAGGACAAGCTTAAACGCAGCGACGAGATCCATTCGTACATAAATTATCCTTGTTGTTAGTATCAGTAACGAGCCAGTCATTCCCTCGTTTAGAGTTAAACACTGAGAAACGGCGAGTGGCCCATTGGGCTCTTAGCTAATTAAGTGCTCGAGCTCCACATACACACACCTACACACACATACACTCGCTAAGCAGTCTGATGTCTGTTACCTGCCTGCTGTCGTGGCAACACTGACGGCCTTTAAAGGCGATCCAGGAGAACTTCAAAGTCAAGGCAAGATCGCATGCAATGCTGTGTGTGTGTGTGTGTGTAAAGATGGGAGGATGGATGATGAAATTAAACAAGCAAAACTGCTCAACATACCGTCCATGTGCCAGACACTGTGTGGTATGTGTAATGTGTTATGTGTGTTTTGTATGTTCTTTGACTCACGCAGTCTAGTGTTAAAAGACATCAGCATAAATCTATTAATAACAATTTCTGTGTTCTGATATCTTATTTCTTCTTTACATAAATAGGACAATAAGTGATGATGAACGTGTTGGCAGTTCTGATTATTGTTTTTCGTATGCAGCATATATAGCTAATGTCTTTCCAAGCCAAACACCCACTCTTTCTTTCCAGTATAAGAAGAAACACCCTGTCCTGCCATGCAAATAAGCATTGCTGTGTCAATTTCTCAGTGTTACTATAGCAACAACAACAGAAAGCACTACAAAGCTGCACAGAGAACAAGTTTCTCTCCTTTTCTTTCATCCCAACATGCCTCAGATCATTACAGGGCATTAGCATAGAGATGGAGAGATGCACCACAGAAGGGGGGTAAAAGGGAGAGACGGAGGGAGCTCATCTGGGAAACAGCTTGCCTGCTTTTGCAACAGTGACCTCCAAATCTCAATTTAAACACATTAGAAAATCGCCCGAGTGTTTAACGTAAAAAAAAAAAAAAAGAAAAACAGCTGGTCTATATCGAGATTGCGACATTTCAGTCCTCGTTGCTGCCACTTGGCACCCAGCTGGCTTCATCAGAACCACACACCTGCTCAGGTTGTGGTGCAAAGTTGTCACAACGCCGACTTTGTCTCTGCAGCGACTTCTTCTCAGTTTGATCTTTTACAGTTTGGAGTGGCAGTGGCAGCTTCGACTTTAGGCAGCTGGAGGGAAAGTGTGCTCGTGTTTTATGAGAGGCTAACATGCCGGCTGTGTGACTGCTGTCCAAACCTGTTCACACACTCGCGCTGTCATGGAAGGGATGTGTAAAACTCCTTCTTTCAATCACAGTGCTGTACGTCGCTAATTTAAAGTTTGTTGCTTTTCTGCTGTAGCTTCAATTTCATGTCTTTCCTCACAACATACCACCAAGCTGCTGTTTGACTTTGTAATCCACTCTTAAGACACGAAAACATTTTTTGGAAAGGCATTAACTAAGTGTGTGCATGCCAGTCCTGCTCTTTAAGTCATTGTTTGTCTCGCAGAGTTTGTGCATGCATGCCACATGCTTGCATGAGATATAGAGCCCTTCGACTCTTAAAGGTGTAGGATGCTTCCAATATATTCTTTCATGTTACTGTGTATGTGTGCGAGTGTGTGTTAGCACATGCATACTCCACGTCTGTGTGTGTCTTTTGAAGTGGTCTTATCTTTCTCAGCATTCCTCTCCCATGACAGCAGGGATAGAGGGAAGCTGAGGTGGTGGTCCGGAGAGGGACCAGAGGCAGCAGAGCAGAGGCCCAGTTAGTGTTAAGGTGCAGGGGCAGGTGGAGGTATGGATTCTGAATATTGACGAGCTTCACCAAGGCTCGATATTTGGTCCCATGGCAACTGCATTTAATAGGGAAGATGGAGATGGGTTAAGCGCCAGTTCGATACCACAGACCTGACCAAAGGAATAATTTTTAAGAGCCCTTTAACTGGGTCCTGTATCCAAAGATCTCATCCTCAGATACTCTTGTAATGAACTTAATTAAATTAATTGTATTGAACACTGCATGCCATCCCACCAACAAGGGACTTAATTATCAAAAAAACAAACAAAACTGTTTTAGGCCACTTATGCTTTCTATCATAAGTGGCCAAAACTGTTTTAGTGGTGTTTTTAGTAGTGTTTAGTGGAACTTAATGTTAATATCGGTGTAATGCTAAGCTTTGCATCCGTTGTAACTATGGAATGTCTAATGGAGCAAGTCTAGGCAGTGACTCTTTTAGAATACCGCACTGAATTAAATAAATAGATGATCGAGCAGATAGAGAAATTTCCACTCTGGAAAAAAACATAAAAGTTATACTGACATTTAGCTTTAATCTGTCATATCTGATCGTTGCAGTATCATCATATCATTAAATATGTGCCCTTGATTGATATCGGGACATTTTCATGGTGTAATAATGTTAAATGCCTTGCCATGCCTACGTGATAAGCACACACAACCTTGTTTGACATTTTTATATTAAGCTAGCTCGCTTACAAATGGGCCCTGACATTATAAATTAATACGGCAGCAAGCTCGAGCTAATTCATGCTCTGAAACGACTCAATCTTGATAGATTGTCTTCAGGGCTTTCATTGTTTCGTTAAAACCCCTCCAGCTTCTTCTTCTATTGCATAATTTTTTGGATATGTAAATATAGTGCGTTTACTTTAGGGACACATGCCAAGTTGATTTAGAATATTATGTTGTTGCTGCATTATTCATTAGGCTAAATAGCATCTAAATACACAGCGAAGGCGAGAAAATCCCTCTTCGAAGTCAAGTCATGAGTAAAATCTCTTCTCCACTCTTCTCTTCTTCAACTCCAAGCATATTTTTTATAATAACACGATACCATCGGGTGCATTTTCTTTTCTGTGCTTTAGGCATGTATACAGTACACAGAATAAATGACAGCCTTTCTTCAACATATCTAACTATACCAAAACAGAAAAGAGTTGTGTAGAAATATTTAATAGCTCTGAACTCCAGAGTCATTCTGATGTGTGAGACAGACATCTAGTATGTCTTTTTGTTCTGTCTCACCCACATGTTTATCCACCCACATAGTGGTCCTGTCAGCCTCTACTGCACCAGATTCCTCTTCATCCTCCTCTCTGTCCTTGGGGTGTTCACTTGGCTTTGACATACTAACTAGTGTGAGGGAAAGTCACTGGTTTTATCCCCAGTGTTGATGGGAGTGCATGAGCTTCAAAGGAGACAGTTTGTACAGATGAATTGAAATGTCATCTGCCATGGCAGGGCACTAAGCCTTTTCCCCTCTGCCCCATCCAGTAATCTGTGACTAACGCTGTTCTTGACCTGACCTTTTAATTTAATCTATGAAAGGCTAATGATTATTTTCAGTTTTGATCTATCATTTGGTCTGAAAAATGTCAGAAAATAGTGAAAAATAGGATTCAAAGTCGTGTTTTTATAGACCTTTTTTTTTTTCCAACCCACAGTTCAGTATACTAAAAATAATCGGTTTGCTGCAATTGAAGAGTAAGAAAAAGATAAATTTTTGGCTTTTTCGGGTGAAAAAATTAATCACACAAATTGTGTAATTATCACACGAGTGAAAGGACCACACCGGTCTGTTTTGACTTCTAACCTTTAGCAGAGATTGCTCCTATCTACTACAAAACTGTTTTTAAAATTCGACCGTGTGTATACTTTAGTAGATCTCAAACTGCATTTTTAAACCTAATTCACTGCTGTTCACGTTGAAACAGAAACACTATAGAAACACTACAGAACATGTGAAAGTTGCTAGGTATAGGTAATTCACCATTCTGAAGAGAACGTCTGCATTTATTTAACCAAAATAGCAGAGAGAGAGAGAGAGAGAGAGGAGGGAGCCCTGAAGAAGAAAGTTATTACGCCTGGAAAAATAGTTCCTTACAAGTGCTGCCTTCATAGCGTGAATATTAACGTGAAAAGGAATTTTAACACAGACAGTCTTTTTAACAAACGTTCTCACACATTTTCAGGCAGGTGTATGTCACCTATGTTGCCAAAGTTGACAAAGGAAGATGACGTGTAGGAACACTGTATGGTCCTTTAAGTTGCTGTCACTTCCCATGGGACCATTGAAAACAAAGTATTGGGAGATGAGTAAATAAGGGAGTTAGCAATGTGAAATACTGACTTCTTTTAAAGACATACAGAAATGAAAAAACAATTTCATTCCACTATGGGTCTTAAAATTAGTGTAATCACTCATCTATCAGATGATGTAA
>JAQFJB010000009.1:12589555-12599766 GCA_029874875.1 Naso minor
AAGAAAATGGCTGTCTTTATGCAGTGGTAGAGAAGGTAAA
Source organism: Naso minor (assembly GCA_029874875.1). Lineage (NCBI taxonomy): Eukaryota > Metazoa > Chordata > Actinopteri > Acanthuriformes > Acanthuridae > Naso > Naso minor. Next base: position 12,589,596 of record JAQFJB010000009.1, read on the forward strand.
ACGCTGGAAAGGCTCGATGTACTGAACTACACAAACATTCAGCGCAACGCCTCTATTCAATCTGTGTGAACCGCAAACGCCAACTGAAAATCTCTGGTTGGTTCTTCCTTGCCATGATCCACCATTATCTGAAGCAACGCTGCTGATGCAATACGCGTGAACACCGAGAACATCAGGGAATGAACTAGAGTAATGTTTACAACTATTTACCATTATAAGTGTGAAAAATACATCCAGGTAAAAACACTTGACATACTAAATACATGGCACAAATTCTTAATATCGATACAATCGATTTTTGCTTTGAAAAACAAAACGTCACACAAGGACAATTTGCCATTTACCTGTCAACGCAGTTGTATCATAGAGATACAAATCGATACATCGGTACATCAATGTATCATAACACCCCTAATATTTAGTCAATTTGCAAGTAATGAGTAGTGTTATAATGTCTGATAGAAAAATGTCCAGCTCTTCACTACCTTTGCTTCTTTCCCTCTGCTTGATCCTCCACCGATGCTCCTCTTTTTCTCATAACCTCTTGATTCTCAGCGCTTGTTAAATCTGTACCGCCTCAACACACCGGATTTATCCTTCCATCTTCCCATCTCCAGATGTCCTCTGACGGCTTCACTCCATCGCTGCCCTCCTGACCCCTCACCTGCACACATGGACTCAAGGTGTTCACTTACCCTCCTCACGTTGCTCCCTTCCCCACTGCCAAGTACCAGTGATATGCACAAACACAGCACACCTACAGCCCACAATAGAGGCCTTATTCAGGGTGGGCACGCTGCTGATCCAGCCGTCCCTCTATCGAGGACTGTGATCTAGACATGGGCCGCTGCCATGCAAAGACCACACTGCGGCTGAGAGTTACTTAAAAGTATTCCAGTCAGAGCAGAACATTATAGTTTGGCTTCAACAATGATATCATCGGTCAAAACAAGGATATAATGTGATATCGAGTGTCGTAGTGTCATTATATTAACTATAGGGACGGTTTTCTTCAGAACGCTTTGAACGAGAAAAAAGCAGAACTGAGCAGTTTATGATATAACTGTCTACTGTGATTATATTTTGGATACTGAAGCCGGATTTAACCACGTCTAAAACCTGTGTTTTTTCCCTTCCGGTGCTGCTTGGCCTCAGACATAACACAACATCCCCATGGCCATGACATCAGTGTCTAAATAATACGCTTGTTAGGAATCTCCCTTGATGTCTGTTGCTGCACAGAGGGATGAAAGCGAGCGAATGAAAGAGAGGGCAAAAGCCATCAGATGCGTCTTCACGAGCAGCCCTTGGCTTCAAAGGCAAACCTCAGGCGCTGTGACACAACAACAGCTGATGACATCACGGAGGGCGCAGGACATTTAACCAAAGCTCCTCATTGCCCCAAAGTAAGGCTCAGAGCACAAAAGGAGAGGGGAAAACAACAATGCAAAAGAGGGTTGAGGTTTAATGAGGAGGGGAAGTTGAAAAAAGAGAGCACAAGGGTTCAAGGGGGTCGGTGTGTGTGCACACATCAGGGTGGCAGGCCAGATCAGAGCCACGGGGAGCGTTCCCGTGTTTGGGATAGGAGGGAAAGATAAATAAGCCAGGACGGCTGCACAAAGAGAGGCAAGGAGGAAGCGGGAATGTTGAGAGTCCGAAAGGAAAATCTGTGTCTCGCTCTCTCACAAACACACACACGGCCTCAGATGGAGCAAAGTGGTAAACAGTGTGTGTGTGTGTGTGTGTGTGTTTTGTAACCATGGAACATGAGTTTTAGAAGTTTGTTATGGATTTGTTTTCAAAATGACAGGCTTTCACAACAACTCCCCTCCACTGCTGCATGCCAGTAGAGAGCGTATGTTTTACATCACGACTCTGCTGCCTCGGAGTAAAACGTGTACTAGCAGCAAATGATCTGAGATCTGACCAGATGTATCTAGTAACCTTTCTTCCACATAAATGCTCCGTTACAGAAAAATAAACTTTTTCCAATTCACACAATCTCACCTTATCCTCATGCGTTGTTGACTACTGCCTTCATGATAACATTTTGTAATACTGTACTTAAAGCTGCGGTCGTTAACTTTGGGGTAAATTTCCATAACTTTTCTGTTATATTCTGAAAAAATGTCATAACACCCATAGACGGCTAGTACATGCCGTGGTCTGAGAGTATCGTAAGATTTCTGTGTTTTCCACATACCTCTGTATTCAGCATGGGTAAAAATCCTATCGCTCCCGTTCTCTTTGCCTAATCCGTGACGCTCTCTGTTCTTTCTGCCCTGATTGGCCGGTCTACGCTGTGCTTCTTAATGACAGGTGACCTCAATACGAGATGATTAGGTGTTCATACCTTACGCTCTGACTCGCCTCTATCAACAACAGAGTGTCTGCAAGCGATACCGTCAGCCGAGACGGAGATGGAGCAGCTTACTCCGCTGCAACTTTCCCTGCAACTTTCGTCTTGGTTTAAGCGGGAATTAAAACTAAATAAAATGCAAGCTGGCGCAAATGAGCCTCATTCTACAGCTAATGTTAGCTTGCTAGCTCGTTAGCAGAAGTTACCCACTGCAGCTCTTAACAGTTTTCGTCATCGTTCATGTCCTCATACAGTATTTCCTAGATATCCCAGAATGCCTTGTAACATGCCTCTTGTTTTCTAATTCTCCTTTTTGTGTCTTTTTGACCAAGCCAACCATTTACCATAAATAATTTGGCATGGCTGCATTTTTTAAACATTGCACCTTTAACAGAAAATCCTTATCTGATGTCTTGTACTCTAAAAACAGAAAAAGGTTCAACACCTTCTGTCATCTGGTAAAACATGATGAAGTATTCTATTTTGAAGGTTTTCATTTACTCACTTTTTTCCTGTTTTTGCAACCGTATCTCAAAGCCTAAAAGATTAAGGTAATTGGAGCACAATGTATTGTTTAGCAAGTAGTGGATGGTGTGTGATAACTTGATTAATCAGACAGTGATTAATAAAATGTGCCATGTAAACAACAAATCAGCTTAAAGGACAAAGGCCTGAAAAATAGGTTTTAACTCAGTGGGTGTCAGTTTTCAGAAATTCAGACACAGTGCCCTTTAATCCAACACAATAAAGATGTGAGATGAGGAGGTTTGAAAAGCTATTTGACCATCACACATGCAGTTCTGACATCTTTAATCAAATGACCACTTGTACATAACAAGTAATTCTGCTTGTGAATTGTCTCAGATGCTATGAAGTCAATGAGGTATGGCTGAAAATTTGTTGATAAAATGAGAAGTTAAGCTTGAGTTTTAAATATTATATGTCTGCAAGGCCAACCATGAGAATCTAGCTTATCGACTGTATTTTGTATGTTTTCCTTATGATGTGATGTCTAAGCACCGTTCACAAACACAAAACATCTTACAGTTTAGAATATCTGACATTTCTTTGCAGCCTTATCTGTAATCTAATGTATGTATTTTCTCCCTTTTGCTTGGAAAAATGTGAACCAGCACCTGCAGAAGCCCCCATTTTACCCTTAAGCTTGAAGCGAGGGACTAAAGAGAGGATACTGGCACCACACAATGGCTGTAAAAAAAAAATCAAAAGTATCCCAAACAAACTTCATCACTCCCCTGCTGGCCTGTCCTCCCCTCTGATCTCTCTCCTCTTTCATCCTCCTCTGGTAAGGCCCCCTTTTCCTCTCTATCCGTTGTCCCCATTCTTGCTCCTTTTCGTCTCTAGGCAACAAGGCAATGGAGGTCTGAGCGGCGAGAGAAAGAGAGAGATAGAGACCGGCAGACAGAGAGATAGCGAGCTGCTCTTGAAACTTTGGAGACAGCTATGCCAGGAATGCAGGTGCCTGCTGTGAGGACAACAAAGTAAGGAGGACCTCCGTAGGAGCGCAGCGTGGGCAAGCAGCACGTCGGTGTAAGGGAACCCAGCCCACATGTCAGCTCTGCTCGCCTGCTTCTCATGCAAAGCAGTTGTTTAAAGTTGAGTTTCAAAGGTATGTTTGTCACTGCGTGTGAGGCTCCTCAAGATACTACGTGACAGCAGGTCTGAAACACCTGGGGAAAAAAACGAAACGTGTACTGATTATCCAGCTTTATAAAAACCCACCTCAAGTATTTATTTACCATGCAAATCCATGCAGTAAGATAAGCATATTTACTGCAAAAAAGGAGCTGCTTATAACTGAAACTTACTGTACATGACACGACCTCATCTGACACGGTTGAGGCATATTTTTATGACGAATAGCAAGGTGGGCGGTTTTGTTGATTTTACTGCATAATAAAGGAAGACTAAAGAAGATTCTGCTTTTACTTGTTTCTGTCTGTTTCTTTCACTCTCTGCTTCTCTCTTTCTTTCTGCCTCTTTGCTGTCTACTGTTCTCTTCATCTCCCTCCTTTTCTCTCTCTCCAAGTCTGTGTTTTATTCAGCAGAAACAGAAAAGCCACATCACAGGGAGACCAGAAAGGTCTGAAAAAGGGGGACGGAAGAGAAGAGAGGAGAAGTTTAAAACAAAGTGTGGGAGAGAGCTTGAGAAAGTGTGTGATGTGGCTGAGTAAAAGGACACAGATGACAGAGAATACAGAAAAAAAAGGACATTATTTAGTGGTGGTGTGTGTGTCTGTGTGTGTATATATACACATCGATCTGTGTGTCCCTGTAAGTGCATCAAAGGGTATTGACCTGGGTGTGTTTTACTGTGTGTTATATGGGAAAACATAGCTGTATACAGGTTTGTGCACGAAAACATTTCTGTTTTTGCTCTAGTCAGTGCATGTGTCAGAGTAGTGCACATTTGTGTGTAGTTGTGTGTTTATGTGTTGGTGTGTGGGCAGCTGCCCATCTGTCCTGCGGAGTCCTGGGGCCTTGTGGCCCTCACGGCCAACGACTGATTTGATTTAGTAGCTTGGGTCAAAGGTCAAGAGCCCCTAGTCTCCATCTGCAGCTGAAGAAAAGGCCATCAGGAAAGGATTAGGCTGGAGTCAATGGGCCTGGTGACATGTCTGCCACTAGTTCACACACAAACACACACACACACACACACACACACACAAATTGCAGCGTTGTTGTCACCCTCTTAGAGATTAGGCTAATCAAAGCAGCATCAGTATGCCTGCGTTAGCAATAGCATTAACTGATTAATATTTGTATATTTTTTAGCATTAGTTTGAGTACTTTGTTTTAGTACACAGATTAATGTGGAGACTAGAATACCATTCATTATTACCATAAAACAAACCTAACTTTTGAAGTAATATTGTCATAGTGGTCAGTTGGTAGTGCATGCTAGTAAATTAGCTTAGTAGCACTAATGCTAGCCCATTTACCTTCATCAGTTGCTTGACCCTCGACTGTCAAGAGTCTCCTATAGGCTGTGATGGATGTTTACTGCAGTCTGTTTGGGTTGTAACTGAACCACTCATCTTTGTTTTCTCTTCCAAATATAATTTACAAGCCCTGAGGTTTGTTTAAAACCTTAACGATCACCTGGCTGCTCTTTGTTGCAGAAGACCTCGGTAACTTTACCATAACCAAGCCACAAACAGAACACAAGTGTTATAATAAAGAGAGTCAGTAGCATTTTCGTAAAAAACAAAATACAGACAAAATCAGTCCGACTCAGTCATCATTTAAAGGCCCTTAGACGTGTGGTGGTGACTGTGTCTGCAGAGCCTCTGCCCTGTACCTGTATTTTAATGTTCTGGATTAGTCGAGACTTTTCTGGGTGGGAAGTGGGTGCGTTTCCGCCAGCAAATGACAGCGCGTAGGTGTCGTTAAGAGTTGATAAAATATAGCAACTGGATGCCATGTAGACAAGAGAAAATAGTGGATGCTGACGTAGCAGCAAAGAAAAGTAAATATAGCCCTATGAGGTGAAACAGCAAGTGGATAAAGCTCGTTCTCAGAATGAGAGTGAATCTTGGTTTGGCTTTAACCTGCTTTCGAGCACTGAAGGAGAGGCAGGGGAAGAAGAACGATGCAGAGTTGGCTTGCTTTCTGTTGGACAGGTAGGTGTCAACACTGGTTAGCTTGTGCTGGCTAGCTAAATTATCGACTTTTCCATTAAAACAAATGTAATATTTCTACGTAGCTTGCGGTGTAGGAACAAGCAGTGTAAGTTCACGCCACGGCATGTTGAGCTCAGGAGGAGGGGCCCAATTTGAATGTTGTGTTTACAAGTCGCAACAAACAATGATGCTGACTCTGCCTTTAAATTTTGAATTATCACTGCATAGCAGTAGTAGCCCTTGCTTTAAAATGCTCTGTATTATCTTCAGCAGACTTATTACTCATTTGTCCTCAGCTCTAAATCTCGAGAATTCAACTGTAAATTTATTTTGACCTTAACTTAATATCCACATTTCAGAGGACATCAGTGCAAACCTGAGGGAAGGGCTGTTTATGAGCAGCTGATTGACAGACAGACAGGCCTGCGATGGCTGAAGACCAGTGTGTTTGATGAAACATGGCAGAAGTCAAGTCCCAGTCAGCCCTCTCATTGAACCTATGAAGGAGGACTGTGTTGTGAAAAAGGTTCCCCAAAGTGGCTCTGAAGAAGAGCCTGTTTTTCCGCAGGTGAGGGGAAAACTGGCGAGTCGGGGGAATAATGTTTTTGTATTAGATTTCAAACACTTCCTTCCTGTGTGGAAATCCATATGTAAAGGTATGTTCTTCTGCCTCGAGGATCTGACGGATTTCTCTCTCTTTATTTTCCTTTTTTTCTCCAACATTTTCCTCTTCTTAGTATCGTGATTGAGTGACAGAGTTTGGCTCTCCATCATCTTGACGCACAGAGGATGTTTGAGCTAAATATGCATTAAGGTCGCTACCAAATGTGCTGCTTGGCATTTTTTAAAAAATAATGTATCATGTGGGCAAAGCGGTTTTTCTTACAACCTCAAACACTTGAAAGTTTGCGCTGTAGAATATTTAAAAAAAATATGGACCATTAAAGGCAATATCAGTTAAAGGCGCTCCCTATAGACAAACCAATTTCTGGGCCATTTAAGTGCCTTTCAAGAAAATAGCCTGTTCTGTGACAAAGACAGAACTTTAATCTTCAAACAAACCTTATCCAGCTCTAGTGGGTTTTTCTCACCGCTCTTATCTTCCTGTAAGCGTTGTCGGCGGACTGAATTTCTATATATTCTTACTTTCTTTGTCAGCATATATAAACAAACCCGAGCTCTTCACAAATACACTTCCCTGCTTCCAAAAGTTCGATAAAAGTCCTTTTTTTTTCTTTCCACCGCTACTCAGAGAGGAGAAAACGGGTTGTTCACTCTTTGAGCCGGCTATCAGAAAATCCGAGGGAAATTACGCTGAGCGCAGCAGCCGTACAGCAAAGGGTGATTACAAATTCAAATGGATGCTTTTACATCAATGGAAGGCTTTGAAGACCTCTTAATGAGCAGATAGCTGGAGTTAAACATTTGTGGAAGTGCCATCTTTGAAAGAGAAAAGGAGGGAGAGGGGGAGAAAGAGGCGAGGAGAGAAAGAGCGGTAGACGGGAAGGGTTTTTTGATCCTGGCAGATATCTGCAGGGCAGTGCGGAGCAACTGTCTATCTCGGACCAGTGATTCTCTTTTCAGAGCTGGCTGTTCAAGGCTCTGTTTTGGGTTTCCAGGGTTAGATGTGGGCTCTCTGAACAAACTTGCAACAGGACAGCATCCCTGCTATTGCATGCTGATCAATGTCTGTCATGTTTGAAAGACTGGCATATGTGATGAAAGCTGGATTGAGATAGAAAGACAGAGAACCCAAGAAGAAGAAGAGAGCCGAGCGTACCGCGGAATCAAATATTGAAAGTGAAATAAGCGAAGGAGGCAGCACAAGAGCAGAAGAGAAGGCGAAGGAAAAAGACGAAGGGTTGGTGCTAAATAAAGCGAGGGATCTTGCGAAAGAAAAATGAAGAAGGGAAGCAAAGAAGGAGAGACTGAAGCAGGGAAGAAGAGGGTGGAAAGAGAGCAAAGCAGGGGATAAACAAACACAGGGAGGGAGAGGGAGATGGAAGTGTTGTTCCTCCATCTCAGCAAAGCAGCAGGAGTCTAGTGGAGCTTTGAACTTGGCCCCCATTAGAGGCCTGATGATGGTTTGAAGTGAACAGTTGAAACGAGCCGGAGCATTTTAGATGTTAATTTGTTTTTGTTGTGTGTGTGTGTGTGTGTGGGTGTATTTTCTCATCCTATTCAGGGCCTTCGAATCGTTCATAGTCACACCCAATTTAACACAGCAGGATAAAATGCTTCCTTTAGCTTTGTTGTTTTCGGCTTTTTTCCTTTCGTCTCCTTTTTTTTTTTTTTAAACTTTTTTTATTCAGAAGAAAGAAAAGGATTCATGGTTGTTGCCGCGGCACTTTAAGTTGAATTCAGCTGTTTTGTGAAAGGCAAAAATGAATCTGTGGAGATGTTATCTTCATGCTTTCATGATTTGATTCAATCTTTTCCTCTTGTTCTCCCAGTCGTCCTTTTTAAATGCGCTGATGGAGAGATATACCTTTCATGTGTGAAAAAAGTCAAAGTTGAAACATTTTAAAACTTATTTCAAATATCATCGCTCACATTTCTCCGTTAACCATCTGGTGCAAGTACGAGTTTCTTGTGTGATGCTTGGAAAGTTTTGAAGACGGTACTGGTACATAAGATGACTCATACCAATGAAATCACACACAGGCACCGGAGTAACGATGCTTTTCTGTGGTTTGAACTCTGTCAGACTGAAGTTGACTGTCAAATCTCTGTAAATACACAACATCAAAGCTGGGGAAGGCAACATCTGGCAATCAAGCTAGCAGTAGCATGAGACTCCGAAAGCAGCTCTGCTGACGGTGTCGCATGCAGATCAGTTTTAGAAATAGTCGCTTGTTCCAACAGCCAATCAGCTTGTAGCAACATCAGAGATGCTTAATACAAACCAAGACCTGCAACTGACAATTTATTCCCTGTATCAGTGTCACAGGGGTTTCACCACGGCCCTGCCCCTTTTGAAGACTAGCAGCAGTCTTGAGTCCCTTCATTCTTATGGGAGAAGCGAACATGATCACAGATTATGAGCAATTCTTTCGCCCCATTGTCATCAAGATGCATATTGGACCCATTTTTCAAAAGACGCATATCTTTCAATCATTCAGACACAAATTGGGATTTTTCAGACTCACAAATCAGGAGAAAATTAACTGTGTCTGTCTCAGCAACGCTGTCTTGCGAGATCTGGGAACTAGTGCATCCTGCCTTGCTTCACTACAGACATAAAGGGACATTTAAATGGCCTAACATGTGAAACCATGAATTAAAAGTTAAAACTTACATCAAACAAATATGCCACGTAAAAGCCATCTGTTTTTATCCACTCATCAACGTTAGTAACACTTCCAGGCGAGATGGAGGGATGGTGGCTCCTCAACTGTCTCTTTGGGAAACGTGACTCCGCGCACTTAGGAGACAGGAAGTTTACTGGCGCAGCGTGCAGTGGGGTATTTTGTGTTATATTGACTATCTTTGGCAACATCATCTCTTGTTAAGAAGCACAGCCTAGAGGAGCCGATAGGAACACGCGCTCTCTGAAACTGCCCGAAAAGTTCCCGTCACAGTCTTCGTTTTCTAAAGTTTGGATACAGAGCCAAGGAGAGGTGCAGAAGTCTAATGTTCGTTCAGCCCACCTGAATTACAAAATGCTGAAAGGTTGTTATGGAATTTTTGCCTGATGACACCAAAAATAAACTGCCTGCCTCAGCCTTGAATCAAGTAATGTTGGGGGAGGGTGGCTGAAGATAGAGCCAAACTGGAGAAGATCAGCTGACTTTTTTTATGGCCTGTTTGACCTCCGACCTCTGGTCGTATCTCCCATCAGGTCTATGGCAGTCAGTTAGATCAGAGAGCCCGTCTGGCACCACCACCTCCAGGTCGACTCGCAGCCTTTGTCCCTGCAGCTTCCCCAGCCAGGGTGACAGGTTCTGGGGTGTGGACTTGGGAGGGGTCTGGTTGTGTGTCTCGATGAGTCTGGTGTGTAAACACTGAGCGTCTGTGATCTGGTGACACATGAAAGGGGGTCTGCCCATGGGGTTGCCGGCCCGTCGTCTATATGTCAACACCCCCCACCACACACACACACACACACACATGCATATACTGACACCAGATTTATGTATTTATGCATTGCGGCGGCACAGCTCAAAGG
>JAQFJB010000009.1:12629796-12645356 GCA_029874875.1 Naso minor
ACTGAGGGCTGGAGGCTCCACTGACATTTGGGAATGGAAGGAGAGAGAGAAAGACCAGAGTGAAGAAAGGAGAAGAGACAGTAGAAGCGGGAGCTGAAAGGACAACGATAACACGTCTGTCCTTCCCCCCGACTCCCATCGTCCCTGTGTGGCTGCAGTCCCGGAGTGAAACGGCCCGTCATTCCGCATTTATGCCCAGTGAATAATGACGTTACTCCAGCGGAGTAGGAAGTGCCCTGGGGCTACCAGAGTCCGAGGGGACTGAGTTATTGTCTGAAGCCCTGATATCATCAACACACAAGAGACACTTTTAAACAAGGGCGAAGCTTTTATGTTCCTCTCTCTGTCATTTTAAAATTCTTTTGCACTAACCAAGCTCTGAAATTTCCCTTGTTGGTTCCATTGCATTGGCTTTGCTCTCAGGGTATCCTTTGAGAGTGCTGAGATGGGGGTTCAGTCATGATGAGAATTTAAGTCACTGCAGCCTCGTGGGGACCAGCAGCAACATATTGAGGTTATATTACACTTTTTCTCCAGTGATGGCAACAGTTTAGCTTCAAACCAAACATTTAAATGAGCACACACTAAATTTGCCTCCTTTTTCTCAGTTAACCTAATTCAGTGAGATGATGCAGAAGCAAAAGAAATGTTAGTAGTTTGAGGGAGTTATATAAGCATGTGTTTTTGTATGTGTGTGTGCCTTAGTGGGTCCTAAGCTGTTGTACAGGAGAGAGTTATGACTGGAGGGCACAGCTGTTGCAAAAAAGGAGCTCTGCGGTTGTGCAGAACATGATACACGCACATGAACGATGGACCCCGGAGCACACAAGTGCAGGGCCACAGCAGGGGGGCATAAACTTTCCTATTCTCTTATTATTTTGCTTTGTTCTGAGAGTCAGTGTTTCAGATGTTCCGTGTTATCTTTTGTTGTGCTGTATGGACTTTGTGGCACTATACCCCTGAGTGAGAATTTTGTTTGGAAATTTACTGATATGCTGTTTGATTATGATTCCACAAAGAGTGATGTGTATTGAAAACAACAGTTGGCAGACCAGTTTATACATCCCAACACATATTTTCAGAGATGAATGCTGAGTGGCGGCACTTAACTAGAAGGGTTTTGGTCCGGCTCATCAGCAACCCAACCTAGTTGCAGGTTAGGGTTAGTTGCCAGTGATGACGTTACACCTCTTTTTTTTTTAGCATCAAATAGCAAACAAATTAGAAGCAAATTTATCAGAAAAAAAAATCACTTAATTTGACCCATGTCCCATCTGCTAATATGGAATAATATGATTGCAGAATAGAAGACACCAGGGGTCAATTGGGCTGTTTCGGTTCCAATTTTCGGCATTGTTGTATCTTTTTATATTCAATGGTAACCACAAGAACACTCAACTAGTGAGTAAATTTGTACCCCAAGTCCTCAACTGGGTGTTCGGCAGAGTCTGATGAGTGAATATGTACTGTCAATGTCAGTAAAAGCTCTTCCCCTCTCCACATCATCCATCTCTCAGGGCTGGATGAATGAGATCCACAGCTACGACCCGGAGATGTACCACGCCACCCTGACCCACTCTGTTTACGTCCGTCTAGAGGGCTCCGTCCTGCGTCTGTCCAAGCCCAACCGCAACATCTCCCGCCGGGCCACACACAACGAGCCCAAACCTGATGTCACTTTCATCAGCCAGAAGATCTACGACCTGACCGACAGCAAGGTGTGGTGGTTGTCTGTCTGTGTGTGTGTGTGGGGGTCATGAAATGAAATGCTTTGTCATGTGTATTTGTGCCTACTTGTGCTGGAAGGACAAAATGAAGGGGACGCTGGTATGTTAACTTCCTGTGTCTCAGATACACTCCCCAGTGTGTTTGTGTGCCTAACAGATAGTGACATCAAGCACACGTCCCCTCATATTTGCTGTGCCTGACTGCATGCTTGCCAGCAGGTCAAGTTCAGTGACAAAGCCACACTGCGTCACATGCTGTGTGTAAACATGGAGTGAACATCAAAGGTCACTGACCCTGCACACGCAGCTGTCTTGTGTATCAGTGTGCTGACTTGATGGTTTTGTATATCTGAAGGCAAGACAGCAAGAGCACATTTCTCATGTCAGTGTATCATAGAGCAAATGGGTCATAATAGTTGTCCTCATCATGTGTGCAAACTGCTCTACTCTCCTTCTCCTGGAACTGAATGACTCCCTAAAGTGTCATTTCACTGTCGTTACTGTGGATGTTTAGGCTGTCTTGAATGTTGCCCGCCCGCATTTATAGATGCTGGATTGCACATAATAGCATCCCCAAACATGCCTTCACAGTCAAGTTGTGATTGTTGTACACACCTCCAGAGGACACAGTAACCAGGGGATGCTGATATTTTAGTTCAAATCTGTAGCAGAGTTATGTTTGGCTGGAGAAGGAATTTTTGCTCGAATGAATGCAAACACAACTGCACTTACCATAACAACATAATATTGAGCACTAAAAATGGCAAATGCCATTTCAGTACTGTGCAGTGTTGGGAAGTGTCTAGTTACATGTAGCAGAGTTATGTAATTAAATTACAAAATAAATGTAATCACTTTTTAAGTGAGGACAAAAAAAGTCATTTATTTACAGTTACCAATTAAACTTTTGGTCATTAAAAAGGGGTTGCTGGGGTGCCTGGTGGCTCAGTTGGTAGAGCGGGTGCCCCATGTACAGAGGCTGTGACCTCGGGTTTGATTCCACCCTGCGGCACTTTGCTGCTGGTCATTTCCTATCTCCCCCATTTTCTGTCCAGTCTGTCAGCTGTCTTATTAATAAAGCCACCAAAGCTCAAAAAATATCTATACAAAATAAGAGAGGTGGGTGCTCCATCTGAAAATATATTCTTTTTGATAAAAAGCTCATACTTCTGTGTAGAATAACAGTCACACTTTCCTCTTTTTTTTTTTGCATATTTCCGGACAAGGCAGGTCAGTTAAGCCACTTGGAACACTTTGAGTGCATATTGCAAAGTATGACTTACAAGAAGCTCTCTCTACATCTAAACAGGCTCCATTGTTGGACTTAATTCCCTCAAATTGCATTTGTTAGGAAAGTAATAAAGTAATCACATCTCACAAGTTACATTACTTTGGTGAATTAAAAATAGTTAGAATCCTTAATACATTTTTGCAGATTAACTAGTAATCTGTAACCAATTACATTTCATCAGTAACCTTCCCAACACTGCTAGGATGCTGGCTATGTTTATCATAAACAAAACAAATGACATGTTCTTACATTGCTGTTAAGACAAATTGACCTTTGTTTTAGATTAATATGAATACATAATAGATGAGTCACTTGCTCTCGTATTCCTGCCTACATTTTTCTTTTTTTCTTTGGTTTTTATGTTGCTGCCACTCACAGCCCGAGGCAAGTCTGCCATGTACTATTTGTAGTTCCTGTGTGCTCCACTGTTGACTAACATTTTTTGTCCTTATTTTAATAAGGGCAGTCTACTGTAATAGCAGCAACAATGTGTTGATCTTCATGCATTTGATTATATGTATTCAGTGTATATGCTCCCAATAGATCCAGCTGGTACCCCAAAGCTTGGCCAGAAAGAGAGTCTGGAACAAGAAATACCCCATTTGCATCGAGCTGGCCAAGCAGGAGGACTTCATGTCCAAGGCCCAGGGAGAGAAGCCCGAAGGCGGGGAGGACAAATTATCAGGCTTGGGTGAGAAGCTAGAACGAACGGACAAATGCGAGAAGGCTGAAGTATCTGGATCATCAGAGGAACCCAAAAGGCCAACCTCTGGAGGGGGGGATCTGACAATCTACCTGTTTGGGAGGACAGGTCGGGAAAAGGAGGAGTGGTTCCGGAGATTTCTTCTGGCATCTCGAATGAAGCCAGAGGGGAGAGGCGGCAGTCTGCCTGGCATCTGCAAGAGTGGTGAGTGTGAGACTGAGCCATGTAAAGTAGATGGATTTATCTGTCTTTCCGATCCTTTACACATGTACTGTATTTGGACGGACACACATCACTTCCCACTGTCAGAATAGCCATTCTCTTGAGTATGTAACTGCACAGCCATCAGATCTGTGCATAAGCCTCGGCTTAGGGACTGCCAATCCCCTCAACTGAGTGAAAAGATGAGTGTGAATGGGTCAGCAGGATTACATGCACAGAGAGGCAGCATATTATAGCATTGGTTTCCCCTGTGGGATGTTAGCCTGCAAGGATAAGGCCCAATTCAAAGGGAAACACTATCACTGTGCAGTACCAGTGATAAAGGCAGTGCAGGGCGAACAGGATTACTGGAAAGATGATACTAATATCAAGCTGTTTTATGGATATATATAGCATTTATGTTGGGTGCTAATATGACTCAGAGAGATGATACAGTGTGTCATCTGGTGTAAATCATGCTGATTCATAGTTTCAGTATGTTGTGAGAAATGATTAAAAAACAGTTGCTAACTAACCAAATTCTTGAGCATGCATTATGTATGTGAAATATGATGCATTGGTTGGTCCAGCGATGTGAAAATGTTGAAGTTGCATAATTTTATCACATGAACCTCCCTTTACTCTCTACATCCTGCACCCCCCTTCCTCCCCTTGAAGCCTTCTTGCCCTCCCACAGTCGCAGTAGCAGCACCCAATCTGGTATAGGCCTCGAGGCTGACAGCAGGAGCAGCAGTCGGGGAAGCCTGGAGGAGCTGCCTCAGTCTCGCCACAGAGAGACCTCCTCTGCTCTCTCCTGTGGCTCTGCTGGAGGGGTGAAGCAGAAGATGCTGTTGGACTATAACGTCTACATGGCCAAATATGTCAACCCGCAGGCACCACAGAGAAGCCCGACTGCTCCTGACAGCCCTGGACAAAGCCCCGAGAGCAGCCCCAAAACGACCAAAAAGGTAGGAAACACAGGATTGAAAAGGCTGGAAAGAAATGGACAACAAGCCGGGCAAAATAGGATTATTTTAGGACCTCTTGTCATGTCACTTTTGCCCCATTTCCACTAAGCGGTACAATTTGTTTTAGTATAGTAGTACTGCACACAGTTACTTGCATTTCGACTGTTAAATGTTGGGAAGAGTAATCGACCCATACCATCCTAATTTTTGGAGCCCTTTTGTTGGGGTATCAAGCACACTGATCCAGTCTCAAGCAGTCCCAAGAGGGTGGAGCTAGACACACTGCAGTCCATTGGCTGCAAGCTGGCAAAAAGCTGGTTTTAAGAGTTGATTTAGAACTGTTAATATGTCACTTTAGTCATTTTTATATAATTTTGGGTGAGAATGTTACCATATAGATTCCAAGTATGTAGTCAGTTTGTCTAAATTACCTTTCTTCTTACGTTTCTTCTTTCTGTCACAATCTTTCGCAAAGTTACCAGAGTGCGATGAGGTGCCGATTCTCTGGTGATTTAGACTGATTTAGACTGTCATTATTCTTGGCCTGAACCCGTAAGCTTTATATCACAAAGATTAAAACTACAGCTCATACCTGTATATGTCCTTCAGACACGCAGCAGTTCAGAGGAGGCTGTGGAGCCTGAAGCTTGGGTCAATGCTTTTCTGGGAAGAATATTCTGGGACTTTCTGGGAGAGAAATACTGGGCCAATGTAGTCTCCAAAAAGATCCAAATGAAGCTCAGTAAGATCAGGGTAAGTACTGGTATTGATGTTCCAATGTGATGAGTTCAAGGGACAATTTTGTGTCTTTGATGACTGTATTATCCTTTTTTTTTGTCTACTGTGCTTCAGCTGCCATACGTTATGAATGAGCTGACTTTGACCGAGCTAGACATGGGCTTCTCCATTCCTAAGATCCTTCATGCCTCCGCACCCTCTGTGGACCACCAAGGTAGGAAAAGAAGAAATGCTTGGTATGTCAAGTTTTCACACAATATTCTGAACAGTCTGCTATAGTAGAGATTTATTATATCCCTGCCATAAGTCTTCTTCCTCTTCCTCTGCTATTCTTCATTATAACCTAGGCTGTTTATCAGTTCCCCATCCTGCTTCTCTGACACACAGTACCCCCACTTCTCTCTTCACCTCAATCCGTCCATCTCCTGCAACTCCCTTTGCTATCATTCCTTCATCTTCCCCAAGCTTTGCTCTTCTTCTCTCTGGATTAAGATATTTCCCCTTCCCTCCAACCCTCTCTCCCTCTCTCCTCTGGAGTGCAGCCCCTCTGTGCGACTCGCTCTATTAAGCCACAGTAATTAAACTTCAAGTCTTGGGTCCCCCTCATCCATTACTGAAACACTGACTCACCCTGCATGCCGCCTGCCTTGAGCCCCAGCAATGGGACTGTTCAGCACACAGAGACAATACAGAGATGTGGGGCATATTAATTCTTCCCGAGGTGACTGGTTTGGGGAAAAAAATGAGAAAAGAGAAGATGAAGCAGGGAACAACTTGTGGAAGGATTGTTCAGTCATTAGCAGCAAGAGCTAAGTAGTTTCTGTCCTAATTTTGAAATATTCAGGGTTTTTCCAAAAACTGCCTAGTTTAATTCAATGTTGCATCTAAAGATATGAGCACTGACATTGTAACACCTTTCTTATATTCTGTTGAACACGCCAGTCATGAGTTATTTTCCTGTCAGCCACATTTCCACGACTGAGTCTGCAGTGCTCATTAATGTGTTCCGTCTAAGCCTATACGCCCACAGAGATGCACTCACAATGCTAAATCAGTTGATCCCAGCACATAATTAGTCCCGCGGGAATGCCAAAACTGAAAGCACTGTGCTGAAAACCTTCGTGAACCGAACAGTATACGCATTACATATGCATAACACACCTTATTTCATAGCTTGTAAAATGTCTCTTGTCTTGTGATGATGATAAGAGGGAGTGTGAGAGTGCCTCCTGACTCCATAATGCTGCAAAGACATTACCTAATTTATAATGTTAATTGTGCACCATGAACTACAAAACGCGCACAAGGCTGTGTAGAGTAGAGCTCGGCATAATAATAAATAAGCCTATAATATTTTATTCAGTAAACTACCTGGACATTAATAGTGTGACCAAGTTCATTATGACTATCTAGACTTAAGATAATATACATAAAGTATTATTGGTTGATATTAATGTTTGAGAATAAACAAGAGTCCATGGTCATACTAGCGACACTAAGTTGTAACATGTGGCTCATGAAGTATCAGTGATTGCAATTTCTGTACAGTTTAAGCAGTCTTCATCATTGTTCACTATTACTGTCACAATTTAGGATTTCATCATGCTAATTCACACAAAATACAGTTAAAGTTCTTGTAAGTTAAATGCGTTAGCAGGCTAGATTTTGCTAATTAGCACATAGTACAGTTTAAGTTATTAAGTAAAAGATGTAGTGTGCTAAACTTTGTACCAACTGGCACAGAATGCAGGTGAGGTTATTTTTTCATTTCAAGGTGTTAACATGCTGTCCTTTGCTAATTAGCACAAAGTATTGTTCAAATTATTTTAAGTTTAAGGTGTTAGCATGCTAACATTTGCTAATTAGCATGTAGGCTACAGTTCATTTTCTTTTCAGGTCAAGTTATTTTGCTGTCATCAGTATTTCCCCATGGTTGACTGCTTTGGGGGTGGTATGTACCGAGACAATGCAGGACTCTTTCTCCCACCACAGCACCATGTTTCCTTCCTCAAATTTTAAATTTGAAAATTTCTTTTGTTTCATTCCCATGCAGACTTACCCAAAAATATTTATCACTTACTTTTCACAAACCACATCAACTGCTCTTCACATTGGCTTCAACTTGATCCACCACACATAATGCACAATACAATCACAGTGAAGCAGTCACTTGCAATGAATTTAGTAGATCTCAGGCTCCCTCTAACTGTGCTCTTGCAAATATGTATATAGAGTTTGAACTAGAATAAATAAGTGGAACAGCAGCATCTAGTGAGAGAGACATAAAATAGTGCAGCAGGGAAAACACAGAAAAAAAATTCCTTAAAATTAGCCTTGTGAATAATAGCTAAATGCACAAACTGTGTAATACAATAAGAATAGATGCTAGACAGAAGAACTGCTGAGCCTGATGGGAATGTAAGTATTAAATGTGTGCTGACTTCACAATGAGGATACTGCTCCGGGGATTCCCAAAGTTTACAATGAAGATGAATGTTTTGTGCATGGTTCATTTAAATCCACATTTCAGTATAATTAGGGTTGGTGTTTATAAATTCTTCGGAAAACTGGTCACTGAGGAAATAAATGAAATGATAATTAGGGTCATTACATCTGCCTTCTTTTTGCAATCAGTGGAGTTGCCCCCTGCTGGCAAGGAAAAAGATTGCCAGTTTGAGGCACTTCTGCCTGTCAGTGACTTCCACATTTGCTTCACCTTTCTAACACTGAAGCTTCATCCTCTTATTACACTCTCTGTAGTCTAGGGGGCTAACATATTTGATTCACAGACCAATGAACTGGTATTGCTGTCCAGAGACTAAACAATACAATATCTTGTCTCATAAAATATCTCTGTTATTACAAAATATTTCCCACTTCTGAGTAGAAACACACACATGCTTTTGTCAGTGGTGCCAACATGTTGACTTTTCCAAAATTAAATAGTTATTTCAGACTGTCTTTCTTTCCTGTGTGTCTTGTTCTAGACAGAGATGTGTCCATACTTAATGCTGTTATTTAGCTTCTTTTTGACACTGGAGCCACATGCATACAAATCAGTGAGCATTTACAAGAGTGGACAATGAAGAGAAGGACAGAATGAGACAGAGGATTAATAAAACATCACTTATCATTTGCAGAGTTTAGCATTCAGTGAGTACACAGCAGGGGGATCGGATTCTGAATCGTTCTCTCATCGCCTCCTGAGAGTTGTGAAGTGTAAACAGAAAGTAGCTTGATAAAGTCAGCCAATCAGGCTGCAATGCAGCCCCAGGACTGACCTTTCCAGTGTTTGCTAGAGGATAGGTCTTCTTCCTGGCAGCTCTACAGGGAACCTCACAGCAATTAGACACTAGACAGGAGGAGGTTCTTTATTCACACAAACAGCATTCAGAGTTGATCACTTTTATGACACTGTGGCGTTTTTGGGGATGTAAAGTAGCGTGATTTTTAATATTAATCATCATATGTCTGTGTTCAGGTCTGTGGTTTGATCTGGAGATCTCCTACACGGGCTCCTTCCTCATGACACTAGAGACCAAGATGAACCTGGCCCGTCTGGGGAAGGAGGGCGAGGGACTTGGGGAGCATGGAAAAGAGTGGTGAGGCGTTCATTTACACTCAGTTATATCCTCTTCTACAGACTGTATTGAAGCTGAAGCCGATGTTTAAAATGTCTGTCCTTGCTCCTCCTTGTTTGTTGTTGTTGGTGTCATCTTATACATTCCCAGCAAATTGGGTCACAGTGGGATTCACTTTTTTGAAAAACAAACAGCTCCGAAATGGACGTTAATTGAGTAGATTTGCATTCAAAGCAAAATTAGTTGTCATGTCTTTTTTTCCTCTCCTGTCGGCTCTTCCTCCCTCCTTAATGTACTTATCCTCTCTCTGGATGCTTACCGCTGTGGATTTGTCAATGACTGGTGAGTTTGGGAATAGATGCCCTTCGCTGAAACAATACATTTTGCTCTGGATTATAGTTTATGTTCTTGGGTAAAACACTGGAGATTAATTTCCTGTGATATATGTCAGTAGGGATGCTTTTAACAGGATTTATGTATTTTTAGTTGTTAATGGCTCTGTGCAAAAAGCCATTAGAGTCTGACTTTGCAGCAGTGAGTGTATGTTTATATGCGTGTGTGTGTGACAGTCCCAGGCCTCGAACGTACTGTCTGGCGGACAGTGATGAGGAATCGTCTAGTGCCGGCTCATCGGATGAGGAGGATCCCCCAGAACTCCTCAGTGACAAAGCCATTCTGCCCGGCGGCGAGGGGTGAGCAAATGTCTCTCCGACATCATCATGACGTATCTAAATCGAAAATAAGCCGAAACAGGTTCACACTGATGTTTCGAAGCAGAATGTTCTGCCCTTTCTCTCCAACCACCCACCGGCCCACCTACACACTCAGTCACACACGTTTGAAAGCTTGCCGCTGATTTAATGTAGCACTCGGTCACTCCCCTCCATCGTGGGTGCTGAGTAGCAAGAGATGCTGTTATGAATAAATGATGAACCTGACTCACTCCTCGCCTCCCCTCCTCCTCCCCCTCTGTTCCCATCATCTGCTCATGTAGCTATGTTGGAGGCCACAGGCCCAGCAAGATCATGCGCTTTGTGGACAAGATAGCCAAGTCAAAATACTTCCAGAAAGCCACAGAAACGGAGTTCATTAAGAAGAAGATGGAGGAGGTTTCGAACACGCCCCTGTTGCTCACCGTGGAGGTGCAAGAGTGCCGCGGGACGCTGGCTGTCAACATCCCACCTCCCCCTACAGACAGGATATGGTACGTTCACCTCTAGGGAGGGGTGCATTGGAGACTACAGGATGTATTCAGTGAATCCTGGCTTGAAAAAAACCATCAGCACCCTCTTCTGGGCAAATAGAGACATGCATGCAGTGAAAGAATCAAAATGTTTTATCACTACTGAACTAAATGTAATTAACATGTAAGAAAATGAAGGCAGAGAGGTTGATACACAATAAGATGATGTGTGCTAAATCCTTTACTATGCATTGTATGCTTTATAAGCTTGATATAATGAATATTTATATAATAATAATAATAATAATAATAATAATAATCACCTACATCAGCATCTATAGCAATGATTCCCAACCTTAGTCAGTACCGAGAAAAATCACTTGATCATTAACAAGAATAAACAAAAAACTTGCTCTGATTCTACATAATTTTTCTTCTTGTAAATATAGGATACATTTGTCTCCTGAGGAAACAAAAATAAAAGAAAAAAAATCACTTTTTTCCTGAACAGCTCAAAGTTCTTGAACACACCCAGGCTGTGATCTCTAAAGACAGGTTAGACGTAGGTCAGAAGTAGACAATACAGCATCATTATTTTTGTTAGGCACATTTCCTCCGCAGAAAGCCATTGCAAGACAGGAAAATGTTTTGCATTTAGTTTTATATGCAAAATATGTCTGTTTTAATGCATCCAGTAATTTTTTAACCTTCAGCGTTTTCTCTTGGCCATCAGGTATGGTTTTCGAAGTCCGCCTCACCTCGAGCTCAAAGCACGGCCTAAACTGGGTGAGAGGGAGGTCACTTTAGTTCATGTGACCGACTGGATTGAGAAGAAACTGGACCAGGAGTTCCAGGTATACTCTGACAAAATCAGAAAACTGTGCATTCAAATACAATCTATTTACTTTGTTCATACAAACAGAGTTAGAGGGTGACGTCATGTCTCATGGTGTTTAATCTCAGTCTGCCTGACTGAGAGGCTAAAGTTTTTTTCATGGACAAAGAGAGTTTCCCCCAAGTTGATTTATGGCGGGAATTCAGGTAATAAAAGAGGATTCATTTACGGCTGCCCACCTACATGCACTTCAAAGCAGTGTGCCTGTGGCTTTTCCACCCTCATATACACATATATCCAAAGTAATGATACGCCTGCTGCAAGATAACCGCCCTGAGGCTCACCTGAAAACTACTGTGTCGCTGTCAGGTCTACCACACATCTACATTTATCCCTGCCTGAATCCACTGGGGGTTATTATTATCTACCCCCCCTCAACCATGCCCCCAGTAAAATACAGAGCTGCAGTGCACTCTGTTGACATTTGTGAGTGAGTGTATGCATACATTTGGCTTTTGACAGAAGCTGACCTTATCAACGTAGGGTTGTTAGATACACATTGAATGTTGTATTTCAGGTCTTTAATGTGATGCCTCCCTATATATTTGGTATATATTTTCAGGCTACCACTTTACATTAAGTTGACCCTTATAAAGGGTTATAAATGGTTTATAAGTTAGGTTATTAATTGGGTCATAAATGCCCTGTAAGTCATTAATAAATAATAAAATTAAACAATAAGACTCCCTTTTCAAGTTATAAATGTCAGTAACTCATTAATTATTTGTCATAAAATTTATTTTTTATTTTATTTTTTATTATTGGTCATAAAAATGAGAAGAAAAGAAACATCAAGATTTGACGGGGAGAGACTACAGATACCAAGAAAGGTTTAGGCTGGTCACACATACCTGAAAAAGGGACCAACAATGAGTGAGTAGCACACCAAGTAAAGAACGGTTGCCAACTGTGCCACATCTGGAAAGCTGTCCTAAAGAAGATACCAACCAACATGAAGCGTCACAATATACAACTTTATGGTAGTAGGCGATTACTGGGCAATTACTTAATTAACATTTCTACTAAGTAAGGGCACTTCCATCCAACCATAATTCTATTGGTGGACAACAAATATTCTGTGAGGACAGTTGAACGTGCTAACTGATAAAACGACATGATAAAGTAAGGAACGAGCAAGATCTAAGATCTATGATTTTTTTTATTTATAATCTAATAACCTAATTTATAACCCACTTATAGCAAATAACTTCTTTATAATTGTTTAATTATGACTTATAAGGTATTTGTAAACTAATTAATAACATAATTTCTAAACCATTTATAACCCTTACCATTAGCAAAGGCTACTTTCCAGTGCCATGCCAGGTTACAAAAGCACATTTAATCAGTAGTTTCTTTTTAGTTTCATTTTCCTTCACACGTTTTTGAACAGGCATATTCAGTGTTTTCCTCTTTTCATTGCTGAGTTTAAACTGACTTTGTTTGTTACTGTGCTTGCCCACCCACAGAAAATATTTGTGATGCCAAACATGGATGATGTATGGCTACCCATAATGCACTCTGCCATGGACACGCGTTCAAATGCCAACTTGGTTACTGTGACAAACGATGCCTTGAAGGACCCAGAACCTGACGAGTCTGAGGTCTCTGACATGTGAAGAATGCTGTTCAAAGTGTGTGACGACTGACGTTTTATCACCATGGCAATATGACAAGACCCTGTTCCGGCTCAGACACCAGCGGGTGCAGCGACGGGCCGGGCCAACTCCCCAGTATTTTTACTCATGTGCACTCACAAAACTGGAAGTGCTGGGCGAGGTTAAGATCATCTGTGGCAACTGAAACCAGGAAAAACAGAATTGTTACTCATAGACTGCTCATAGATCCAATCACAGTCATATTTGTGTGACATCAAACAAAGTTGTGAATTCTCTGATGAAACACAGCACATAAAGAATGTCTAGACTGTTGAATAAATGTGTGTGGATCGACAAACAGCCATCAAATTCTACCAGAAGAACCATAATACCTGTGATGAACAGCTGCACCAAACATGATAGTTGTAACTTTAGTCCAACATTTCTAATTGAGTCGTTTATCTGCTATGACTCTAAGAGGCCAGTGACGAAGAGTGTGTATGCCTGAGTGAGCAAAACTTATACGGGAATAATTCTGAGTTTTAGGAAGATTTTTCTGAAAGCCCCCGAGTCCATTAGTGCACACTTCTCAAGGATATCAAGACTCATTTACCCCCCATCCACACTGCTGCCTGTGCCAGTCGCCTGGCACTTATATGCAAACAGATCAATGGAAACACATAGCAGGTTAGTTTTAATCCAAAACGGACACGATCATGACATACAGACTTTGTGTTTTGAACTGCTTGGTAGGGATTAGAGCTAAAACTGACTATAGGATGGTGGTGGCGGGTGAATTAAAACATATCTGAAAACATTTCAGGGCATTTTTGCCTCACAGCAAGAAGGTCCTGAGTTAAACGCAGAAACGCCTTTCTGCGTGGAGTTTGCATGTTCTCCACTGTGTCTGTGTGGGTTTCCTACGGGAAATCTTAACCACTGGTTAAGACCGCTGGCACCGGCCCCTGCACAGTGGCTGCCCACTGCTCCTAATACTTAGGGTGGTTTAAACGCTGAGAACTGGGCTCAACAGGTGATAACTAAAATTTGCCTAGGTCTGATGAATGTATAAATAGGAATGCAGCTCCACAGCTGTGAAATAGCTCATTCACTGACGACGCAACATGCTTCAAGACTTTTTAAGTTATATTCACAGTGGAGCAAAAGTAATAATTGTCTTTATTACCAAAGCAATCTTCCAGTCCTCTGTAACGGCTACTCTTTGAGGTAAACAGTGACAAATAAGCAATCGGTTAATTAACTTGTGTTCCTAGTGAGGCCGCTGCAGTGATGTAGAGTTGAAGTTTGGATCATTTCAGCTGGAAATTCATTAGACAGAGATATAAACTGTAGGAGATTGAAACTCTTTTGTGACCATGGTAACAGAGTTTTTTTATTAGAAGAGAGTGAAACATGCCCACTCTTCCTGTTTTATTTCAATAACATACTGGATATTAGCCATATTGTTTAATATTGTCAGAAGACATCCAGCTACTGAATGCTCTCTTTTGTTGGATTATTTATTGATTTGCTGTTCTTTCTGTACTGTACACGTTCAAGAGGAACACCACCAATGAACTACAACAGTAACTTTGTACTCGGTCAGGACAACAGGCTGCTTTACCGGCAACTTTTACATGTTTTATGTTCAAATGTGTGTGTTGGCAAAGTGTATGAGGCAGAAAGTGCCTTTAAAATAATCAAACATTCCTCCATAGTGAGCCACTACATCTGTTGCATCAGTTGAGGATAAATGAAAAGAAAATGTCTTTGTGCCATTACTGTCGAGTCATGCCCTTTGTTTTCACAGGTTTCGGTGTTGTTTATTTGCACAGTGATGAAAATCATGAAACATTGCTGTTGTGTTCAGTGATGTCACAGAATGTTCTGGTTCTGACCGTCGTGGATCAATAAAACCTTTTGCTTGTAAAGGACTTGTGCAGCTGTGCGCATTTTACAGAAAAGGTGGAAAATTAGATATCACCAGATTCTCACCCATCTGTGCAGAGCAGATTTTTTACTTTCAAATTGTATTCAGGGCTGCAGTGATTAATTTGCCCTTTATCCCTTGTGCTGTGAAGTAACATCAGATGTCTTTTTATCCATTCAAAACACAATGAAGGTCAGTTTGCAAGGATATGAAGCAAAAATCCAGAAAATTTTCCCATTAAAAGAAGCTGAAACCTTGAGATCCCATGCAAATTTTACCAATTCAGAAAATACTTAGCAGGAATCTGCCAAAATCGTTGAACAATTCTGTGGTGACTTAGAACAAATTACTGCAGCTCTTTTCAGTAATTTCTAAAATAATGTTTCAAATGCTTTGCTGCTTTGAACTGCATTTAGACTGTGTCTTGCTTTAAAAGAGAGACTTGGTGAAACTGCCAAGAAACTCCAGTTATGACAAGACAGGACTTAATCTTGCACTACTCTTCACCTTTGTGAAAAGCCAAGGAAAAGGCCAGTCAGG
This sequence comes from Naso minor, assembly GCA_029874875.1. NCBI lineage: Eukaryota > Metazoa > Chordata > Actinopteri > Acanthuriformes > Acanthuridae > Naso > Naso minor. The sequence goes on from JAQFJB010000009.1 coordinate 12,645,152, forward strand.
TTAAAAGTGTGGTGCCAAAAATCAATTCACCAAAACACGTAAAATAATGAAAAGAAATGAAGAGTATTTTTGATAAATGCTTTATTCATACAAGAACTTTGTGAATCATATGGTGCAAAAAATACCATATACATGTTAACTTATAGTTTAAAATGATATTTTAAGAACAGCAAGCCTAAAGGAGTCATGTCATCTTGTAACTTAC
>JAQFJB010000009.1:12735406-12751125 GCA_029874875.1 Naso minor
TTGATTAAAGAAGCCAGTTGGGTACCAAAAAATTACATTTGGTGAGGAAATAACTGAGGAGATTCTCATCTGCAAAATTCCCTGAGCCGAGTCCTTCTCTATAACACGAGATTTCAGACTTCCTGACAGCAGGTGAGGTTGGTAAAAATGATGATGCCCTCAGAAAAATATTTTTATTTACTTACGGTGAAGTGGTTCTCTTGAAGATTTGAGTTACATTATTTTTATGGCACCTTTGGTGATAAGCTGCGATTGTACCTCATTTATTTGTTGATTATTTGTCCCTCATCTCTCACAGTTCATGGCGAAACCAAACGGTGTCAACTGTGTGACCTCGGCAGATAGCCTGTTTACCTTCTTCAGGACACTGAGTTTTCCTTTTCTTTGGACCTGTGCTTGTACTTGAACTGTCATCGCCTGGATGCTGTACTTTCTTTCGCGTTGATCTGACATTTTAAGTCACAGGAAATGAAAAGTACCAACGCTGGCCAGACACAACTAAGAGCAAGTCTGTGGCGTCAGCTCCACCTACCCTCTGGGCATACCAAACCTTGCTAATGTAAGTGTGCGCTGCCACTGATTTAGCGCAGGAATGTCGCCGCACTCACCCGATTGTAGTAGGCTACTCGGCAATGTGCTTTCATAAGTGGGCCATAGGCTCAATCAACATTGTTTTACCTGACTCTGTGATAGATAGTGACTAAACAGAGATCAACTAAATTAAATTCTTCAAGATTACCACTTTATGAAAAAAAACCAATACAACAATGTGAAATATTCTTTTACAAGTAAAAATCTTGAACTCCTGCTGATGCAGCAGCTTGGCTTGCAAATGCAGGACACACTCGGAGCTCGTGTGTTTTCTTGTTTTCTTTTCCGTCCTTTCCTCAGATGGAAGACTGGAGTGTGAGGATGTGCGTAAAATCGCTGCTGCAGACAAACAAGGTGAAGTCACATTTGACATGATTGAAGTTAGTCACACCAGGCCAGCGTGACTGCTGTCTCGGCTGAATGAGGTCGGTTTGAGATGATGCGTCTGTCCCGAGTCTGCCTCGCTGTCATTACATTTTTACAAGTTTATTTTCACACATTAAGGAGAGCGAAGCCGAGGAGACGCTCCTCCACATTTTCCCTCCAGGCCTCTACACTGAAATGCAGGTGACATGCGGATGTTTGTTTGTGTAGAAACTCAGTTTCCCCCTTGTTGCATTATTTTCCTTCGCTCTTACTCCATCTTAGTCAACCCTCTCTGTGGCAGTCCCTCTTTTCTTATCGCTGTCATTGACAATCAGATGTGAAACTGTCACTTGCAGGTGTTTGTGTGAGCAGAAGGATGCTTCCTCCTCCTCATTTTCCTCCCTTTCACCCTTTTGCTGCAAGCCTTAAACATCCTCCTGTCTTCCTCAGCTCTGGTCTGTTTCTTTCACAGGTGAATTCTCCTGCATCCTCCCTCCTTTGTCTCTCGTCTGCCACCCTCCCCCCTCCCTGCCTGCTGCTTTCCCAGAGAAGTCAACCTGTTATCGGCAGGGTCTATGAATAGCACAGGGTTGGAGCTGCGACCCACTCACCTCCCTGACATAGCTCATGTCTTATGCATTGCTTTTGCATGTAGAATCTCCCAGGCATTATTTCTTCTGTAGGTACAGTGCTGCACGACACCTAGTTTCCAAAAAAAAACGAGTGCAAAACTGGAATATTTCAGGGAGTTACACACCATATAATGAAGCTTTTAATGTGCAGATTCCAGGCACTTTTCACAGTTCTCGAATAATGTGCACACAGTTAATTAACAGCAGAGAGTTTATTTTAGTGTGGGCGTCTCAGGTGACGTGCATCATCTCTCTGCTGCTCTCGAGCTGAAAAAGATGATGTGTGAAACTGCTAATAAATAATTACGCTCATTTGCATTCTGCACACATTTTCTCCCACTTTTCCTGCCTCAAGACAGCAGCACATACTGTGTGTTCATCTGAAGATTGCAGCTCGGCAGTGAGAGCTGCATGTGTATGCAGATGCAGCACAGAGATAAGCGTCCGCCGCTGTCGATGCCATCGTTCTTCCTAGCTCCTGGATATTCGGTTATGGCAAGATGCTTATTTCCCAAACACTGAAACCTGTTTACAATGCAGTGAGCGAAGACATCATCCTCCCAGTGTTTCTCCTCTGTGCCACAGCCCCAATAATACACCAGGGACAAGGAGCTTAGCAGTGACAGCCCCAAATCCCTCCTTCCACAGCACTGATTTCTGGATTAAGGAGGGGAGATTTCCACACCTCTGAATTGTATTGTGTTACGGGGCTCACGCATCTTTTCATGCATCTTTTCTTCTGCGCCCTGCATCGAAATTGGAGCATTTCCTTATTTACACAGATTTAGAGCGATTCTGCACTGGGCATGGGAGGGTGTAACATAAATGAGGTTTGAGGCAGGAAGAAGGTGGAGAATAAGAGTGATCATTGTGTTAAACCCCCTTTATGGTAGGATTTTAAGCTTTATAATAAACAGAACACCTAAACAGAGTGTTTTTGCATATTTTGGATCCCTGAAAAGCATGTTTAAATTCAAAGTGTGCTTTGAATCTGAACTCCTACTACAGCTTTGCCATTACTTTGACAGATTTGGATGCCACCAAAAGGTTAGAAATATTTTCATTCCAGTGTGATTAAAAACCTCCCTGCTTCATTCCTCTTTTTTCTCCTCCTCTTCCACTTCTCGGCCACTCCTTTTTTCCTCTCCGGCGCTCCCATCCTCCAGGACCCGCCTCACGTCCTTCGTCATTTTTCCCCTCATTCCATTCCTTGACATTGTTTTGACTTTTTCAGGTTCCGCATTCCTCCACGCGGCATACCGACCTGCCTGCTGGACTGCCGGAAGAATTCCTGGCCTGTGATTATCCACTCATATTTCATTCTCTCTCTCTCTCTCTCTCCCACACACACACACACACACACACCCACACTCACAGAGGGGGGCAATAAATTAATGGAATGGGCTGTACTCTTTTATTACCTCTGAAGAAAGGTTTATTGTTTCTTGTTGCAGGGGGTTGAATTGATTTACTGACACATTCCAAAATGTCCAAATGCCATTGATTTGCTTTTGAGTGATCAATCTGGGGAGATTAGATGTTTTTTCTTCTAACAGATGCTGCACGACAAGCTCTGCGTGTTCGTGTGAGTGCTGTAATTTCCCTCTTTGTGTGCTTAAGTAAACACAGCTTCACTGCCTGTTTATTTTACATTTACTGAGAAATTAACTTCTGAAGAGCGATTAATTAGGAGTCAGAAACGATGAAAATCTAAATCAATCAAACTGAAATCTCCCTCATGGTGCATCTGCAGATATTTACGTGCATTTGTAATCATGGCAAAAACAGCCATTTTGTCGGGAAAACGGTAATTGTTGCTTTAATGAATAAACAAATTAAACCGGTTTATGTATCTGGAGCAGACGCATTAATGCATGTACACACACATGCACGCACACGCTCATGAGAAAACACAACACACACAACCTACCAGTTGGTTGTGGGTGTTAATTGTGTTGGGCCTCAGGGCAAAAATAACATTGCACCAAAGACAGACAGGCAAACTGTGTGTTCTGTCTTTCAGCAGCCTACGCCTTTGTATGAGGACAAAATTACACAATCCTGTTACAATCATACAACATCTTTTATCCTGGCAGTAATTATTGCTCATTCTATATTAAGCCTGCATGCATTATGGAGAAGATATGCATACTGTTCTTATGTTTAAATATTCTTTCTTTCCCTATTTACAGTCTCTATCTCCCAGTGATTCCCAAAAGACGATGTTTTCATGACTATGTGACTGTTAATTGCTAATTAGGCTGGTGTAGCAACACACCCCTGTGTGAGGTGGTAGCACTGAGTCGACGTACACAGAATAATTACAATGAAAGGTGTTGCAGGAGCGTGTCAACATCTGCTCCTCGTGCGGCTGCAGAAAGAGAAAAGGTTTGCCTGAGACCCACAGACGTGACGGGCTGCACTTATTGCTGCTGTGGTGTTTTTGTGCATTTGCTACAGAACGGTCGAGTGAGGGATTTTAGAGCAAGAACTGAGAGAAAATTTAACTGCATTAACCTTTGTATACATAAACTAATTTTCCCTCCTTTACATTGATGTCTATACAATAAATACCAGTGTTTTTTTAAAATTACATATACGGCATCATTTAATTTATGTATACATGTGTTTTTGAGGTTTCTGTGCACATTTTGGCTACACAGTCTCACATCTCTAAAGAACACAATCAAATGTAAACGAGCTTTTTGCAAAAAGAATCTGTGAACTAATGCGACATTCGGGGAAAACCCATGACCACATTTGCATACACAAACATCCGGAGCAAGTCAACAGTGCATCCGCAATGTATTTTGAATTTAAAAAGGCAAAACAAATAAAGATTAAAGAGTGATAAAAACGCCAAACAGTGTAAGTTTTTATGTCAATATATCTCATGTTCCTGTAGAACAAATGTTTCAAACAGTAAAAAAAAAAACTCTGTCACTGAAATGTGTGTGACAGTGGGTGGTGTAAAAATAGTTAAGATGGTCCCAAAAGGCCCCCAGCATTACATGCAGCATGGCTGTTGCCACGCCACTGAGGGCAGCACTGATGCAGATGCCAGCAGAACTGCTGCATTGCTGGTGAGACGGGGGTCATTGGTGGACTGGCAACATAATAAAAAAAGCCAAAGGAATTTAAATGAGGGAGCTTTGATAACTTTTTTTCTCCTGTTCTTCTTTCTCTTGTTTTTTTTTTCTTATCCTTTTACGCTTGAAGGGCATGGCTGCTCGCTGGGCTTGCAGATGTGCTTAGCTTGTCAGTTTTGGAGAATTTGCATCTAATGGAGCAGCTACCGTATAGTCTATATCATGGCACGATCAATGCAGATTTAATAGGCCTATTTGAAGACAAGGGCATGTAATAACCCAGCAAATTGTGCACCAAAGAAAGTAAATTATTCATTTAAGGAGTTTTTTAAAAAGTTTTTATTATTTATATGGAATAATCATATAGTTTTGTTGCAGGAAAAAAGGAAAGTGATAGAAAAATGTTAACCTTTTTGAGGCCACACAAACGAAATGACACCATGTGTAGTTCAGTGTGAGATTTTCTTCGAATAAAGGCTTTTTTTTTTGAAGTGGTGAATCACTCACAGGGCCTAACAACACCTAATTGGAGGGCCGGCTCTCTACGGGCCCCAGTGTAACCGCACTGTCTGTTTACACCCTTGGTGACAGTGAGAAATCTTGTGAAACTAAAAACAAAACGTTCCACAAGTAACCAGTAGAACAGGATTTTGTGGTTAAAAACAACAAAGATCTTTTAATGAAATAATTGCGAAAACACTGCTGTGTATTGTTTCTTTCTCTCTCTCTCTCTCTCTCTCTCACACACACACACACACACACACACACACACACACACACACACACAGCCTCACATCCCCCCTGGTTCTTCTTAACTCACTGCCTACGTAAAGCATGTGTCTGTGAGTTAGAGGTTTGGAACTGCAGTGCCCTGAAAAGCTTGTCTGTGGGTTGAACTACTCTGAAAACACATGTTGGTCTAATGGATGTAATATGGCTGTAAATTACAGTCAACAGAGTGCTGGAGCATCAGGACCACTCACATGGAAATGAGTACTGCTTGAGTGCTTTTTAACGCTGTATTCAAAGCTTTATCAGCTCTGTGTGTGTTTGTGTGTGTGTTTGTGTGGGTAGCATTTTAATTTCCATGCATCATGCTCAGTTATCTGTTTGGTTACTCCTTTTTTCTTTCATATTTTAGGGTTATTCCTTTTTTCTTTCACATTTTAGGATGACCTCCTCTTGTGATTTCTCTGCCATCATGCATTTTATTCTTTGTGTCATACAGATTGGACACTTACTCAACAAAAACAGCTTGGCTCCAGCTTTGAATTTAACTGAGATTTGCTTTTTATGACTTGATTTATAAACTACAACATTCACGACTGTGAAAGCTTTGGAGGCTTTCTGATCAGTTTTTTTGCTAATACAGACAGACACTGAACAACACAGGTTTACCATCCATGTAAAGCAACATGTTAATTTAAAGAGGTAACATTATGCTCTTTTTCTGCATTATGCTATTATTTTAATTGCCTACCAGAAAAAGTACACATGTCCAATGTTAGAAAAACACAATTTTTTATTTACTGCCCACTGCTGCACCTCCTTCTTCTCAAATTCCCAGTCTGCTTGGTTTGGTCAGCTCCCACGGGCCCCGAGGAGGCACCGCCAGCCGCTCTCGTATGTCTGGCACTGTTCAGCTCTGTCGAGTTAGCTGCTCACACACACACACACACACACACACACACACACACACACACACACACACACACAGCAAGATGGTCTTTATACAAAAACAAAGCTAATGCTAGCTTTGCTAGCATTGCAGTGTAAACACATAAAAAGCAACTTGGAAAGTTGGCAGTCTACTACTAGATTTATTTATTTGACTTTATATAAAAAATTACATCACCCCAACCTGCTCCCCAGAGTAGCCACATTAGCTGAACAACATGCTAACACCAAGATTAGCACACTAATCTCCAAAATAAAACAGAAAAAAAAAGAAAAAAAATGGTGAAATTACAACTGTCAAGTTTCGGGTCACGGATAATCAGCACAGATCTGTTTTTGAACTTGCACTGTCAGCGGCCCTCGTTGACAAAGCAGTCCAACAAAGTAAGGTTAAGATCCACTCAGGCTTGAACCAGTTGAGCTACAGCTTCGCTACATACATCAACTCCACACTAGGTTTTATTTGTTTGTTTGTTTCATGTAAGCTTCTCTGCGGCCCTCACTCTCACTACCTTTGTTTGGGGGCTTGTCAAACTAGCCGCTAGTATTCAATATGCAAATGTATGACAGGGTGACATAGGGTGAGGTAGCTAATTTATGGTAATACAGTTTGGACTACTGCAGACATGTTTCAGGTACTTCAGGAACAGTGTTTTCTGTGGGACAGAGTCTCCTGGTTGTGCTAACGTAACAGGGCAGACCTGTATCAGCCTGATTTTGATTGCAGTGATATAGGAGGTTGAACACTTGTGAATGTGTGTGTGTGTGTGTTTCGTGGGTGTGTTTTCACATGAGTCAAATGCATGGGGATGGGCTGATGCCACACAGGTGTGTTTGAGTGTGACCTCCAGCCTGCAGCGATTAAAATCAGCCACACACACTTGGCTCAGTCCTTTTCTGCTTATCTCCTGTGTGACTGTGTGACTTGCAGCCCCCGAATTCCACAGACTCCCAGCTTACCTGGCTCCTGCCTTGTTCAAAGTTGTTGGGTTTTTTTTGTTCATTTATTTAATACAATTTACAAATAAAGATAATGCTTTATACCTTCTCAGCCTGTCGTCCTTTGCCCACTTCTCTTTACACTGGTTGGTCAAGTTCAAACTGGGTGGTTTCACACTAATTTTAGCTTTTTTTACTTTCCCGAACTTTTACAGGCACACGTGACCTCTATACTCTAAAGGGACCCTGAAAACCCCAGAAAGCATCAGATGACTACTTCAAACAATAACTCGCTTGGCTATGATGCAAGAGTGAATATATACATATGAATGATGTTTGCGTGTGTGTGTGTGTGTGTGTGTGTGTGTGTGTGTTCAAACTGTTGATTGTGCAAATGGTGGTAGCATGCAGGCGGATTTTAACCTGCGCCTCTGCCTCATTAGGCCTGCCTCCGTTGCCATGGTTGTCTATTAGAGCAGCTGAGATTAAAGACTAATTTACATGTGAAAGAGGAGAGAGAGAGAGAGAGACACTGCACTCCACTCCCGTGTGTTCTGGAGGAGAGGGTCAGATAGGGTACAGGCAAATGTTTGCAGAAACTTTGACCAACATTTTGACCATTTATACTTACATCTGAGTTTTATGGACTTGGTTTCCGTCTTGCAGTGTATCACACAAATTGTAATTCAGATGCAGTTAAATACATCTGGACAACGTCATGCCTTCAGTGTGCCTAAAAACATTAATGCTTGTGCGACCTTGTGGCTTGTGGTCTGAGACACATCTAGCTCGCAGTGTTGCCATGTTTCCTGTTTACCTCTTGAGTCAAAAAGGTGTAAAATGCTTCCCACAGACCATTTTGAAAAGCCTTTAAAGGCATTTATATTAATTAAAATAATGGAAATATGGAATGAAAGAATCCTTTACTTATATTTAAAGTTTTAGACCTTCTTTATACAAACATATAGTGTGTGTGTCGTGCCTGTCAGTGGGAGGCAGGTGCAAGTTTTGCATACTACATGTAGGCCAACATCTGGCATCCTGTCACACCTGATCCTCTGAGAAAGAACAACCAGCGAGGAGAGAAATGCGCTTGGAAATGAGTTTTATTTCACAATAAGTCTGAAGAAAAAGCAACACAGGTGAAAATACAATAATCAGAGATCTGCAAGGTGGACTTAATGACTTTGAGCGTGTAATTACTGTTGCTGTTCATGGGAGGTATGAGTCACCTCCTCTCTCCCCTTCTCTCTCTAATGTTCGTCATGAACCCAAGCAAAGTGGAGCACTCTGTTTCACTCTGACTCACTCCACCACGGTGGCTTTGACCAAAACAAGCCACAAGATCAACCGAGTTTCTGTGAACTGGCAATGCAGCACTCAGCCGTGAAGGTGCAAGGCCAAAAAAAAATCACAAACACACCAATGTGCCAGATCGAGTCTGATGTTTTGTTAAAACTGAAGATTCACAAAACAAGTGATAACACAGATAGTCTGGTGAATTCATAACCTGATTCATGCCATGTACCTCCTGCACATCCTCAGACCATGCAGGCGGTGCATGAAAATCACAATAGTCTATCCCAACAGAGAGTCTGCGAGCCATATTTTAGATTCCTAATAAGCCAAGTCTGTGGGCTACAGGCAGCAACAGACAGCAAGGAGAGAATCTTTTCTATGAATATTAATGTGTGGTACAGGGGGAGGTTGAGGGGCAGAGAGGGTGGGGAACTAAAGCCTCCTCCAAATCCTTCGCAGATAAACTGAGAGAGGAAGAGCGATGATTACATGCATGGTTTTTCACAGGGCTCCTCCAAATCTCATTTTCTGTAGTGCATTTTAATGGGATCCTCGCACACACCTCAGCCGGCTCAGTCTCTGGACGCCTCCGTTAAAGAGGGGGCTGATAAATTCCCAACTCCCCCTTGAATTTTTTATACAGCGCCACGAGGGCGAGTTGTGGCGTAAGCTTTTGTCACGGTTAGTTTTTTTTTTTTTTTAATGCGAGGAAAAAACTGCGGTCATGTTGACCTTTTTGTCTTTGTAATGCGCCGTATGTATCACTGTCATTTGAATGCATGTCTCAGACAATGGAGGGCTTGTGAGAGATGGATGAGATGAGGCGGTGAGATGGGAATCAAAGTCAATCTTGGCTGCAGATGATGGAGCAGGTCACCGCTTGCAGGCCTGCAGGGAAAAAGATTCGGACATATGTGTGACATGAAAACATGAGGGGAAAATTAGTCCACATGATGGTGAATTGACGGCATTTGATGCAGCGTTTGGAGGATTTTCACATGAACATCCCAGTTATTGCACATTATTGAAGTCAACACAAAAAAGTCAGTGAACCTTTACTCTCCATGCACTCGCGTCACATGCCACAATTTCCTGTTTTGAAATCCAAGACCCTGATATTGATCTCTGTCCTGTCTGTCTGTCCTGTGTTTATTGCCGATAGCCATCAGAGTGACCGGAGCACACACGAGGGACTGTTCAATTACACACTCTTTCTCCATGTATCCATCAATAACCCAACTGATGCAATCATTCATGTGGCCATTTCAATCAATACATTCAGGAGATCTGCAGTTGAACTCTGAGGACGGGAGACCGAGACCTAACATCAGTTTTATGGCATCGTTACTTCGGTCATTTCACTATGTGGAGATTACCAGCCAAATACTCTCACTCTGTTGGCTAAATGGGGCCATTCATTAGACTTTATGTAGCAAATGCACTTTCTATTACGGGGTGATTACAAACATTAGCAGCTTTGGAAACAGGGTAAAGCTTTTTGATAGTCTTCAAAATGAAAAGTTGTTTTGAATTAATTGAAGACGGCACAAAACATCACGACAACCTTTATTTTATGAGCTGACATTTTGACGACAACTTGCTTTCTCTAAGCTTTTAATTCATTTTAAGTTAAATTTCAGTATTGGTCCTAAATATGTCAGTTGTTTGAGTCTTGAGGGTTCAGCAAATGAGCATTTGACTGAAGTCTGATACTGTCAAACATTTTACACAAAATGCTGCATTTCAGTCTATTTTTGCATCCCTCCACCATGCCAGTCACTGTTTTTAACCTTTTCTAGTGTCATTACAAAAGGTTCACTTTTTTCTAGATGGTTTTCTTTACTCCTCTCCAAGAAAAGCAGCCATATTAAGGGACTTCAGGGAAACATCCACAGAGCTCAAATCTTCTTGAGGAAGCAGCTCGACTGAGATGTTGTCATTTGACCAGAGCCTATGAGAAATATTTTTTAGGGCTACAGCCAATGATTCTGTAATCCAGTATTCTACCAATTATTTTATCGATTAATCGGGTAACCGAATAAAAAAATACTAAAGCGTTACTAAAGTCCTATAGTAAATATAACACAGTTCCCTTAAACTGAGCCAGCATCTGGTTTACATTTAACAAAAATTAACACGCTGGCTTTAATAATTTAATTAAATGCTTAAATTCCACACAATTATATTATCAGTCAGCGCTTAACTTGTTTAATGGATTTAAGTGCAATATTACATTCCATCGTAGTGTAAGGCCATACATGCAATTTCATTTATTTCATCAAGTTTTTCATCTTTCCTTCATCCCATTTTGCGCCCATATGGATTTAGGCTACGTTACACGCTAACGTTAAAGTTACCTCGTGTCGGGTCCGCTCTGAGGACTGCACGCACAGCAACTTCAGCCTGGATTTTTTACTGCTGAGATGCTGGAGAATTGATGCTGTGCTGTTGCCTTAAGCTGGTCCAGTTTAAAAAAAAAAAAAAAATTTTATTAGACATTTTGTTTCAGCTCCTAAGTCCCAAGCTTTGGACACTTTCTGTTGCTTTCTCTGGCCTGTTTTTTCTTCTTAATGCTTTGCAATTTTCTCCACAACGTAAGCCATTGTGCAACACTTACTATTATCTGCGCCAGACACAGTACACTGTAGTCACATGGACTCTATGAAGCTTCAACCCAAAGAATTTGCATAGGTGATTTATAGCATTAAGTTCCTCAAGGTTTCGGTTCGAGCGCAATAGCGTTGGTTTCCTGATCTGAACGCTTTCACTTTTCACAGAGGCCTGCAGAAAATTAGCAGACCTGTGTGTGTGGTGGTATGACAGCCTTGTTCTCCTCCTCAGCTTTCAAACATGTGCTCATAGCTCGTGTTGTGTGTGAGTGTGCTGAGCTGAGCTGGTATAAACAACACAATCTGGCAGTTCTGCGGAAATATGAGAGAGCAGATGACAACTAGTATGATAAAGAGGATGGCATGTGTGTGTGTCTGTTTAGTGAGACGTGTCTGTGTTTGCACTTGTATGCTTGATAACCAGAAAAAGTGCCATAGTGTGTATGTAGAGTGAGGGTGCATGTGGGATAGGGCCTGCCGAGGGGTCCAACCCCTCATGCATGAAACCTCTTTAACCTGCTTCTTTGTGTTTATGTGGCTACGGACCAGTAGGACGTGTGAGAGTGAGAGTTTTTTTGCTGAGGTTTCACTGTCCTCTTTCACCACAAGACACATTTCTCTATGAAGTCGGGGAGCTGCATCCAGATACAAGAAGAAGCTTGTCGTCGTTTTTGCATAAATTTGACTCTGTATATTTTTATTTCAACCAGCCATTTGGTTGTTGTGCCCCACTGACATTGAGTAATGACATCAAGAGTGACAAAAACAGTAAGAACAGCCCTCTGTGTGCACGCATGGCTGCCTGCCTGTGCATGTGCCTGCACATGTGGTTAGTCAGATTCAGTGGGAAGAGAGAAAGGTGTGAGTGTGAGATCGGCTTCTGGGCTCACACTTGAGCTCAAAAGTGTTAGATTAACATCACACATCTCAGTTCTTCCTCATTCACTGCTCCGACAGGCCCAACCCAGGCAACACAGCATCTCATGGAGTGTGTGTGTGAGTGTGTGTGTGTGCGCACAAGGTAAGAGCCTATGAAAATGTGATCTCCTCCATAATTCACTTTGAGCCACAGCAACAAAGAGTTTCTGTTTTTGTGGCTTTGTGTACGTGCATGCGGTGTGTATGAATTCACACGCTCAGACAGTGTTGTGTGCAGTTTTTGCAAAGGTGTGAATGGTGACACAATGCTGTCTACAAAAGAACGCTTCAGCTCTTCCCCAGCCACTGTATGTGTGTGTGTGTGTGTGTGTGTGTGTGTGTGCTTGGAGAGGGGTGGGGTTGACTCTCAGTGTTTGTCCGTGTGCAGAAATGCAGCATGTTTGAGCTTTTTTCAGTCCTACAGATCAATAAAAACACCCATAAGAGGCTCATCGGGTTTGATCTGACGTGATCACGCTGATAAAACTGGATCACAGTGACATCTTGTTAGTCATCCGGTCTTCTCAGGCTGCGCCAACACAAAAGAGGTTCTTTGAAAACGAGCCCCAGCCTTGACCCAAGGAGTTTGGCGAGAGCTTCAACCCAAAGAGGGCTCTCCAACTTGGGACACAAGGAAGACAACCTTCCCTTTGTCAGCGTGGGAGCGCGGGTGAAGCTGAACACTCGCAAATTGTTACTTCAGCTGTCCCCATTTCTGGATGTGAAGTGTTACTCCCTGATTTCCCACCCACAGCATCCACATCCCTCCATACCCAAAGGCTATCGATGGTGGTGGGACTGATTAAGCAGGATTTGCTGTCAATCCTTAACCCTCCTCTCCTCTTCCTCCACCTTCTTCTCCGGCAAAGCCAGGTTAGTAGCACTTCAGAGAGCGGTGAGTCATTGAGGGATTGCCAGCTGCGTCAGAGATAAAGACGATGGAGGAGGCACTGACTGACAGGATGGAAAGTGTAAACACAGAGGACCTCCGGGTGTCTCGTCGTTTGACATCTCCTCTCCCTGTGGTTTTTGCCTTAGCCGCTCGTTGGTGGAGATTCATTTCCTTGTTTTCCTAGAATTCTCTCCTCCTGTCATCCTCTTGTTCCTTCCTGCAAGCCCCTCCGCTCCGAAGGAAAAAAAACACACTGCATTCCTCTGTGTAACCATTTCTGTCTTCTCTGCCCAGTAGGAAACTGCTGTCCAATCCATAAGTCATGATAACAACCGTCTTTCTTCTTCCCTCCCACACACACACACACACACACACACACAGTATCTCAGTCAGTGGAAAACCTCCTCCTTGCCCAGAGCATGATGTCAGACGTCTGCTGGCTGACAGGTCTTGCCATGGGAGAAACACACATAAGTGTGTTTAAATATGTGTGCACACACCACAGGGGTCCTGTCTTGCAGGCACGTCGGCGTAGTCATCCTCATCCTCCACATGTGTGTAACCACACACTAAATACACACCCACAGCTGTAATTGACCTGCACTCACACCAAAGGAAGCCCATTATGAAAGCGGCCTAATTTCAAAGTGATGCAGTGGATTTATTTCTTGAATTCAGGGAGCAAATTTCACTGTGTGACATCATGATTATGAGAAATGTTCCATTCGACTCCGTATGATTAAACATTTATTTTTATAATGCAGTTTAAAAATCCATCCACTCCTTTATGCCAGAACTCCAGTCCAATTAGGCCTCCCATCCTTCAGGCCGCTCTATGAAATGCCCACGCTCCCCGTATGGTCCGCATTATTGATTTGCCATTATGTTGTATGGGGGAGAAAATCCATGACTCTCCCTTTAAATAACCATCACATGAGGACAAGAGAGATATATCACAGAGAAACCATATCGAATTGGAACACATGGGACGCCTGGTGTGAGCGGTGAAATCTTCTCTGTGTGTCTTAACGTCTGACAGAGACGGAGCTGGTGAATTATCTCACACTTTGCTGAATCAGGCTTTTCTAGAGAGCCGATCTGTGTGCTTTGTTGTTATTGTTGTTGTTGTTGTTGTTGTGAGGGATTCCTCGTCACATTGCGCCTGCACTGATAAATCTGCATGTATTCGTGTCACTCAGTAAGCTTGGTTTTGTTCATGTGGATGACTTTTAAACTGGATTAAATCCAAGCCTGAAAGTTCTCTCTTGGCCATGGAGACACTGAAATATAGTGAAGTTCACAGTTTTAATAGTCTGTCTTAAAACAATAAATATGTACACTGAAGGAGTTGTTGAGCGCAGTAATTGCTTTTTTACTGTTATTATTATTATATTTTGTAAACAAAAACGTGAGTAATATGCATACATAAATCTCATTTGCCATATTTCAAGTTCCCCACAAAGAGACAAAACAGATGAAACAAGGCAAAGAAAAAAGCAAATGAAAGCACTAAAACAACACCAACAAACAAACAAAATAACACAATTACTGCACTTGGATCTTGTTGTCATAGTCCCTAACATTGCTGTAAAAAGTTCTTAAAGTCAAATTCTGCATGAGATTGCCAAAAACTCTGAGGATCCCCCTTTACTCTTGTAGTAAATGTCGTCCATGACAAAAAGCTCGAGAGTGCGTTCTGCCAGTGGCCTACTGCTGAGGGTTCGGATGCTTTCCGCTTTGATGCCATGCAATTCCCAGCTGTCAGCAAGATGAGATCTATGTACTTGTGTTCGTACTAATTCCACTTGTCAGACATTTTTGTGTCCAAAAGACACAAACAACGTGAAAGGGATACAGATACATATCAACACTGAGATATCAACCTGATGACAGAGTTCCAAAATAAAGAAAGAAGGTCACATGACAGAACATGTGAAAAAAAGTACCTTTTTGTTTCTTACGAGGACAGCAGAGAAATGTCATCCCACTGTTTTTAGACTTCTCTGGAGTATGAAAAACCTTCTGCATCATCTTGAATAGGTCACTTATGAACTTGCGTCCAATAAAAGAGCAGATCCTCCTGCTGTATTTTATATGAAGGTCTCGTTCTCACTTCTCTTTTAAATAATCTGTGTTTAACTTTAGCCTTGTTCTTCTCCCTATTGTTTAGTATAACATCGATTCTTGGTGGCTAAGGCTCCCGGCAGAGAACTCTGCTGAATATTTACCACGTGCCTGACCAGAAAAAAATCAAAATAAATTGCAAGAAGGAACTCCTATATCTGTGGAAGCTCAGCAAATGAAAGAAATGTCCCATTTCCCTTATGCCTCTATCATACCAAGATTTAAACTAACGTATGATTAATGTTCCAAATTGTACGGACAAGTATTTAATCTATCCAATTCTATTCATTTCCATGAAGTATTTAAAAACCATAATTGTATCTGTGTAAGCTGAGATGACCAAAACATTTTTTTAAATCAATAAAAGTTGGGAAGCTCCAGGCCACCAGACACATTATGGTAAACGCAAAACTGGCGTCTGAACTCCAAAACTATTGTTTATTGCATTTTAAGATAGAATTGCTTAAGTTTAAAATCATCATATTATGTTATAAAAATTGCATGAGGTTCAGCAGAAATGTCCATCAAAGAGCTACTTCCAACTTATATTCTTTGAATACTTTCAGAGTGTGCTTTTTCACTG
>JAQFJB010000009.1:12803792-12814952 GCA_029874875.1 Naso minor
CTCAGACGGTTCAGTGGCTGCACAGACCATCTCCTGTGTCTTCTTTTCTCCCTTTCACGGTGCAATTCCTAATGTAAAAGTATCTCATATTCCATGTTTATCAGCTTCAACTCCAACACAATCTGCTCAGCTGCACTGGCCCTTTTTCATCTAGGAAGTCAACACTGGCACGTACCGAACTGCAGAGCAGCGCAGACATGCCGACATAAAGGTATAAATGCTCTCAATGCCGTAAGCAACTTGCGTAGCTCACGGCGTAGGCTCTGCGTGCAGTCAATGCAGAAGCATAAATCAGGCTTTCACCATCTGTGAAGACGTCACCAGCTTCTTGCCATGAACACCCATTCATAATATGCTTTATTTCTGATCATTTTAACTACAATGATTTAATTGCTTTCATTCAACTAAGTAATAACCTTCTTATTGCTGGACACTGCCTTTAATGCTGTAGGATTGCAAACAGTTTAAGGTTCGTTTTTGTGTAATATTTTGAGACTCCTGAATGGACTGTATTTATACAGCGCCCTTCTAGTCTTTTCGACTATTCAAAGCGCTTTACCACACAAGTCAGCATTCACCCATTCACACACACATTCACACACTGAGGGCAGGTGACTTCTCTACCGAGAGCCAACCTGCTTGTTAGGAACTCATTCACACACATTCACTCCCCAGTGGCGCAGCCATTGGGAGTAATTTGGGGTTCAGTATCCTGCCCAAGGACATGTAAACCGGAGAAACCGGGGAATCGGACCACTGACCTTCCGGTTGGTAGACGACCCTCCACAGCCGCCTGAACTATCCTAAGTTACAATGGAACTAATTAAAAATCAGAAAAATCTGAAGAAACTAAGCAGGACACTCATGTTTACATCCGGTTTTGTGGTAAGATAGTTTGTGGTCTTTTCCGAACACATGCAGGCTAGGCTTGACTTGAATAATTGTGTCCAGATTTCCATCTCCATTATGACAGGGCATCAAATTTGAAGGTGTGTATTTCTGCTCCAAGTGTTTCTTCCATGACCTAAAAGAAGGTGTTTACCTGTTGGACTGTTAGCAGAGTGGCAGTGAGAGACAGACTGTCTGCAGCTCTTCATCAGACATCACACTGTGGCTGTTTCTGCTCCTCTGCATTTTCTACAGCAGAGAGTGACTAAGCCACGCCCATGCCAGTGGACGCCATGGGATCTTATTTCAGAATATTTTGTACTGTAGCCGATGGAGAAAGACAAAGTACTTTTTGATCCCATTTAAATTGTGCTGCCAGTCTCAAATATAATGTAGTAAACTGAAAGGTTTCACAAAAAATAAGTGGTACTTAACTGTCTTCACAATAATCTGCAACTTTATTGATTTGTAAAATCATCATTTAAAGTGACAATCATCTTGGAGACTGAGGGTACAATATAAATGGGGTTGAAAAGTAATTTGTCTTTCTCCACTGACCACAGTACAAAATTTGTCCCAAATAAGGTCTCATGGGGTCCTCCGCAAGGGGTGTGACTTAGCCACTCAATCAGCTGACTCGTTTTTTACGGCTTATTCAGTGATATAAGAATTAAAATTAGTCACAGTAAGACTCGGATATTATATTGATATTTTAAAACTATTATTATGAAGTAGCAGTGTTGAATTTTTATCAATGAACAGGATGAAACAGTAAAATAAATCAGATATCTGAAAGTACAAACAGGGACGCAGAAAAGAAACTCAACTTTAACCACAGAGATAAAGTTAAAATTCTAAAAGTACTGGGAGCTGAACACACAGAGACTTGTGCAAATTCCTGTTTCTCTGGTTTAAAAAAATAAATAAATAAATAAAAATAAAAATCACATAATGAGCAATGACTTAGAGAAACAACACTTACAGTCATGAGCTTCAGCAGCAGTAGTGCTACTCTAGATGTGATGGATGTGTTTTCAGCTGTTTTTAAAGCTGCACTAAACATTTTTAATATATTGTAATGCCAAATTATTGTACAGTGTGTAAGTGCTTGTAAGGATAAATCCAGAGAATTATCACCCAAGTCTGCAGCTCTCATTAGCTTTGTTCATTTAAGTGTTTCCATGCTCATTGTTTTGGTTTTCAGGCTGTTTTGTTGACACTGTAATTGACTTGTTTGCGGCTGCAGCAGGCCGCTGTTTTCAGCAAAAATGGTCTAATGAACTTACGGATATCTGTCCCAGCGCTAAACTACAGACAAACAAGGTTAGCATTTGGCTCAGAGTGGAGCATTTAGTCGCTAAAGAGCCTAAAATTTCCTTTAGGGATTGAAGACGAGCAAAACAGAGGCAGAGTGGATTTCTAACTTGCTCTGTATTTGCTGCAAGAGTGGGTACTATTGTTTGCTACAAGCAAATCTTTACGAGGTAATACTAATAATGAGTCAGATGTTTGTGTGCAGCGTTCAGCTGATTATAAAGTTGTGCCGCAGGGAGGTTAAAAAAAAAGGCAATTATTCACATAAAAGGAACAAGAAGGATCTAAACTGGGGCCTCTTGTGTGTCTGTATGAGTTTGTTGCATTAACAGTTTTCTCACTGTGAGACAAAAAGTGACAACGGCCGTATTTGTGTACATGTCTGTTTCAGTAAGATGATGGATGTGTGTGGGGAGGCGGAGAACCGGTTAGCGTCTGAACTGTTGCATCATGAAGTTCAGATAGAGAGAGACGTCCTGGATCCTCTCAACCAGCTGGCAGAGGTAAAAACAGTGCCGCTCTCGTCATGCTTTAGTGATCGCTTTGACCTGTGAGTCTATATTTAAGATGTAAATTTGCATATTTGGGGTGAGAAAAAACCTCTGTTTACCCAAATGACTTTTGATGAATATGTGGACTTCTGTTGCCTTCAAGTTTACTTTTGCCTTCGAGTGTTTTGGGTGTGATGTTTTTGTTTTTCAGTGCATGCACGTTAATTCAGTACCTTGACCAGTTCACTCTGGAATCTGATGTGGGCCAAATGTAAAGACGTCATGCAAAAGCAAAACTAAAAATGTGATCTGAGCAATAAATCACAATCTATCACTAATGCTTGCATTATAAATGCAGCCATAAAAACCTGCCGATCCCACTGACTTTGACCTCTGTTGACCTCACCAGAGAAACTCCATCTAGTGGACTGATAAAGCAATTCATTTTATTATCTGTGTACCAGTAAAGTTTAATTCATGCCGTTTCTTTGTGAGAGTTACCCTCAGTGTTTACTGTAAAGTGCATATACTGATGCTGTCCTCACTGTTTCACTCACAGGTAGAAATTCCTAATATACTGAAACAGAGAAAACAGCTCGCCAGGCTGGTTCTGGACTATGACTCAGCCAAAACGAGGTACAAAGTTCATTAATCCCCCTTATTTTCAAGGGTTTAATGCACACTTAGCCTTTGATCAGGAGTATGAAGTTGAGCTGGACTGTTGCCGATCTTACTTTTCGTGCGATGACCTAAAGTTTGCATGTTAAGAAAGGAAAATGTTTAAAAACAAATACGCTCATGCATACTGCAGCCACGTTACGGAAAGTGTCTAAATGTTTTCTGGGTTTGCAGGTGGTACCAGGCAACAAAGTCCAACAACCAGGCCATGGCAGCTAAGGTGGACTCTCTGAAAGACGAGATGGACGAGGCTCTCAACAAAGTAGAAATATGCAAGGTAGACTTTCTTTTAAATTTGAACATTCCAGCCAGGGTCTCTTTATCAGGTTAGGGTCACATCCTATAAACTGCTTGAACAAAGGGAGCCTTGCAACAGGAGTGGATCAGGTACATACATGCTACACACATTTTTAGGAGCAAATAATTAAAGGTCATTGTTGTGTCATCTGCGTCTTGATGAGCAGTTTCTGTTTAAGGCTGCCATAATGTTTTGTCTTGTGTTTAAATCTATTTTTTTTTTCATCCTGCAGGACCAGCTCTCTGCAGACTTGTACAGCTTTGCTTCTAAAGAGGGAGATTATGCACGCTATTATGTTATGGTGAGTGCACCTCAGTTTAGTGTAAATGATCCTGAACAAAAATGGAAATGTGATGCAAATATGGTCCATTGCACTGTAACAGTATTGTTTGGTGGTGCGGTGGGAATACCCACTTCGCCACATGCTGAAGATTTGTGAATATGACCTGTGTTTGTTTTGTTTACTAGTTATTAGAGGCCCAAGCAGAATACCACAGGAGGTCTCTGGCAGCTCTAGAGGCAGCTATCCCCACTATCCAAATACAGCAAGGTGAGCAGCGAGACATGAAACAGACATTCAGCAAATCTGCTAACAGTTTAGAAAATGCAACATTTGCAGCCCTAATTTGAGTTCTCACTAAATACCAATAAAGTTTTAAAGTCGGCATCCATGGTTGTTAATGTATTGCACAATACACAGGGCAGACTGCACTCTGCTGCTGAGAGATGTCGACTGGCTTGTTGTGGCTTGTTGGGTTGAAAGTGCAAAGTAAATCAAAGCAGAGCCAGCGTGCTGGGACGAAAACATTTTCTGTGCTTGTACTTTTGTTTTAACAAAATCAAGCATGATCAAATCAATAATAACATTCTCATTTTCCAAGTTTTGTGTCTATATCACCTTTGCAGTTTAGCATCAAGCTCTTCAAAGTGTCTACGATGAGGAGCTTTTATTTCCATCGTGAATTTATCTAAAGAATAAGTTACAGCTCAGAAGGTAGATATGTGGCCAATGATGCCAAAGAGGAGCAAAATCAGTCATTTTTGTAGAAAATAAAATGAATTAAATCATATCTTATTGAGCGATTTTTCTCGAACATGTCATGCACTCACGCAACTAAGTTACAGCCAGCTTTGTGCGGTAATGTGATGGATTTTTTTAAGATGATGTTAGCAAGAAATTCTGCAATTAATGTTTGGGATTAAAAGAATATAATTCCCAGACTAGATTCCTCCTAGACAATTATTGTCTCTATTTACACAAAATCAGGTTTCTTATCAACTTTTTACGTCATGTGCATGTGCATGATAAAAAAGGAGATTTGCCTGTGACAATAGAGCAGCAGGATGAAAGAAAGACTTTTATAGTGCAATAAGTTTTGTTAAAAAGAATCCATCCAAAACAAAAGCTTAAATCACATAGCCTCTGTAAGTGAAAAGTTCAAAAGTTAGGATTAATCTTTAAAGTACTTATCGTCACCTATAGAGGAACTGCAGACAGACAGAGCAGAAGTGCTGTCATTCTCACTAATTTTTAAAGATGCTGATGATGCTCCTCTCATCCTAGACTCCTGGATGGAGAAGCCGGCGTTCGGCACGGCTCTGGAGGAGCACCTGAAGAGGAGCAACCGGGAGATCGCTCTGCCCATTGAAGCCTGCGTCATGATGCTGCTGGAGACCGGCATGAAGGAGGAGGTACGGATGCAGCGATGGCAGAAGAGAGGGAGAGACTTTGGTGAAGTAGGGCAAAGGTGGAGGGTTATTTAATCAGAATTTTTTTTACATAAATTTACCCATAAAACTTCACTCCACTCTGTCGGAGCGGGAGGGAGATGTGGGTCATGTGGATCGCTCTCTAGAAATGATGGCTCATACAGTCTGGAAACATCTGCGGCCAAGTTGTGGTCAGTTAGCCCTGAGCCTGAGGTATGCGTGTGTGCCTGCAGGCATCTGTTATCCATTAGCATGTTCGCTATTACACTCTTTAATTTAACTGAATCACTAGACTCCCCACAGACGACATTTAAGACATTTTTATCAGAGGAAACAAAACTCTTGCTGTACGTCTGTCTGCTACTCATCCTGAAAGAGTCACATCTCCCTCCGGATGGTACCATTGAGAAGCTTTGCTTCTCCTTTCCCGATACCAGCCAGACTTACTTCTTTAATTCAGGATTGAAACCAGACACCTGCACCTGTTAAAAAACAAAACAAAACAAAAAAAAGAGTACTGACTAGTCATTTTCCTTGCAGGGTCTCTTCAGAATTGCTGCCGGAGCTTCAAAGCTGAAGAAGCTAAAAGCAGCCCTGGACTGCTCCACCTCGCAGCTGGAGGAGTTCTACTCTGATCCGCACGCCGTCGCTGGTACGACCCTCCTGTACACATCCACAAAAAGTGAAACCATGTGATGCAGATTGTTTTCTAATAGCTTTTCTCATCCTGCACAGGAGCCCTGAAGTCCTACCTCAGGGAACTTCCTGAACCTTTAATGACTTTTGCCCACTACGATGAGTGGTTACAGGCCTCCAAGTAAGAAAACATGCACGCACGCACCCCAAAGAGACATGACTCTCTTCTGTGACTCTATCCTGTAAAACACACTCACTCTGCACTAATGGACATTACACACACACCTGAAGTAGTACGCGCTCTGAGGTTGCTTTGGATATGTTGCTTGTGTAATAAACCAGTTTATTTGGTGTGTGGTTTCAGTGTGTCTGACCCTGACAAGAGGCTCCAGAGTCTGTGGGTAACGTGTGACCGTTTGCCAAAGACTCACAAAGCAAATCTCAGGTAAGAGCATCTTCATCTCTATCGTGTTGAGATGATGCAATATGAGCTGTTCGCTTCGTCTCTAAAAATACAAATCAGTGCAGAATTGAATGTGTAGAGTTCGTCTCTGTTCCGTTTTTCATTTCGTAAATGATTCAGCAACAGTTGGCAGGTCAAAAAATAGAAACCTACCAATCTGGTTTGGTTTTGATGCCCTGTTTGAACTCCTGCTAGAGCCCTCACTCCTGCCTACAGCAGTGTTTCCCCACTCAGCCCCACAAGAAGTCCCAAGATAAATCTAAGAGGTCAAAGACACATGAAAAGAAAAAGGAACAAAGAACAAAAGAACTTTTCCTTTTTTGCCATTTTTTTCTGCTTTCTATTTTGTTCTGTTCTGTTTTTTGTTTTTTTTAATAGAGTTCCACATGAATGTGTCCTACAACCTGGAAATAAGCTGTTAGTTAGTTAAATTTCCGGTTCCCTCGTCTCAAGGCGATGGGCTTTTGGAAAAGGGTTTTTGGTAAGGTGCCTGAAATAAGATACGTGGTTAACACAAGCTAAAGAGACTTTCATGTTTTGTTTCACAACATAAATAAATACTCAGGAAATACTTGATGATGCTTTTTAGCTTTTACGTGTCTTAAAAAAAGCTGTTGGCAACATGTGGCTGATCGAACCACAGCCTTATGTTTATACTCAGGCTAATGCAAACTATTCTAACTCCAACTCTTCCACTTGTTCACTCATCAGGTTATAATATGTCTATGCTATAGTGCAGCAGAAAGATAGTTTAGTGGTGGTGATTTTGAAGACATACAACTGTGCTGTAGTTCCTTTATAACCCAAAGTTAGCTTTTTACTTCAGGTGATTCTCAGAAATCATAATAGCAGTGTTCATTTTTGATCAATTTCCTGAACAAAATGTGTACATATCCTAAACTTCTATTTTCCATGGACCTAATTTTCTGCAATTATCCAAGATCCAATGAAAAAAATCTTACTGCCTACATGTCAAGGGAAGCAGGACAAGGCTAATTTCTGGATCCACCCACACAAATATATTCGATTGTGTAGCACTGGGCACTTTTACCACTTCAGGCCTTGTAAAATCCTTCAAACATAATAAGCTGAGATGACAAAGAAAAATGATTTAACATCTGACCTACATTAAACCAGCACTTCACTTTACAAGTAGTTATGATCCCATAAGCTTGATCAGCATTAGCTTAGAGTATCAGTTGGCTAATCCTGTATTAAACAGTTGCAGTATCTTAGATGTTTTTAAAGCAGTTGAAGTCTCTGTTGCAGATATTTGGTGAAGTTTCTGGCTAAATTGGCTCAGGACAGTGAAGTAAATAAGATGACTCCCAGCAACATCGCCATAGTCCTGGGGCCCAACCTGCTCTGGGCAAAGACTGAGGGGTAAAAACTCTGTTCTGCTGCCACATATTTATGTGAATGTTCTGAAGACAAAGTGAAGCTGAGGCTGATATAGTCTCCTGTCTGTTTGTGGTCGCACTCAGAACGCTGGCAGAGATGGCAGCAGCTACATCTGTGCATGTGGTCGCCATCATTGAGCCCCTTATACAGCACGCCGATTGGTTCTTCCCTGAAGGTAAAACACCCATTTCTGTTGTGTATTATGAGAATATTTCTTCTTTCTGTCTTACCTAAAAGAGGTAGAACAGAAAAAGACAAGGAGCACATTAGGTGACAATTTGAACTATTACCAATTACCAGCCTTTGAGTGTTGTTTGGTGATGTATTACTTCCCAGTGGTGGAATGTGTCTAAGTACATTTACTCAAAGACTGCACTTAAGTGAGGAGGTTGTACAGGCACAGTGCTTTGAGCTAAATGCTAGCATTAGCATGCTAACATGCTCACAGTGATGATGCTAACATGTAGATGTTGGCAGGTGTAATGTCACCATGGTAACCACCAAAGTTGAGTCTGTTAGCATGCTAACGTCTGTTAGCACAGGAGACAAAAGCACATTAGAGTTATGTTTACATATTTATAGCTAGCATAGCTAAAAAAAAATAGCTAACAACAGCTTTGGTCATCCCACACTCACTCACATGAGCATGATAAAAGATCATCTTTATCATCTTTGTTATTTTCATTATCTCTTTTCTATTATTCTACTTCCCTCCAGAGGTGGACTTCAACGTTTCGGGCATGTTCGCCATGCCCAGCCACCCGCCAACCCCAGAGCCTGAACCTGGCCTGGACAGGAAACGCCCTGGCAGCCTGGTGGGGCAGGATGGGGACAGTCACACTCCCCGTAAAGACAGGTACCTGTCTCGCCCCAACCTCAGCCTCAGCCTGCCCCTCACCCTCCCGTCCCGTCCCAAGACACTGAGCAGGCAGGAGTCGCGGGGCCCAGCTGTGTCGGCCTTGTATGTAGTGGCCAACGAGTCCATCACAGTCACTGAAACGCCCACTGAAGATCTGCCCAGTCCAGACTTCAAAGCAGTGCCGTAGTCCCATGTAGCATCCCTGAATTCAGTTACTATTGAGTAAAAGAGGGAATGATGTTCTGTTATGTTTTTCTGTAATGTTAAGGTGATTTTAGCACAAGCTAACCCGTCTTATTTCCCCAAGGTCCGTACTGAACATGATAAGAAAGCAGTTCTCTTACTCTCTTACATTTTCAATGAAATATTTTTTAGTATCATGATGAGATTCTGTTTTGTTTATAGCTTCAATTCTTGTGTGCTACTGCTGTGTACTCTTGTGTTATCTCCTTTGTTTCCAATTAAAGCTTAGGTCACACTGTAGGTTGCTGGTTTTATGTTTTGTGTGGGCTTCCTCTGTTGCATTTTCTTGAATGGTGTGGCATCTGTCTGTTCTGTCTCTGCAGAGATGTCGCAGTCAAAGGTTGTTCTATTTAAAAAGGTCCTTGTCATGTGGTTTTCTGTCCTTTTTTGGGTTCTTCTTTATCAACTCAGGAAGTGGCGTCTCTCTCTCTCTGTTTCCCGCACCATCTCTCTGTCTGTCTCCGCTCTCACTGTTGTCTATCTCGGTCTCCTGCCCTTTCAGTCTGTCTCATGGCGTGTGGTTTGCCCTCCTGAACTCTCTCCCCTCTCCCCCCTCCCTAGCCCTGTTAACAAACAGCCGGAGCCCGCTCCTCGTAGAGCCAACACTGTAAATAGAAAGCAGCCACAGCTAACCTCACCCACCTTCCAACCCCCACTGCCCCCTCTGGAAGCCTGGGTTGCTGCCCAGCCTGAGCCCCAGTCCCCGGCTGCAGAGGCTGAGCAGCCTGGCCTGTTTGGTGTTGGTGGTGTTGGAGGTGGTCTGGGTGGTGGGGTCCAGGTAGCGACAGTGAAACCTCAGGTTGTAACCCAGCTCAGCGCAGAGGAGAGCAGGTAAGGAAGAGCGAGCTGAGGAAGCGACAATACTCCACCGCCTGCTCGCAGCCAATCAGCCCCTCCGGAGCTCCCCCACCCTTCATGTTTGTTATGTGTTTGATTCGTTCAGTTTCAGTTCCTGAATCGCAAGTCACAGCATTGAAAATCATAAGAATAACAATGTCTATTAAGTCCACAGCTTTTAATTTGGCTTATTTTTTAACAAATTAAAAATGTCATGCAACAAAAATCATGTGATGCTTCGTTGACAGGCAACTTTGTCCTCCCTCCTGCTTGCTGTGATGATCGACCAAACTCTATTTTTAAAATAAAAATGTACTCCCCTTCCTTCCTGCCTGTCTGTCAGCGTGCCTCTCAAGTGACTACACTGTGACAGTGTTTGATTTTGCATGTAACACATTACTGAACAAACTTCTGATTTTTGCATCCTCTTCAACACTTGTCTTTGTATTGTTTTTTAGTTATTTGTAATGTGATAACCTTCATCTCATGTAATTAGCCTTTGAATGTTTGTTTCATGTGTTATGCATGAGTTCTTGCATCGATGCACTTTATCTTAAGACATAAAGCACAGATGACATATTAGTGGGCTAATATTTAAATACATTGTATTTTCACAGCCCAGCCCGTGAGCTCATGTCCACCCCTCCTCCCCAGAGGAACGGTTTGCTCAATGTTTCAGTAGGGACCCCCCACTCTCAGGGAGGATCCAAGGGGCCGAGTCCACACATGGTTCGCAGAGGTGAGAGAATGTACAATCTTGTATACATTATTTTGTACCAATAATGTGGTTGTTATTAAGTAATAATAATGTTTACCTCTGAAGGTACCAAGAAGCAGGCCCCTGCCCCACCCAAACAGGCCAGCCCCTTTGCCTCCCAGCCTAGCAACACACAGACACCCGGCTCCCCTCATTATTACCCACCCATCACTCCCAGACGCCACACCAGCAGAGAGAGCCTCATCCACGCGCCGAGCCACCCGCCCCCGCAGCCTCCTCAAGCCCACCAGGCCCAGTGCGAGTCGGAGCCCTCACCCCCGAGCACTCCCACCCCTCCCGACACTCCACCTCATGATGGGCCGACCTCCAACCCGCTGTCTTTGCACCATTCGGGATCTCTCCCTCGCCCCTCCAGGCCAGCGCCCAGACCCCGCCCCCGACCCAACATGCCGCCGCCCCCACAACCTGCTGCAAATGACAACGGTAATGGCATCTGCAGCTCCGCCTCCAAGATCATAACAGGTAAACTGTCTCTAGTTTTCAGGATTTTCATAATTATACATTTTATGAAAAACAGTGTGCAGTGTAATATATCATGATATCATAGACAGCATCAGCAATAGT
>JAQFJB010000009.1:12928655-12939962 GCA_029874875.1 Naso minor
CATTTTAGACAAAATTCTGACATTTAGATAACAGTATTCCTTTAAATATAGGAGGCAAGCACACATTTTGCAACTTCTACCTCAGCAGTAAGCTTAAGAGTTTCAATCACACCTTGCAGACAAAGTGACCCTTGCATCAAATGCACCAAACAGTCCTTGCTTTAAATGCTCTATCATCACACCCCACTACAATCTTCGAATGTTTGCACTTCCTTTCCTAATCCTCTGCCTGACGCTGCAGCTTTTATCTCCCCCTCTGATCTTCGGGTCTTTGAAATGAGCGGCTCCACACCTGCTCATCCCCAGACATTTAAACAGCACAAGAGATGTGGAACGTACCCCCACATCCTCACTTTGTTTATAATTCCTCCGCTCCACGAGCCAAGGAGCAGGTTTACAGGAGGCGTCTGGAAAACTCTGTCCAGTAGAAAAACACTGAACCCTACGAAGTCTGGAACATGGACTCAGTTCTAACTTTCAGACAGCAGAAATACCCAGATAACGTTAGGATCTGCTTCCTAAAGCAGGTTTCTGCCATGACGAGGAAGAAGCAGGGGGAAATCCACTGCTTAAGAGCGCTATGGAGTGTAGCGTGTTGTTCTGGTATTCACTGTACTCTGTCAGTGGACGAGAATGTGATAAGTAGTTTTCTGTGATTGTTTGTTTGTTTTGTTGTTGTTGTTGTTGTTGTTTATTTGGTAAAAAAAAATTTAAAAAGCTGTTTTTTTGGTAGGCAATCTTTAATTGTTCAAAAATATCTAACTGAAAAGGGAAGATACTGCAATTAAATTACCACCATCATTGTTGTGTGGCGAATAAAGTCTAAGTCTAAATGACAGCATCAGTAAGAAGTCACTAAGACGCACTCTAAGTATTCCTTTGTTGTTGCATAAGGAATGAGCAATATATGGCGCCTTCACAGATGGATATTTTTCGTTATTCACTTCAGTTTGTTCACAGCAAAAATGCTTGTAAGCACATATTGCAAGAACATATTAAAACCGTCCTTTTTGCACAGAGATCAAACTATGTCTGCGGTTAAGAGTTATAGAGGCATTCATGGAGGACCTTTTTTATGGCATGTAGCACCATCTACTGATGGGAGTGTGAAATTACACTTCTGAGGAGGGATACATCCTCAACAATTTAACATAGATCCAGAATAGGTGGTTAATGCTGTGCAAAAAATATGCAAACTATATCCTAGTGAAACTTTTACCTCAGGCTTGTGAAACATGTTACGCTCCTTAACAATGAGGGACGTTACATTTTACAGTATTTCTATACAGTACTTGTACAGTTCAATACTTGCAACTTAATGTTGGCGGATTTGTATGACAGATGATTGAAACTGAGCCGATAGCTGCCAAGTGAGGACTGTCCATCAGCGCCTTGGAGGCCCATTAGCCTTTATCCCAGAGCACTTCATCCACTGTCCACACCTTCAGCAGCATAAAACTTTCCTCTTTCACAGCTCGCTGGTCTGTCCATCAACCTTTTCTGTGGAAAGACAAGAAGGAAAAACAAACAGCGGCCTGCATGATAAGGGTGCACGCTATCGGCACAGCTGTGTCAAGAAATACAGGTTTCACTCATAGACTCACTTTTAGGAATGAACGTCAGCGAGCTGCTAAATATTCAGTAGCGTGATTGTCCTTCTCTCGGTCCGTCATACAAGAACTCGTGGCCTAATCCATTTCCACACTTCCCACAACAAACCTATTTTAAAACCAAAGGGTTCAAATCTAAAGCTATACTTACAGATTAAATGACAGGTAAAATGTTAGAAGAAGCCCCATTTAAACCAGTTTAAATTCACAAAAATCTAGAAAAGATGATCTACCTTAATGGGTCCCCATGCTTCAGGGTGTTTGGAGACACTGTCCTTATGGATAGTCTGTGAGAAGGCTGGCCAAGGAGAGGAATGCTCGAACTTTGACATGCTGGAAAATAACTCATGCCCACATTCAGAGCACACATACACACCTGAGAATGTAAAAGTGTCAATGAATGAAGAACCAGGGACTTTTAATTTCACTAACAGTTTATGTATTACTCACCAGGTTGGAAATGATTCTTATATTCTTCTCCACCAGAAAAAGAGCAATATGACATTTCATCCATTTCAAATACCTCAAAACCAAACGTACTTTCTCTTTAGTTTTCAAACATTTGTTTACAAAGAGTCACCCGGGCCCAGCTGGAACAAACCAGCTCGTCCAGATCAAGTGTCCTCCCTAAGTTAAGATCATGTTCTAATAACTTCCACTTGATGGCAGCACTAACGTCACTGAGCAGGAGTGTCACAGCAGGTTGTTTCATGGGGCAAAATGTGTAGTTTTAAACTTTTAAAGCAACATGACTTTAGATTTCATGAATTAATATGACATATAAAAGTACCGATTAAATAAATTTAACGTGGGCAAGGAAAACAGGCGACCAGTGATTTTACTTCCTCTTTAGGAAAACAGCTTCACATCACATTCTCATCTTAAAAAGGACAGAACTGGTTTTACACTGTCCATCCTACATGCCTCATTGCAGACTGCGTGGCGTTACATGTTAGTAAAATAAGTAAGAACTGAGGAGGAGTCAGTAGAAAGAGTGACTTTATTATTTACAACCAAAAAGCAAAACATCAAGTATTTATCAAAGCATTGTCTCAATTTTATTAAAATATATTCATTTCAGCTCTTTGTGTGTCACTCAATGGGATCCATTTACATAAAACATTTCAAAAGTGTGAAAATAGAAATTTGCTAGTTTTGCTACGTATTTTCTGCATCAAGCACAACAGACACTGTAGGTAAAGGCCATCGTTGATGAATAAAATAGAACAATGCCACAAGTAATCTTTGGAAAAGGTCGATCTTATCTTAAATGTATTTTATTAAGCCTGCTCGAGGTGAGTGTTATTCGTCCTCAAGGGTTTGTATCACACATATAAGCTGGCGTAATGATGGAGCTTCCTCTATGTGTAAAAGGGGCTTTACAGTCACAGTTTCATCAACCCTCTGACAGACTGGAGTACCTGTTTGTTTACTTTGACAGTTTGAGGACGGCAGACAAACTAAACACCAAACTGTAAACATTAAAATGTGAAAATATTTGGTGTTTGGCGTTTGTTTAAAAAAATGCCCTGGTTTGTTTGTATTTCTTAAATCAGTCATAGTCCGGGCATGGCTAAGCCCAGGATGCAAGGATAGAGATATTGAAAACAGCAACAAGTAGGCAGCTGAGAGGGAGGAAAACGCCGACTGAAAGAAATGCCCAAAGGTTAATCCTCACGGTGCACGTCTTTCAGTGAGCGACAGCCTGTTCAATCATGAGAAGTCATTTGTCAAAGAATTCAATAAATCTCAGTCATTTTGAGTAAATCTCAGAAAATAAATTAATGAGCTATTGATGGTTAAATCAGTGATATTATCCTGCAGATGGTGATGATTGCACAATAAAAGAACTTGAGACCAGTCCACTGTTTTTGCTTTCAAGTGAAGTCATCATTCATCAGAGCCCTGGTGCTCCCAGACTGGGCTTTGTCCCACAACTCTTCATCCGCTGTCTGCACCCTCAGCAGCACAGAGAAACGTCTACAAGTCAAGCAGCAGTTTGCACCTCACCTTACTGTCCATCAACCTTATCTGTGGAGAGAGGAGAGGATTGTATGTTAATGCTGCTGTAAAAATTGGTATATTATGCCCAAAAT
Organism: Naso minor; assembly: GCA_029874875.1. NCBI lineage: Eukaryota > Metazoa > Chordata > Actinopteri > Acanthuriformes > Acanthuridae > Naso > Naso minor. The sequence continues at coordinate 12,932,362 of JAQFJB010000009.1, forward strand.
AACAGAAAATCTACGTAAAAATGAAGACACAGGAGCAGCAACATCATGTCATGATTCAATTTGACTATTATACCTTTAGGGATGAACTTCAGTGAGCTGCTGAATATTCAGAAGCGAGACTGCCCTTTGGATGGTCCATCATTCAGAAACTCATGGCCAAGTCCATTTCCACATTTTCCACATCGTACCTTGAACAACACATGATGCATCTGAATCAAGATGTTGTACATTTCCACGGACTCAGCATTGAGAGCGTTAAACTAAAGCCTACTCTAATCTTTAAAGGGTGATAAGTTGTTTACCTTCAGCTTGTAAGTCACACTGGGTGTAATTCAATAGTATAACTGAATTGACTCGTGTGTTGTCTGGACAAGAAATACAGGAAACATACACTAAGCGGCCTCTGACAGATTCAATGAAGAAAGAACATCTTCTTTCTTCTCAGTGTACCTTATATGCTCCGGGTCTCTCCAGACGTTTGGACACACTGTTCTCATGGATGGTCTCTGTGAAGGCTGGCCAGGGAGACGAGTGCTCGTACTTAGTGCGGCTGGAGAACAGCTCATGATCACACTGGGAACACACATACATCCCTGGAGAGTGAAGAAGGTGAGATGATCGCTGGTGCTCAGCGTGACAAAACAATTTACTTTAATACAAATCTTCTTGGGAGTGATCTTAACACAGCTAATGGCACTAGAGAAGTGTCCTTTCATCATTTTACGATCTTTTTTTTTCTGTCAGTTCCCCTTATATCTTAGAAGAAAATATCATTATCATTATTATTATTATTATTATAATACTGTACTATTATTTATCACAATCTTATATTTTAAATGTTTTTATTAATTCTATTTTAAACTTTGTCAATGAGTTTTATGGATAAATACTGTTTGTATGGGTGTATGTTTAACTTCTGTAAAGCAACAGCCAGTTTTGTAACAGAGTTGTTCATCTTACGTAACCTTAACAAGGATTACAAAACGTATACGAGGGTAGTTATAAAGGGTTTTTCCGGCATTTATGACCATCAATTTAAGTTTCTGTCAATATGAGTGTAGCGTCGGACCCTCAGAAAGTTTAAACGTGTTGTGACTTTGGCCTACAAAGATCGGAGGGGATCATTCGTCCGACCTGCACAGCTGCACGTTACTGAACGTTGAAATGAATGGCTAGCTAGCAAACTGCGGCTAGCTAACGTTAGCCATACTACATTCTCTAAACTGCAGACTGTGCAGAAATTTGGAATGAAGTGAAATAAGTTTAAGTTCGGAAAGTACCTGATACAAAATGGTCTTTAAAGACCTCTCCACCGCCGAAACTACAGAACGACATTCCTCTGCTTCTGTACCGTGCGGATTTCAACAGAAACTTTGACGCAATGTAGTCAAATTTTACGGAGAGCAAAGCTCGTCCCGGTTAGACCCGCCCTACTCTGCCTCTGATTGGCTTAGTCTGATATTCTTACCGCAGCCCTGACCAATCGCACCTCCTGTGCATAAACCTGACCAACCCAAGAGGTACAGACAACCAATCACGGGCAGTGTGGGCGGGGTCTAGCAAAGAGAGAGAGAGAGAGAGAGAGAGAGAGAGAAAGAGAGACTCCTTCTCAATGAACAAACAAACACACATGCAACAACAATATAAAGACAACACACACACTAAGGCATACACTGTGAGACATGAATATAAAATCTACTAGATAGCCTATTTATTTTTCGGTTTTATTGAAGTTGTCGTTAATATTTATTATCTGTATTATTTCCTCCATTTTTTATGTTTTGTCAGCATAATATTAATCATTTTACCTTTATGTTTGAACAATTTGCTATTCTTTTCCCATACATTTAAAATTCTTACTTTTATAATTATACCTTTATTTGTAAATTTGTAATGGCTTTGGCAATATTGTTAGTTTACAGTCATGCCAATAAAGCTTGTTAAACTGAAATTAAAATTGAAATGGACTTCTTCCTCTTTTGTCATTTAATGGCGACTGGCGAACATATTTTAGGAGCGTTATAGCTACCCCTCTGAGTGGATCAGAATAGTTACGCTATATCAAACGCTCCTATTAATTCCCTGTTTTCTAAAATTGCTAAATATTTCCTTTATCATTTTTGATTTTTTCTTACTTATTATGCAACCTTAAAGACTTTATTTTCTACAAGATAATCTCCACTAAAAATGCTTTATTATTTAAAAAACAAACCTTCTATTGTCCTGTTTTCCTCTTATTCCCATTTGATGACCAGCCTGTTAATTATTATTTCTACAACATCCAAAAACAGCCACTAAATTCTCTTTGTGACCATAAACTTTCCTATGAAGACTTGTGCTTATTTCTTTTCTAATTAAACTTTGATAATGTTTTCATTTTGCTTTCTGCTCTAAATAATGACCTAAATTAACCTTTCATTAATGATCTTTTCCCTATTTTTGATGTAGATGTTACAGCTATTGGTGTGTAACTCTTAGCTTGGATCTAAGCTTTGCTTCCTGCAGAGTTTGGTGAAACCGGTGAAGTTTTCTGATTCGCCTCCATCCTTTCGGGTAAAGGCCAACAAGGGATAAGATAGCGCTAAATTCAGAATCAAACAGTGTTATAATCTATGATTGTGTCGTTATGGTCTGTCTATAACATTTGCTGTAACATTACCAGTAAATTAGGTCTGCAACAGCAGGTTAGGAAGAATTACCACAAGATGGCGTTCTGACCAAGCAAAAAGATCCTGCCTTGATTCAGCAGGTCACAGTCTTACAGTTCATATGTAGTCAGGTCCTTTTTAGGTTTATTTTGCAGTTTAAGCAAAATTACACTGAAAGTACAGCAGTTGTGTAATATAGCTTGATTGTGTTTGGTTTCATTATGCATAGGATGTTTCTGTGCAATTTATCCATCATTCTTAAACCTGAACTTGTAAAAGTATAACTGCCAAGAGTTCAGAGGAGAGGCCACCTAATTTTCTAACATGCACGGGGGAACTGCAACATGTTAACTCTGTGCCAGATCCCTGGTATTGTTCATGCTGATTTGTTAGTACATCAGAACAGAATAAAGCCCCTTTTTAGGTCATTAGTTTCGCCTGTGCAAGTCGATTGTATAGTTTGTCACGTCTGTTGCACATTCTGGCCTGTGACAGCTTTTTGGGAAGTGAAGACATTACAGAATATCTGATACAATATAACAATGTTGATGTGCATGTCAAAACCAAGAAAAACATCCAGTTGCAGAATTAAGGAATTTTTGGTCAGCGTCTGCACATGTTTTTTTTTGTATTTCTGGTCTGTAAATCTCTCCTTTTAAATGCGTCTTTCTCTTTATTTTCACTTTAATGCGTTTTATGTGTTTTTATGTTGCTGCCTATCTCGGTCAGGTCTCCCTTGTAAAAGAGATTTTTAATCTCAACGGGACTTTCCTGGTTAAATAAAAGTTAAACGAATACATTTTAAAAAGCAGCAGATGAACTGTTGAAGTAGACGTCCTCTGCATTTGCTATACGGTGTGTTTATGTGAGTGCATTTGTTGCAGCATTTGAAAGCCAAGAACAGGCACATATGGGGTCCAAACAAAGCGTTGGGGCATTTTGTTTTGTGAGGTTCTTATTTATCATTTAAAAAAAATTAGCATCCAAGACATTGTGAAGTTTGCCAATCTTTTACCCATGAGAGTTTTTAGACCAAAATCCCCCTCATCTCTATTGAACTGCATCAGCGACACAGAAGCACCTCCCAAAGCAATTGAATGTAATGGCAACAGCTTGCTGGCATCATTGCCGGAAAGTGAATCATCTTGTTAGCTCATCTTTCCCCCCGCCAGCCTGCTGTGTCTTGCGAGCAGACTGTGTGTGTGAGTGAACGTGTGTGTGTGTGTGTGTATGCACGTGTGTTGGGGGTGAGATTACTCAGCTGCCACGCCAACCAAGCATCTGACACTGAGGCTGGCCGCCAGACACACATCAGGCTCTAACAGTCACAAAATGCATGCTTTCCAATACAACACACAAACAATCGTCCACTGATGGACAGATCTGGTGAGGGGCACAAACAACTACCTCGTACATAATTCATGAACGGCACGCATGCATCATATGTACACAAAGACACCTGCAAAAACACGATGATCTGTAATTGGCAGAGTAAACCAGCAGCACAATGTAAACAAGATAACATGATGGAAACTTGTTTTGTTTGTCCAAGAGGGACAGACTGGCGTGTTCACCTGCGGAAAGACGGGGAATATTCTGGCTGACTCTGCGCCTGGCACATACTCAGATCAAATACCTGTTAATCTGGAAGCACTTACTGTAATTACACAGTACACCCAGTGCACTGTGTTCATAGTACACTCTGCAAAGGTACCAGCTCTGCTGTCTTTCAGCTTTTCAAATCTTACACCTTCAATTTATAAATTTAAAATTTTATACTGCGCTTGATTCAACCACGGATAATTGCTATTGAGATCTGTTGTGAATCCAGATAAACTCCTCAGTTTAACTTCACAGTTCCTCTGTATTTACTCCATCTTCGAGCTTTGTTTTACCTTTTACTTGATCTTTGATTCTGTAAATCATGCAACAGGACCAAAAAAAACTGTAGAAAATAAAATGTCTTCGTTCAAATCTAACATAGAGGACAAACACATGACTGAGCTTTACAAATTGGTTCCAGATTGCTGCCTCTTAAAATTGCTGAAGAACTGTATGATGTGTGTAAGTCTTTGTTCAGAAAAAAATCAGGTCTAAGCCTTGCGTATATAGACATGTCACCAAAGTGTCCGCAAGCAAGAGGGTTTGTCGGTGACCTCCAGATTTATAGATACTCTGTGGAAAGCACAAAAGAGAGGAAAGATGGACCCAGGGTCATTTTTGGTGACACATCACTAAATAAGAACTGATGAGCTGATTAAACAGCGCTGCAATAAACAGTTTTACAGCAGTGATTATTAAGAAATTGATGTGGTTATGTGATCATGTAAGAAATACAACTTTGTAATTTCCTCATTGTGGCTTTGGAGAGTAACACAGTGTTTTGCCAACGGATATTGTGTTCAATAACACAGATCAAGACCTGTGTCAAGGGGGGAGAAATAAGAGGTACTTAATTTCTGATTTCCAAGTTTGTAGCTGAATTGAGTAAACTGTGGTGCGATCAACAAAAAGGCAGCAGATTATTAAGTCCCTTTTTAACCCATGCAGCTGGTGCAGGTTTTTCCACCCCTGCCCCTGATAAGAAAACCACTCCGTCTCCGTACAGTAAGATCAAGTGTGGTGCACAACCAGCTGGCTGTTGGCATGGACTAAAATTCTGTGTAAACATTTTACGTCAGTGTTAAGGTTTGGCTAAATGATTCGCAATGTTACATAAAGCAGCAAATCAACAGCAAAATACCCTAGAGTTACATATCCTTTCTCTGTTTACACTCCAGCTCAAAAAAAAAAAAGATTAACAATTGTAGTTATGTAAAAAAAAAAAAAAAGTGACGCAAACCGGCTGCTTGGAAACAACGCAGTTTTATGAAAGTAGATATTAAATTGATAAACAAAGCTGAAACTAGTAATTTACATTTTTAGAGCCAAATGTACGAGCGTAACCCGATAAAAAAGTGCAAGAAGAGACTGGATCCCACAACTTCATCCTTCCTAGAACAAATGACATCACTTTTCCCACTCATGTATAGGCCTATATAAGGTTTCTCATTACAGATATCTTTAATTTAATTGTGGATATCTACAACGGAATTATGACTATCCGTAAATCCAGTTTGAGATATCTACAATTTTATTCTGCCTAGTCATTATTCCAGTTCAAGATATCCTTAGTTCCCCTAAACTAAAGGTATCTATATTGTCCTTTTTAGATATCTTAAAATTAAATTTTGTCTAGTCAAAACAACCTTTTAAGATGTCTTGGACTGGAATTGCGACTTGTAAAAATTATGTTATAGATATCTCAAACTGTAATTATGGACAGTCATAATACAGTTGTAGATATCGATATCTATTATCGAGTTATGGATATCTTCACATGAATTTCGATTAGAGATATTTCCAACTAGAAATATCTTAAACCTTCATTCTTCTTTCTCAAAATGTATTTACAGATATCTTAACATGGAGTTTTGACCAGGAAAAAATGACGCTGCAAGGCAATTCTCTGAAGGCAGAGTGATGTCTGTGATATCTTCTTCTTCTTAAAATTGGATTAGAGATATCTCCAGTTGTCACTGAGGACGTGCGACAAGTCGAATGTTTCTTCAGTGACGTCATTGCAGATATATGTAATTCAGTTTTGACTAACAGATATCTCTAACTGCCACTGTGACTAATCCAAACTGAATTAGAGATAGGCTATCTCTGTCATTTCGATTTGTCAAAACGTAATTAAGAGGCTACTCGTGAAGATTATGTTGTTGATATCTATCATGTTTATTCCGGGTAGTCAGCTTTTGCCATTAAATCTTGAAACGGCTAACACACACACGTTTCTTTTTGGCCTTTCGTCATCAGGAGCAGCAGCGTTCCTGGTGGCCATGATACTTCTCGCGAGAAGTGAGAAGTTTGTTGTAGAGATGGGAAAAAAAACTCCTTTTTTTAAGTCGAGTTTAGCTAATTCACCTATGATAAGTATCTTTTATCTTTGCTGACAAATGTCAGACATGTGCTATGACTGGAATATCCATGTGAACGTCTGCTAATTGCTTCGCTGGAACTTTTTTTTTTTTACAGCAACAAATAAGAAACGTGACTTCCGCAAAGTTTGATTTCGCGGGTCAGCCCGTAAAAAGGTACCTCTGAACGGTCGTTTTAATGGAGAGGTGTCACCCAGCGAGGCACCTTTTGGCAGACTGGCATGTCTTTTCCAACCCTATGCTAAAGTTTTTGTTATTAACTACGTTAAACCATTAGCCTGATAATCGTTTAATGGTTCCCTGCTTGTCGTTACGGCGGAGCATTAAAGTCAGCACCGTGGGACATCCAGATACAAGCATGTCACTGCTGTCCATGATTCAACAAGCTATCAAGTCATGCAAGGCTGAACAAGTCAAGACAAATGACAGTATTCAACTGTACAGAGAAATATTACAGACCCTGTAAGTACTGCTCATCGGAGTCATTAATGATAATGAATTATGGTCACTATGTCACTTGTGTTGCTCTTTCGCAGGAAGTTAAACTAATTTAACAGTAAAACAAAACAAAATCACGTCCGAGAATAACTTCCATGCTGTTTGAATGTAGTTTTGTAACGTAACGTCATTTAATAGATTAAGATATTTGCGTTAACGTTAGTTCCAGTTTGTGTCTCTCTTGTGTTGTAACGTTTAGTTACCTCCCGTTTAAACCGGGGTTAACGTTCTCTGAAATATTCACTGAGGTCACACAGATCAGAAATAATGGTGGATTTGTGCATTATTTGTCAAAGTATTAGCTGTTTTGTTTTTTTAATCTGCTGTAAAAAGTTATATGCGATGAATTCATAAATGTCGCTTAAGTTCGATATTTATCGTCGTGATGTCTCATCTGGCGCTGTGGCTTAGTTGGTTAAAGCGCCTGTCTAGTAAACAGGAGATCCTGGGTTCGAATCCCAGCAGTGCCTTT
>JAQFJB010000009.1:12983060-12995224 GCA_029874875.1 Naso minor
TGTCTGGCAGTCAGGACTGCACCGTGAAGGTGTGGGATCTGCCAGCAGATTTGTCCACGACAGGGCCAGACATTCACCAGCTGACCCCCCGCACCACAGAGAAGTCACATGATAAGGTACAAGCTCAGCATTCTAGCATGCGTAACAGGAAGTCGAAGGTTGCATGTGAACACACAAAATGTGTTCTTTTTTGTTCGCAGAATCTCAGCTTCCTGCAAAAGATTATTTCTAATGCGTTTATCCTTGATACCATGTGACAGAGAACACCAGCAGAGAAACAGCTGCACTTTCATTTAGCTACCAATGAAAGTAAAACCCGTTCCTGACATGATAAATGGAGAAACAACTCACTAACCACGACAGAAACTTTTTTTTTGTTTGTTTACATGACATTTAATAAAGCAGAAAGCTGATCGTAACACAGAGGGTTCTATTGCAAAGCAAGTTCGACAGATCCAGACTTTCTCAGTTTGAGCTGGCTGGACAAAACCTGAACCCCCGTCAGAGATAATGGGTGCCATGACAGTGGTTATCGACTCAAGAGCTTTATATATATATTTATATATATATTTATATATATATATTTTTTTTATATAGCCAGCGCGGGCAAGTGGTTAAAGGACGCCAAAAACATTCAGTAGTTCAGTCAGAGCAAGAACATCTTGCTTCAGCTGAGACTTTATTGCTCATAGAGTGACCGCTGACTTTTGTGTGTCACTGTTTCCAAAGGAGTAGGTTTGATGGTTTGATTTCAAGCTAAAACTCCAGACATGGTCTGGTTCAGTGCGTTTTTGGTTTGGAGCATTAGTTACCATGGCGATCAGGCTAGGATAACAGAAAGCTGGCCTTGTAACAAAGAAAACTCTGCCTTTATGCTTATCATACCTCCCTAGCCTCATGTATTTCCCTTCACAGTACCCCTTTGTGCTTGGAGTTGTTGTAAGGAAAAGAGTAGAAATTAAGAGTGAAACGAGTTACTACAGAGTTAATTACTACCAATTATGAGCAAGCTGATTCTTCTCATAAGGAAGTGCAGACAACCTGCTGGCCACTTGCTCCTTAGAGTAACCAATCACCCATAGTACGTTTCTGGGAAGCAAAATTCCAACGAACCACTGTTTCCTGCTACACCTGCACACTCCTGACTCACACAACGATCGTCAGTCTGTCCGTCAGCAGTTCCTGGTGTCATAACTTTCTTTTGTTGCTACGTTTCTTGAACATATACGATTTCAACAGGCAAGATGTCAGTGATAATGAGTGAGTTGACAGGAGTGTAATTATCTGTCTATCTTTGATCTGTATCATCTATATCTCTATTTCCTGTTGAACCAGCACTTTTTTCCTCCTTGTTTCTCAGTTTTTCTTCTTTGAGAGAATTTCTTGCCTTAATCTGACATGAATTAAAATCTTAGACATAATGTGAAAAGTTATTTCTAATTTAACCATCTCCTCCACTGGCTCCTCCTCCAGGATGTAAACAGCGTGGCGGTGTCGCCCAATGACAAGCTGCTGGCTTCGGGCTCCCAGGACCGCACGGCCAAGCTGTGGTCACTGTCGGGGGATGGGAACGTGGGCCTGCTGGGGGTGTTTCGGGGGCACCGTCGCGGCGTTTGGGCCGTCTGCTTCTCACCTGTTGACCAGGTGCTGGCCACGTCCTCTGCAGACGGCACCACCAAACTGTGGAGCCTGCAAGACTTCAGCTGCCTCAAGGTGGGAATGCAGATGAAGTGTGCAGCTGTCAATAAGTCTCATTTATCACCGAATATAATAAGTGACTGCATATTTTAGTAATGTGTGTACAGTAACCTTATAAGTGAAAAGCTTTTTTACACACTGACGCACTTACTGGACTCTCTTCCAGTTCAGTTTCGGTTATTTTGACCTGAATAGTTTGTCCACGATAACACTTCACTGGAATATGATACGATGTGGGTTGTTTAAGTCTGAAATTATTTTTCCTCCCTCAGCTGCCTGTGATTTAGAGTCTTTCATGGCTGCAATTAGGCTCAGGTGATGTCAAGTTATTATGTTATACTGAAGTATTTAGAAGACCTATGGTATAGGTCCTAGGTATGATTTTCAATGTTGTCAAAATACAAACGTATCAGTTTTAAACTGATAAGGAGAAGCTGTTTTGAGGTCTTGTTTTCAAGTGTAGAAAATGTGTTTTAGATGAACTTAGATCCTACCTTGATATGTGAATGTATTGGGGCCTGACCGATGGAAGTTTTGGGGACAATACTAATAGTAAGGAGCAGTAAAATTACAATATCCTATGTGTTGGTAGATTCATATGTTGTGGAGGCAGGATTTTTAATTTTTTTTTTTTTTGACAAACTTTACTCCAAACATCACTGCCCTGACCTGTAAACACTTCACTATTTAGATATTAAATAACGGACCGCCATCTTCTGGAGAAACTCCATAATTACACCATTTTAAATTACTTGTCCAAGCACTTTTCCAGCCTTAAGAAATAGGCTAAATATTGGTGCATATCGGAGAACAATATATTTCTACCTATATATCTGCAATAGGCCAAAATCAGCTGATAATATCGACAAACCAATATATCGCTCGGGCCCTACTACATGTGTATTGTTTAGGAAATGAAAAGCTGAATTGAGCTCAGACTACGTCTTCTCATGCTCTTTGTTACCATCATTGACTGCCTACTCTATGCGAGATCTACAAAAAATTTGATCCGTTATGATGCGAAAGGTTGCAGTAAGCTTACCATTGATGGGGGACTCAACCTATTTCTTTCTCTAATTATGTTACATTGTGAGCAACAAATGAGTGCGGAGAAACAGTTAGCTGTTAGCAGCCAGCTGAAGGCAGGATATTTGATATTTGAATTTGATGTGATTGTTTTTGTTTTGTTCCTCTCAATTTTTTAAAGACTTTCGAGGGTCACGATGCATCAGTGTTGAAGGTCGTCTTTGTCAGTCGAGGCACTCAGCTGCTCACCAGGTAACCCACCGACCTCTTGTGCAAAGCTTTTTCTCCATAACAGCACACTTTTTAAAGTATATCTTGTAATTGCATTAACAGGTTCACTTGAAAACACTTTGCAGAGTTACTAAGTTAAACACAAACAGCAGCCAAACTTTGTGCTCTGCAGCAGGAAATCGAAGCTTGATACCCGTCTGGATGCTTATCATGTGATCTCAGATTTCTGATTGTCATGATCCAATTCTCACACTCTCGCCAACATTTTCCGCACTTTTGAGAAAAGTCTGGAGAGATGAACAATGGCAGTCCCACACCCAGAACACACACATGACACTGTCTTGAACATGTAGAAGTTGTTATAAATATTTATGACTGTTTGGCTTGAGTCAGTTTCTGGTTTTACCTGTCCGATCCAGTGTTTGGGCTTACACTGGTTTAATCTTATTCAGATCAGCTAAACTGTTGTCATTATTTGAGATTCTGGCAAAATGAAAGCATACATCAGCAGCAACATGTACTGGCACCCAACGGCCCAACAATGCAGATAAATCTAACTCATATTGCATGAACCACAAGCCACAAGACAAAGTGATTAACATATTACATTGTTTGATTAGGCTGCAAACAGACAGCCTTTAGTAATAGCTAATAGTGTCAGGAGGAAGGGGCTTTTTTATTATTATTATCTACGTCTGATATAACCAAAACCTCTGCACTCTGTTGGTTGTGGAAGTTTGAGAAATGTTAGAAAACTTAACACTACCATGACTATGTTAGTTAAAAAAAAAAAAAAAAAAAAAGACAGAAAAAAGGAGTTCTGTTTGTGTGTCACACAGCCAGTTGGGACATTAGCTTAGCAGAGTTGGGAGAGAGTGGGATTTTCTGTCATCAATCACGGCCATAAAATAAATAAACCGGTCTGGTAATGTGGCGCACAGCTCCATGTTTTAAGACACACAGCCACAGTTAGGAAACTAGCTTAGCTAGTAGCGTCAGCAGAGAGTGGGGTTTTCTGTCTCTAACTAGGGCTGATATAATCATCATGTCTACACTGTCAGTTGTGGAAGTCACAGAAACGTTGAAAAACATAACACCGTTGTGTGTCTGTTCATTGCATAATTCCGTGGTGTATAAAATTGTGTTCTACAGATCCACGGTACAGTTCACACACAGCAACAGCTGTTTCGATAGCCTTGTCTCAGTGTGCTGATGTCAGTGACGGCGGAAGAAGCTCAATGCTGATTGGCTGTCGCAACACAAACACTTGGTGTTACTCAGTTCAGTGGGCCGAGTGACGTGCGACAGCTAGTGATGAAAGCCCTGTTTACCTGTCTGGTCTGATACTTGCCTTAATATCAAATCGGTTTGGAAATTTTTACATTGGCCCAACTCTAATGACTGTCATCATTATATGTCACTTGATCAGTAATATATTTTTTAAGTGGTAGCAATGTTTCACCTGGGTTTAATACTTTTTGGGAGTGGCTGTGTGTAACAATTTTAAAAATCATTCAGACTTGAACAAGCAAACAGTTAAAAGACACCTGTGTGACAAGCCTCCACATATTTTGAAATGATAATATAAGAACATCAGGGTAAGCCAATCAGAAAATATCTTGGCGTCCCACCTAATGCATTGTAAGGTGTCTTTTCATTCCTGGAGTTGTTTTGCCAACTTCGATTTTTTTTTCTAGCAGTGAGTAGCTTTTCCAATTCTGTTGGGCAGTGCATTGTGGGAAAATAGTGTGTATCAACCACACATTTAAAAACCGCAGGAGGGTGGTGGTGGTGGTAGAGAGGTATTCACTACAGGGTTTTAACTGCTGACAAAGTTGTAACTCATCTCTCCAAATCTCGCTCCGTCCTCAGTGGCTCCGATGGATTAGTGAAGCTGTGGACCATAAAGACCAATGAGTGTGTGAAGACGCTGGATGCCCACCAGGACAAAGTGTGGGGTCTCCACAGCAGCCGCAAGGATGACAAGATGGTGACCGGTTCGGCAGACTCCAACATCACCGTGTGGGAGGTTTGTGTGGTTTGACTGACAGTCTTGCCTCTGGCACAAAGGACATGATGGGAGAATAACGCTGCACTGATAAGCATCAAGCTGTCAGTCAGCTACAAGTGTTTAGTGCCAGATTAAATAAGGAAAGTGGTTTTCTTGTTCTGCTATTATTGCTGCTTTTTTTCTGTTCAGTCTGGGAAATAAATCACAAGTTAAAAGAAATTATAAAAAAAGAAGTAAAGGCTGGAAATAGTCATGACAGGTTGAAAAAAGAACTAGACTGAAGTTTGTGCCAAAGAACAAATATCATTTGTTATTTAAGAGCTCAGAAATCAGTGTATTTCAAACAATGTTCAGCAAACACGAGACAGTCCTCTCAGTGCTTGTTTGGTCAGTGTCAAACCGGCTCAAGTGCCATGAGCAAAACATTCAGTGCACTCCTTATCGTAGGTCATCCTTATCTCAGCGTTTGCTCTGACTGACCTCTCTCTTCATGGCGGAAACAGGAGGAATTTTACCTGCAGACATCTAAAGTTAACCACAAAAAATGTTGTCTTTTGTTCTTTGTTAGGATGTGACTGAAGTGGAGCTGGCAGAGGAGCAAGCCAAGCAGGAGGATCAGATACTCAAGTAAGTAACACTCAGTGTTACTGAGACATTGATATTAACAGCACAGGGTTGCACAAGGAGTGCAACAGCAAGATGAATAGTTATTTATACACATTTTTACATAAACCTTTACACCCAGGAAATAATTCAGTGCATCTTTTTAATTTGCATTTGGTGGAATGTAAACAGCAGCAGAAAGATATGGTCAATATCTTCAAGGGAAGAAATCTGACAACAGAGAAACGCTGTTCTCTGTGCATCACGAATGTAAAACATGTAGTCTGCTTCCCTCTTCTAGCCAGAGTCCATCACTCTTAACTGGAACACAGTAGGTCCGTTAAGGGCAACAACTTAATCCGGGTTGTCTTGGTAGAGCAAAGATGTGAGCACAGCAGCTTCTAATTTTGCGTCCCATTTCTTCCATTTCTTTTTCCTGCAATCAGACATTATGGTGCCTTCAAATGGGGTTGTGTTTACCGTGTTCACGAGAAGAGACCATACTCACAAAGTCATAAATCAAATTGATCAGAAAGCTTTGAGTTTACAAGTTGTGATGTGTTTCCTGATGTTTTCAGAAATGGCGGGGCCCAAAGCGCAGACAACCTGTTAATCTAGATATAAATTGTCACCTTTGTCGTGTCATTTCTTGTTCCTCTGCGTGGTGTTAAAACACAAAATAATGTAACACTTTCACATAGAAAGCCTGGTGGAGAACACGAGATCTTTTGGCATCCAAATTACTACTTCCTAGCAGCGCTGTTCTAATGCGGTTACCACTTAGATGCTAAGCCTTTCCTGTACACAAATGAAAAGATGTCATGACTTCACAAGTTCTGCATGAAGGCAGCATTAGTCAGGAGCAGTCCTGAGTCCAAATTAGTTTAGTCACACTTCTCTTCTGGTTATTTTTCATCCCGGGATTGTCCAGCTGGTCTGGCTCAGTAATCAGGGCATTGAACGTAACAGAAATACGCTGCTCTTAATCCAAACTCATGCTTTCTCTTCCACTGCTGACAGGGTATTTCTCTCATAGGTCAGACGTGTTTTCTACAATACAGCTGAAAAAGTAACGGATAAAAACTGAAAAATGTTGCAGGTTTGAAGGAGCTAGCAGCTGCTTGTGCCACTATTGCCTTAGATATGAAAAACTGATCACTGAACAGGCTGATGTCAGTCAGCCCTACAAACCTCTGTAATCCGTCAGTTCACTCAAACTGAAGCGGAGGACAAACAAAGTCTTACTGTCTTGTGCTGGAGGTCACAGATCCTGGAGGAATCACTCAGACTTAACCCCATGTCCACCTCCTTATTGTTGCACCATCCTGTCTGTTTGTCTGTCACCTGATAAGTAAACACAGGCTGTGTTAGACTAAGGTGGACCTCACTGGGTCACTCAGGTCAGACCTGGTCAGGGCCACAAGTGTCTGATAAGAATAGGGGAATCACGCCCTCAGACTAGATTATCTGACTTTAGCATGCCTGTTTGCTCACTGAGACCTACATACATGGACTCAGACATGTGTGTTCATTTTGACGCCACTCTGGATAACTTATCCAGCAGCACTTCAGACCGGAAATACTTAACATGACTCATATGGTAGTAATTTCTGTGATAAATCTGTCAGGTTTGTTTGGAAACAATAGATCAAAATTTTATTGTTGCAGCGGTAACCTCAATGACCTTATCATAAACCTCATGTTACATTAACAAATGACATCATGAAATACCTGCTTTTGAACTGAAACTAGCTCTTGTCAAAACTGTTATACTAAATATAATTGATACGTAACAACAAAAATGATGGTCCATTTAAGAGATTTTTCTTTTGGGTTTTAAGGAGAGATTATGAATCACAGCTGGACTGCAATTTTGTTTTTGATATTTTATTATCCTTTGAGCTATTTTGCAATGAGCATCACTGATCTTTATACTGTTTATATGCATACAGGTTAATGTTGGCTGTTAGTGTGCATTGACGTGTGTGTGTGTGTGTGTGAAGGCGACAGGAACTGTCCAACCTGCTCCATGAGAAGAAATATCTGAAGGCCCTGGGTCTCGCCATCTCGCTGGACCAGCCTCACACGGTGCTCACTGTCATCAAAGGTACAAAGGTGGGAGGGGAATGACTGTACTGACAGTAATGAGGGAAAGGAGACAGGAAGTGAGGTGCAGAAAGGATCAGAACCGAGCCAGTTCAGATGTTTGGACTTAAAGGGTTGTATGAGGCACTTATGCCAAGTTAGTGTCTTAGAGCGCACTCACTCTAGGCAGTCCATCTGTGCCTGAGCACGTTTGACCCCTAAAGTCCAGTTTGTTTGACTGGTGTGAGCGCTGTGTTCCATACTGAAGCATGACATGCTTTGTCGGCCCTGGCATGGTTGGAAGAGGTGGACTTCAGTACGGTACGGATGCACGTGCACGAGCACGGAGCGCCAACATCATTGTGACTTTTTGCGGAGGATTCACCTTAAATTCAGGCAGACAGCAGCAAACAATGTCCACATAAAAAGCAGTAGAAAAATCTATGACTGCCTTGTAGATCGCAGGAACCAGAGAACAATTTTAAAATGTTATTAAAAGACGAAAAAAATGCGGGTAAAAATACGGGTCGTGCTCTGTTGATCAGGAAGCTCAAGCGTGCTCAGGCGCAGTTAGACAGGAGCAATGTGAGTGCAGGCCAGCGGGGGAGAGGGGAGGGGGGACATTCATGCTTCAGCACGATACGGGACAACAGGGCCAAGTGAGGGTGCGCCCGTACTTGCTCTTTGTATGTAGAAGCAGCGCGGTGCACCTGCAGGACACAGAGCATAGTACTGCTGTAAATGGCATCAACACCAACAAGACTACTTACCTAAAGTACATATGTCCCTATATGTGTATGCTACAGTTTTAAGATTTTTTTGGTGCTTTACATTGCTGTCAAACTGTTGTTTTCTTTGGGGCTCAATCCCTCAACCGCACAGCATCCATATTTCTACACACAACAGCAGCCGTATCTGAGGTATTCCCAAAGAAAACTGCTGTCTGACGGCATAGTAAAACACCAAAAATGTCAGGTGGGTGGTCTTGTTGGTGGCTTAAATACGTGTTGCTGTTGGTACTGTTTACAGCCATGTTACACTCGGTTTCCCTCCGGTGAATCGTGCTGCTTCTCCATAAAGAGGACAAGCTAATAGTTATCTACGACAGGTAACACAATGACTAGGCTTAAGTGACTCATACAACCCCACATCAAAAAAATAAATATATAAAAACGAAGAATCCCTTTCAGGGCATAAGCTACTGGTTAACTGCTTCCTTTGTTGCCTCACCTAACTCACCTTAAGAGGCTGTTGTCTTGGCAGTCTGTAATCTCTCATTGTGGTCGGCTGCTGCTTTTACAGTTGAGTCACCGGAGCATTGACACGGCACGACACACATAAAAACAACAAAAAGCCTCCCGGATTTTGCAGTGTCATGGTCTTTTGTCCCTCCGCATGACACAGGGAAAAAAGCAAAACAAATACGTGCAGCTATGATTTGTTGATCTATCCCCTCACCATTGCGGTATCATCAGACAAACAGGTGTCTAAGACATGCCCCACATCGTTTATAATGCTGCTATATGTCTGAATGTTGCCACATGATGACCTTATTCCGTGCTCTGATTCTTTCTGTCTTTGGGTTTGTTTCAACAATAGAGACTATTTACACAAACCACTTGTCTTAAGTATGAATGAAATCTTGACACTTCTAATTGCAGGGAGTGAAACAGCACGCGCTTTATTCAGGTGTCTAAAAATAGGCAGATGCATTCTTAGTTTTGTAATGATGATTAAGGTATCGCCTAAGGTCATGCTTACGCAATCCACGACTTTTCACAATGGAAACACAAAAATTCTTTTCTAACATGTGATGAGCTGAACTGGACTGATTGGTGGCTTAAGTGGAAGATGTTTCAGCAGCACAAGATGAGTTTGTGAAATAACACAGGGGAGACTGACAAAACAAACCACAAAACAAAAACACACTTGTGTCATGCAGATTTTCTTCTTCTGTGTATTTACTTAATTGTGTCAATGCCAACCTACATGTGAGGACAATAAACCCAATCACTGTGTCAAACTTCAACCACTGAGTATCTGCTGTCTTTGACATGCTGTCCTCCCATGTTGCTTGCAGCGATCCGTCAGGGGGAGGAAAGCAGCGAGCTGTTGGAAAAGACGGTGCTGAAGCTTCGACAGGATCAGAAAGGTAATAAATCAATCATGTCCTGAAACATTTCTAACAATGAAGCACAGACACAACAAGGAAAAAAAACTTTTAAGAGTGACTTAAGGTTAAACTGATTATTTTCTCTCTTGCAGTCTGGGTTTAGAGCTCCTACTAAATACGCATTATTAAGAAAAATAACGAACAACTTCCTATTAACTGTTGACCCAGGAAATTGCTCCGTCCTTGTGCTTCTAAATCTAACTGCTGCTTTTGACACCGTTGATCATTCAGTACTCATTCACAGATTAATACATTAATGTGCAGGACTTTCTACTTCAGCCTTAGATTGGTTTTCTTCATATTTGTCTGGCAGATCCTTCGGTGTCTCTATCAGTAACTCATCTTCATCCTCCGATCTTATGTCCTGTGGTGTCCCCCAAGGTTCAATTCTCGGTCCTGTCCTTTTCTCCATTTATCTTTTGCTGCTCGGTCATTTTATTTAAAATCATAACATTCCCCTAAAAATCTCTTTTATTGTCTTCAAGATATCAAATCTTTGATGGCTGATAACTTTCTACAGCTCAATGAAAACAAAACAAATCATTTTGTTTGGATATTAATATTTCACCCCACCTTGGATCACTGGCCTCATCTGTAAAGTCACATGCTAGAAATCATTCGAGAGTTATGTTTGACCCTTATTTAAAATTTGCTAAGCAAATTAATCATGTCGTAAAATTAAGTTTCATGCAGCTGTGAACCATTTCAAAACTCAAATAAATACTTTGCACCTCTGACCTGGACAAATTTATTTGTGCCTTTATATCCTTCCACCTTAACTACTGTGATTCATTATATTTCAATATATACAATCCTCAATTTTCCATCTCCAACTTATACAAAACTCAGCTGCCAGAATTCTCACACTAACCCCAAATAAGAGAATGCATCTCACCCATTCTCGCCTCCCTTCACTGGCCTCCAGTTAACTGCAGGAGTCATTTCAAAGTCCTCACGTTTGTATACAAGTCATTTCACGGTTCTGCCTTCTTATACATCTCTGAACTCCCGTACCCCCACCACACTGTCAGAAACATTAAGGTCATCAAAAATCCAAGACGAAGCCTTAGATCGATCAGTCTTTTTTCTGTCTCTGATCCGAAATTGTGGAACGTTCTCCCACCTACCATCCGGTTCTCCAACATTATAGAAATCTGGAAAAATAAACCCAAAACTTACCTCTTCTCTTTGTTATATAACTGTACATAATTTAATTCACTCCATCCAGAGCTACTGGTGCCTTCCTTTTGATGTTATTTATATCTTTGTCTCCTCTCTGTTGTTTGTTTCTTCATTGTATTTTTGTGTGGTGGAAAGCACTTTGGTTGAACCTTGTTGTGTGTAAAGTGCTGTATAAATAAAGTTGATCTGATAATTAGATTAGGTTAGATAATGAGATGCATTACAATGCATTTTTTTCACCATCTTCCCATAACTTACAAGGTAGAGTGATAACACTATTCCACAGCAGTCACACTGATAAGCTGCCCGCAGTTGCATCTGCAGACATTTTTTGTTTATCAACCCTCTGAGGGCAAGTTACATAATTGGCTCAGTTCATATCGGTCTATCTATCAGTAAGACGGTGTCTCAATATTTTAACGAGAGAATAGAGGCTCTACCTGAGATATGTGTAACAGATTGTTTGAATTTCATAACCCTGCAGGCTTTTTAAAGAATGACTCACACACAGACAATATGTGAATCACATCGACATGACACAGACAGAAAGCTTGTTGTCTGTACAAATCTGTACAAAGCAGTTAAGGTCTCTTTTCTAATCTTCCTTTTCTCAACTCTGTTGTCTCCCCTCAGAGTCGCTCCTGCGCTTCTGTGTGGTGTGGAACACCAACGCCAGAAACTGCCAGGATGCTCAGGCCGTCATGCAGGTGCTGCTCACACACGTGCCGCCTGAGGAACTGCTGCAGTACCAGGGCGCGCGAACCCACCTAGAGGGACTCATCCCATACACAGGTCTGTCTGTCAGAGTGGCACAAATAGTATGTACGAGGCAAAGGATAAGATGTATTTATGCAGATCGTGAAAATGAGGTTATATACCCTAATTATGAGGCCTGTAACGATACACGTGTCGAAACCGAAACCGTGACACTCGAAGACACGAACCTGTGTCGCCAATGAAATGGCAGAACCGCGACACACCCCTTCCAACTCCCAGAGTCCCCCCCCCAACTCCCGGAGTTTGTAATTAATATTATTATTATTTTAAGTTAATTTAAGAAAATTAAGCCTAAATTGAGGATAAATTTCTTCATCAAGCCTCCTCCAACTGCGTGTCATATTTTTTAACAGTATTTTGTTTGAGAAAAGAGAATAG
>JAQFJB010000009.1:13036795-13047841 GCA_029874875.1 Naso minor
ATTTGTCTAAAAGATAGTTATAGTAACAGAAATCCTAACCTTAAAAGTCATGACAGTTCATTGAATAAACAAAAAGTACATTGTTGTCACATTTATTTTGACAGTTATATTTCTCATGTATTTAACACAATTACCCAGTTAGCCACAGCAGTTAGTGTGAAAAATAATGCATTTTTAAAAATGTCCTAGATTTATTATTCACATACCCTGATTACAGAAACTCACGAGTCAAGTGTTAAGAGACCAAAGTCATATTATTTTATCTAGGTCTGGGCGATAAATAGATTTGATTGATTAATTCAAATTTGTGGTTTACCAAGATTTTTTTGGAGTGGAAATTGATTTTCTCTCTCTAGCCTTGTTATAATATATAATGTATGCATCATTTTGATGTGTGATGATAGAAGAATTACATGTAAATATATTATTTGTCAAATTACTGCAGGCTTCAGTGCAAATGTAAACAACTTTCCCTCCCCTGAGACAACATATTTCACTTTTAAAGACAAATTTGCTGTCGAGCCCCAAAAGGGAAATTCAGTTTGCTTTAATGATCCCGGAGGGAAAATCCTGTTTACTTTACTTAATTTTCATCGTTAAAATAAAAGCAAAACTTACTTTGAGTAATTTTGTTGTAATTGTTTGTTTTTAGGTTTGGTGTGAAAAAAATCTGAGATTATATTTGTAGGCTATATCGTCCCGGCCTAGTTTTAACACTCCTCCATTTAAGTTTGTCACTGTGCATTAGACCAATTTCCTGCTCTTCCTTTGTCGTACTTTGACATACAACTGTGGGAACATTATAGTCTTAACTGTACATAAATGAACAGATGAAAATGAAATGTAAATGTGTGCTTGGTGTTTGTCTTGTATGCAATGAACTGCAAATGCTTTTTTAAAAAAAAATCAAATTAGATCCAATTTTGATTATCGCTGGTTCATGAAAGAGTCAGTTAATGATCAAATACTTCACTCATAAAATGTGTTTAAAGCAAAAACTGCCTTTGTTTTTTAACAGTTTGAAGCTGCTTCAACAATCACTTGGCATAAATCCAAATAATTTGTGATTAAATGTTGGAACTAAAAAAAATTAACAACAACAACAAAAAATCTCCTGTTTACCAGTGTCAATGTGGATATATATTTGAAGTTTATATGTTACTTATTGGAGTGTGACATTGTATAATTAGCTGAATCCTTACCCCACACTACAGTCAAGGTTTAGTCACGTGTACAGTACTTCCTTCTTGCATAAGTTACGTTTCACAAAGTGATTAAAATTTACCACGGTCCTGTTTTATTCTCTATCAAGTGCTCTCTCTCAGACCTGTCATATCGAAACACTGTTCATGTTGGTTGATGTAAGGCATAACTAGGAATATAGATTAAAATGCAGAAGATCAATTTCTGCTTCGTTTACTGGTAAGTTGTTTTGTGTTTGGTGTATTGGATTATTTATCTGGATATTTGTTTAGCAGTGTTTTTCTACTGTCAGTAGCAGTGATTGTGTTTTTATTCCCTCCTCAGACATGTTACAGCTTATAAGCAACCAGGACATGGAGTTTGGAGGACTGTTTGATAACCCTCCATACACGGGGCCCCCTCCTGCACAAGAGCTTCCAGGACTGACCCAGCCCATCACCTCAGCTGCCCCTCCACCCACCACCACCACCACACCTCCTTCGAAATCTTCCTCTTCCATCCTAAGCAGTAGTCCCCACCTGGATGCACTCCTGGGCCCTCCCATCACCCGTAGTTCCTCAAAGAGCTTCCAGCCCGCCACCTTCCAGCAGGCCCCGCTGGCACAGGTGCCCAGCCCCACCCAGAGGCAGCCAGCCTCCCCACCACAGGCTCAGAGCATCAGACAGCCCAAGGTGGAGCAGCCCCAACCCATTCTCAGCCCGTCTGCCCCAGCACAGGCTGCTTCACCGCATGGCTCACCAGGACCGAACCCGGCTTTCAGCTCCACGCCTCAGGCCCTCTTTACCTCGCCTGCACCCCAGACTTCGCCCCAGCCGCAGCCGCAGCCGCAGCCGCAGACACAACTTCAGGCCCAGGCTCAGCCTCAACAGGTCCAGACCAACTACACCAGCCAGAACAGCTACAAAGGTAAGCACCCAAGTGATCAATCTACCAGGTGTATTTATTCTTTGTTTGCATCTGCTAAATGTGGCCAGGTCTAAGTTTTTACAGCTGCCTCTACTTCACACCTTGAATTAAAATGGTTCATTTGTTTTAAATGGATTACAACACTGGGGCCAGTCTGGTTAAAACAGATTTGTGTTTCCCATGATAGTCTAGTTTCACTAATCAATCCTCAGTGTCCAATAAAGTGGCTACAAGTGGCTGTATTGAATTGACCAAGTTAGAACACTCGGTTATTCAACCTCAGCTGATCTCATATCAAGTCTTAATCTAATAGAATTTGCATAGCTGTGTGTGAGTCTGAGAGAAGGGAAAGCGGTTTGTCTGGTTTAACCTCCATTGTATGTGTACACAGACCTCGTTGTATTCTATATGCATATCTGCAGCAGCCACATCTACTGAAAACTTTGACACATGATGTCAGTGTTTGGGTTTTTTTTTTTTTTACTGAGAGCAAATAAATAAATAAATCATTGCTCCTGAATTGTTTTAAATACCATAAAATGTTATTACCCTTTGAGAAAACTCCCTGACACTGATACGGTTCAGTGATTGCAGCGGTTGGCTCAGTTGGATCTGATAAGTAACATGAGGTGACAGAGAATGTTGCCATCAATTATTTATGAGAGATTGATAAGAAACTAAAGATAACCCACTGAATGTTGCTATTAATTATTTACGAGGCATTGCGGATCACCTTTGGCCTATAAATCCATACATCAGAACCTGCACCGTGTCAAGTGGGAGAAAGAGGCTCTTGCGTCTAGAGTTGCGCCAAAAATAGCCAATATTTCTGTTTAACCAATGAAAATATTTAATATGTTTTTCACATCGAGTTGCCAAAGCGTGTTTCATGTCTTGGTACCTTTACATTTAAGATAAAAAAAGATCAGAAAAATGTTCTCTAACTGCTACATTGCTGCAGTAAAAACAGAATACTGGACCTATTTGACTTTGCCTTTAGAGCTCATATTGGCTAAGTCTCATACTATGTTTTGGTCGGGCTTTATTTTTTTTCTTGAAGCATTTCTTTTTAGTTTGAGTTCTACAGACTTCTGTCAGTCCTATTTCTAAAATGTTCAAATGACTAGTACTAAAGGAATATTTTTTTGTCTGCATGAACAACCGTAACAACCGTAACTGTAATTTTTACTTGCTGCAATAATTATTTAAAAGCGATTTAGCCATTACTTCATGCGCAGTAGATTTCCCAGGTAATGAGATGGACTGTTGTCATGGTAATTTCAAACAGTTTACACATGCTGGAATAAGGGCTGAAAGAGTCTTTTTGCACAACTTTTTTCAGCTGGCAGTCCCAGCAGTGTGAGCCAAACCACTGCTAGCTTGTCATCCTCACCCCCAAGTGTCCAGCCGGTAACCATTCAGACTCAGATCCAAGGGCTGACCACCACAGCAAGCCCGCCAGCCCAAACCATCACATCCCACGTACAGCAAGTCCCTGTAAGTGTTTTCAACTGGCACCTGATAAAAAAACTAACCTGTACATACAAAATAAACCCACTGATCTCCTGGTTTGTGCATTATGAAACCAAAAGGACTGTATCTTTACTGTCCATGTGTACTTGTGTGTGTGTTTTCTCAGGTGTTGCTGCAGCCTCAGTTCATCAAGGCTGAGTCTCTGCTGCTGACCACTCTGAAGCACGACCCCTGCATTGTCACCACTGTTCCTTCTCCCACATCCCTGGCAACCACCACCACCCCGGTGCAGAGCACTTCGCTGCAGGTAGGCACATCATATGCAACTCATTGCTGTGGCTAAGTTGTGCACTTTGTTAAAGATATTGCTGCTGAAGTTATATTTTAGATATTTAACTGTCACTGCTCAGATGGGGATCAAATACTCACATGAGCATGAAGGAGAAGTTTGTTTTTTTGCACATTAAGCCTTATAATAAGGATATTTACGATCATATACAATGTTCTACAGCATTACTATGACAACCGGTGCAGCCTTAAGAGCTGCAGCTCATTGTTGACATCACCGCTGGCTGAAAATGGCTGAAAACAACAAAAGAGTATGTGCACTCAGACAATCCATCCAAAAATACAGTAAACACTTGTTTTAAAAGACGTGAATGCGACACTAAAACACAAAGCCAAATACAGATAGATTACCCAAAAGCTGCTCTTTCAGCTGCTTCATGAAACAAACAAACAGCTGTTTCTGGGTCATATATCCGTGTTTAGCTCTGTGTTTTAGTGTCAGTCCATGAGCAGACTCCGCTAAACATTGTGTGAGTTTCATGTCTTTTAAAATGAACGTTTACTGTGTTTTTCGACAGACTGACTGAGTGCACATGCTCTTCCGTTGTTTTCAGCTAGCAGTGATGTCAGCGATGAGTTGCAGCTCTCAGGACTGGTTGTCATAGTAATGCTGTATAACATTGTATATGGTCGTAAATTTTGTTAATGAAAGGCTTAATGTGCTAAAAACGGAACGTCTCCTTTCTCCTCATTCATCTCCTGTGCCAACTCTTTCACTTCCTCAGGCCTTTATGGGCGGTGGCACCATCCTGACCACGGTGCCCGTCATGGTGGACGCTGACAAGCTGCCCATCAACCGTATTGCCATCAGCGGCAAGCCGGCTGGCCAGCCACACAAGGGCGAGAAGCGCACAGCCCACAACGCCATCGAGAAACGCTACCGCTCATCTATTAATGACAAAATCATTGAGCTCAAAGATCTGGTGGCCGGCACTGAGGCAAAGGTAGGAGAGAGTACCTGGATTAGAGTTCTTTCTGAGAGATCTGGAAACGAGAGGCTAATTGTGTTACTGTATGCTACCGCTTTGTTCAGCTCAACAAGTCTGCAGTGCTGAGGAAAGCCATCGACTACATCCGTTACCTGCAGCAGACCAACCAGAAACTCAAACAGGAGAACATGGCTCTGAAAATGGCAGCCCAGAAAAACAGTATGTGCTTTAGACCTTCTACTCTTCTTTACTCATCAACAGCTTCTCTGCACTTACTGCAGTACCTTGAAAGTAAGTCATTCAGTTGACCTTCTTTGATGAGGTCTATGGATAGCTGCTATCCTGAAGTGACAAAAGTGATAATGGTCCTCTAAGTGGGTAGAATTGAAGGCTGAAGATGTCTTTAGTTTTGTACCACTGATTGACCCTCTAACCGCTCTCCTTGTCTTTTTCTTTCCTCTGCCACAGAGTCTCTCAAGGACCTGGTTGCCATGGAGGTGGACGGACCGGCTGATGTGAAGAACGAGCTGCCCACCCCACCAGCCTCAGACGTGGGCTCCCCCACCTCCTTCTCACACTGTGGCAGTGACTCAGAGCCTGACAGTCCGATGGGAGAGGACACCAAGGTATGCAGCTCTCATTTAAACTGATAAACTATAAACAATTAAACTTCACTTCATCAGTAATGAAAATGAGTTACTGTCTAGACTTTTATCACAGTTGGTAACACAAATGTCTTTTCTATTTGGCAGCCAAATGTGGGCTCGTTAGCCAGACCAGCAGTAGGAGGCAGCGCTGGCGGCATGTTGGACCGTTCTCGCATGGCGTTGTGCGCCTTTACCTTCCTCTTCCTCTCCCTCAACCCCCTGGCCTCCCTACTTTGCTCATCTGGCAGCAGCTCAGCTGGAAGCGCCGCAGCCACTGGCACCCATCACGCAGGAAGGAGCGTCCTGGGTGTGGATATTGCAGGTATGGGTTTGAAGACTCTGATATCATGGGACTTATTCTCAATATTTCCAGTGAAATAAAAAGTATGTTTTCTGCAGCGGACTCGTGGGGCTGGATGGACTGGATGCTGCCGACTATACTGGTGTGGCTGCTGAATGGTGTTCTGGTGTCAGGGGTTTTGATCCGGCTGTTGGTGTATGGAGAGCCTGTGACAAGACCACACTCTGGATCATCTGTCTTGTTCTGGAGGCACCGCAAGCAGGCTGACCTGGACCTAGCACGAGTATGTTCTTTTTTTAAAAAAAGCTTGATACAAACAGATGAAATTAAAGGATCTTCATGGAGATATTTTATAATTTTTAAAAAGCAACATCACATTCCAAAAGAAATCCAATGGTATGTGTCTGTATTCTTACTCAAGTGCTATCTTTATTATCTACCTGTCTTTAGTGACAGTTTATCTATTCTCCTTCCCCATCACTGATCTCTTTCACCCTCCTCAGGGAGATTTTGCCCAGGCCAGTCAGAACCTGTGGACCTGTCTAAAGGCTCTTGGTCGCCCCTTACCCACCTCCCAGCTTGACCTGGCCTGTGCTGCACTCTGGTCCCTGTTACGATTCTGCCTCCAGCGCCTCTGGGTGGGCCGCTGGCTGGCTGCGCGGGCTGGAGGGCTGCGATCTGATCGCCCCCTGCAGGAGGACGCCTGCAAGAGCAGCCGTGATGCTTCACTGGTTTACCACCGCCTGCACCAGCTACACATGACAGGTTGGTGTGGTGGGAAAAACCCTGTTTCTCAATTAAATCAGTACGGTAGACTAAGCACTGTCTGGTGGCATATTAGAGTCACATACTCTTAGGTGATTAAGGAAAAGGGTTCCCACACATCCTGGAGAACCGGGGAAATGTTGCCCAATTCTCCAGTCATGCAAAACAAAATGAAATAAAAAGTAAAATGTCCTGAAAATTAATTTCAACACTCCTCCGTTTTCAATTAGCTGAGAATGAACTACGAGGTTGTCTATCAGAGCTTCACCAAACAGATAGGAAAGGGCAAACTTATGTTCAGGATCAAGTAAATGTCAAATTCAGTTTATATATGAGTTTATTTTAAACTGACTGCTAAAGTTATGTGGTGGGAACGGTGGGAGCGCGCCCACGCGTCACACTAAATCACAGCTCATGCAGGTTGGATGACATTACAACTTAAGTGGCTGAAACTCTGAATAATTATCCCTCGAATGCTGATATTAGTCACTGCTGGTTCTTAACTGGAACATTTTACTGGGTTCAGAGAATATTGTTGCCGTGCCGGACAGTTGCTTTCTGTCCAGCTTGTTTTTAACGGTTGAATGATGTGAAATCCGCTAGTGGTTTTTGTTGCTTAAGTGTAATTGCTAGCTAGGTTGTTTTGCCTGCAAAGTTTAAAGGGTTGTAAATTAAGTCTGACTTGGGAAAATGGTTTTAAATGTGCGTTTGGCTTTGTTATGAGAGTGCATAACAATGAATGGGACGCTAGGATTAAAAAAGTGAAAGATAGTCCAACTGTATGTGCGAAACACTGGGTTATTATCGGCTAACGGTACTTTTTTTTACCGTGCTAACATTATCTCGGTGAAATGGACAATAACATGAGTTCAAATGTTCAACTTTTGTAGGTGTGATTTGCCTCATTAAAGACTCCACCTAATATAACTAGTAATAGGATCAAAGTATCGTATGATAAACTGATACGAGTCAGTTTATAAGAGAAGGTTAACAAGTGCATCATGCATGTAGGAAGTTCAGCTCAGTTTAGATTTGTCTGTAGCCAAAATTGTAAAAGGTTGAAAAGGTTTCGACAAAAGGCCTTTGCGCACTCTGTCTGTCTTTTCTGGTGGCACAGTCTGGATTAGTGGTGTGTGTGTGTGTGTGTGTGTGTGTGTGTGTGTGTGTCTACCTCAAACATACTGCCAGCGGCTGTTTGGGATCAAGTGATTCATTGAAATTGGCGGTCTCCGTTTTAATTCGTGGTTCCCCTAGCACATCAAACTGGATCAGTGACATCTTGAAACATCCTAAACCTGGGAGCGATCAGGAAAGTTCCACAGCTCCTTTATCAGCAGGTGAAACTCTCCTTTCTCTTGTCTTGTTCTCAGGATTGGATGGACCCAGTGTTTTCTTTTTTCATTAAGTTAGAGAACCACAAAATCACCTTCACTGCTTGAAGACTTTATTTGTCTTGTACTGCGAAATGCCCCAATGAATAAAAAAATAAACCCATAGGACTCAGTGTGCAAGGTTTTTCTGCGTGATGTTTTTATCAGATAAAAACACATCCCAAAAAATGGACTCAGTGTGCAACGGCCCATTAGAAGACCACTTTGGCTCTTTTTTGTGATTTCTTTTTATGGTTTTGAATGTTTGTTATTTCTCTGTAAAATAGTATATTTAAAAAAACAGTAATTATTTCCTGTCTGTTATCTGTACATACAGGTAAGCTGAATGGCAGCCACCTCTCAGCGGTGCACATGGCTCTCAGTGCGGTGAACTTGGCGGAGTGTGCTGGCTCCTGCTTGCCTGTAGCCTCTCTGGCTGAGGTCTATGTCTCTGCAGCGCTGCGGGTCAAAGCCAGCCTGCCAAGGATTCTGCATTTTACCTCTGTAAGTCCTCTTAATTTGCACATGCACATATTTCTTATTTAGATTGTGCACGTTTACTATGTCATCCCATCGTCTTTGCTTTGCTATCAGAGTATTTTCAGTTATCTTTCATGTTTAATTACAAGAATCTTAGTTGTTAATGACCCTGTGCCTTATTCAGTAAGCTGAACTATGCTGAATCAGAACAAATCAGTATGCTTTATTTTCTTCTGCTAGCGTGTGTTCCTGAGCAGCGCCCGCCAGGCGTGCCTGTCATCCAGTGGCAGTGTTCCTCCAGCTATGCAGTGGCTCTGTCATCCGCTAGGTCACCGCTTCTTTGTGGATGGCGACTGGGCTATTCGCAGCACTCCCAAAGAAAGCATCTACAGCCAGGCTGGCAATACAGGTCAGTGCAGAGCAGGCACACACACGTCTGTAACTGTGTTCTATGCTGACCTCAAACTCTCTTCAAAATTGTCACCTGCTGTCTAGACTCACACTTAAACAGCTTTATTTAACTGATTTCTTTGTTGGCACTCTTACAGTGGATCCTCTGGCCCAGGTGACTCAGGCATTCAGAGAGCACCTGCTGGAAAAGGCTCTGTACTGTGTGGCTCAGCCTTGCGGAGAGAAAAGCCCCGACCAGGGCGAGGGGTGAGAAAACCAAATGTATTTCCAAACATCTATGTCATGTCAATATAGTTCATATCTTTTATTAGAATGTTAAGGTTGGTTTACTATGTCACACAGCTTAGGTGTGAATAGATACAGACAAGGGAAACAGCCACAGTAAGGAGAACATAATTGACTACAAAAAATAACTGAAATACTTTAAGAATGGCTTTGGTGACGATAGATTTGAACTTATGTTCATTTGGCAGCAGAGTAACCCTTCATGGTGTTTCTCTCCTCAGGGAGTATGCTGATGCTCTGGAGTACCTCCAACTGTTGATCAGTGCCTCAGATGCGGCCGGTGCCACGTCCCAGGCTTTTGCTATTGGTTCCAACATGGCTACTGTCACTGGTACGTCACTGCCACTTCTGTCGACAACACACATGTTCAAAACACATTAGTGTCAAGGAGTGGCAGCCGTTTTTTGAAACTCAACTTCTAAAACTTTGGCAACCTAACACTCACCGAATGAGACCACTTCTGTGCTTGAGTACATCAACACAATCAAGAGTCAATTTGGGCTCCCCACCTCATTACGACTCCCCTTCTCTGAGAGGACTGCATTTGCTTTTCCTGCATTTTTCCTGCCCCAACGCTTCGATTGCCTTAATGCACTCACAGAATAGGAAGCAGTAAGATAAAGTTCATTTTTTATCTTACTGAGATTGAGTCGCCTGATTTCCACTAGGTTAAGTTCCACCCTCCCGCCACTTTTCTTTGTCCTCACTGATCACTGATCTGAGCGAAAAGGGGCCAGGTGAAAGGGAGGCGTCCACTAGATTGCTTCATCTATCTTCAGCGCTGTCAAGTCAGTGATCACCTTGAGAGGAGGGAGGGTGTGGAGGATGTGCAGGGATTTTAATGGCGAGACTTTTCTTGGCAGAGCCTCAGGTTGCTCACACAGTCTTAGAAGTGTGTGTGTGTGTGTGTGTGTGTGTGTGTTGCCAATGTTAAATGGAGTAGTTCCCCTCATGAGGGAGCCATCAAAATGGCTGCTTTCTTTCAGCATATTGTGACTATGCCAGAGGGGAGAAACAGATTGATTCAGAGGTCAAAAAATACAGACAGCAGCTGTGTGTGTGTGTGTGTGCGTGTGCACACTCATGCATATTAAATGTGAAAGTGGGCAGTAGGGGTTTTAAAGATTTGCATTTTTGTTTGTATGCTGGTGTCTTGCTTTTGACTGTTTTGTTCCAACTTCCAGGCTGCGATCCTCACTCAAAGTGGTGGTCTTCGGTTGCTGTGGTGATAATCAACTGGCTCCAAGGAGATGATGCTGCAGCAGAGAGACTGTATCCGACTGTTGAGCACTTGCCCCGCAGTCTGCAGAACGCAGAGTAAGTTGCAGATGCACGCGCCAGAACGTCCGCAGATAACCAACTCTTAAGAGTGTGTTGCATAACGTTTGTCTGCCGATGCCAGGCAGAGGACACAAACACATACACCCGCACGCGCACAGCGAGCTGTGGATTCACGTGTCTCACAGGTAGTCTCAGAATGTAAATGAGCTGGGGATGCTGGGACAGCTGATCTCAGACAGATAATTAAGTTGAGGATTTTCTGTCCTCGCGCTCAGAGCCCCCGAAAACCAGCGAGTGCAGCGGATCTGCCGTCATCTGGATCCATGACTGCGTGTTTCTGTACCCTGCAATACTGTATTTGAAGGCAGTGTAAATGCGGAGGTGTTTTTGAGATTCTGAATGCACCCCCATTCTGGACGGGGGCTCCCCGTCACTACCGCAGCACCCCCTTTGAAAAGCAGAACGTCTTTGAAGCAGCGCTGTGAGAGAGGGCAATTAAAGCTGTCACTGAGCAAATTAGCATGTCAAAAACTCCCAAATCAATATCCTCACCCCACCTCTCCGCTCACAATATCTCTCCCTCGCTCTCTTTTGCTCTCTCCCTGCCTCTCTCCGTCTCTGTGTCGCGCTCTCTCTCTCTCTCTTCA
>JAQFJB010000009.1:13109284-13120156 GCA_029874875.1 Naso minor
TAGAGAGAGAGAGAGAGAGAGAGAGAGAGAGAGAGAGAGAGAGAGAGAGAGAGAGAGAGAGAGAGAGAGATTGCTGATGTACTGATGGGAGGGAGGAGAGAGTGGTTGAGCTGTGGGACCACCTGCCCTTTGCCTCTCTCTCTCTCTCTCTCTCTCTCTCACTCCCCCATGCACTCAGAAGCACCCGGCAGGAGAGAGAAAGGGCGAGCGGCAGCTTCAAAGCCCTTCTCTGTCTCAGGTTTACTCTCCCTCCTCTCCCCCTCCCCTCCTCCTCTCCTCTCCTCTCCCCTCCCCTCCCCTCCCTCACTTTCTCTCTCCCCCTGTCTCTCTCTGAGTGGGTGGCGAGGAAACTGCATGTGTGTCTGGAAGCACAACTCTGTGTGTGTGTGTGTGTGCGTGTTTACCCGTGTATAAAAAGAGATGACCAAAATCTCAGTGTGAAAGACAGTGATAGGGGAAGATGGGGAGGGGGCTGCAGTGCGTTTCTGCGTTTATGAGAAAATTAGATAACAAAAGAAGTGTTTGTCTCCATGTGAAGACGTGTGTGTGCGTGTGTGTGTGTGACAGACAGAGAGAGAGCGGTCTTTTGATGGAGAGGGACTGAGCCAGCCACTGCGCAGGGGAGATATGCGTATGCGTGTGTCTCTGATTGTGCCATGAATGAAAATAAGGGGGAAGGGAGGGGGAGGAAGAGGAGGACGAAGGAGGGGGAGTGGGACTGTGATTCTCCTTCCATTCAGCCGTCTCCTCCTCTCTGTCCTCTCCTTCTCCTCCTCCTCTTGAGTGACAGATGAGAAGCTGCTAGCAGCTTGCTCAGGCGCGCGTCAATAATTAGCATCCTCTCCGCTCCGCTCCTCTTCTTGCTTTCATTTGCTGTGTCGTGCAAACTGAGCGCTTGTCGCAGCGCGCCGAGCCGCCCGAGCGTAGCCTATCTCGGTCATTCTGAATTTCCTCCTGTGCAGCCAAGGGTATTTCATATTTACACGCGGCGCCCCCTTCCCTTGCCCCCTGCCTATGCAGTGGCCCGTGATCGCTCCTGGCACACACACACACACACACACACACACACACACACACACGGTGCGTTGATGAACGCCGCACACCGCCCCGGCTCCTTTCCCCCCACTTTCATAAACATATTCGCGCATTCGGCCGGTAATCAGTCAGTCACGCGCGCCCACAGACACGCGCACAGTGGTTCAAGGGCTATTGATTTGGAGTTTAATTTCTCTCCCGGTGCTCCTGACGCGAAAGGATGCGCCTCCGTCTGACCTTGACGACAGACAGGGGGAGTTTTGTCTCTGTCGCCAGGCTTCTCTCTGAAGCCACGCGGGACGCAAGCACGCGCACGCGCGCGCATATAGCATCCTCACCTGGAAACGTCAAAACCTTCCATGCACGATTATAAATGAACGCTTTCCATCTGCTTTCTAATTATAGCCAACATAAGGCTATTCCTAATTTTAGCTGCAGAAATAGTCGCCTTTTAATAATTCATGAGCTCAGAGACGGAGCCTGCTGGCACGCTTATTGCCGGGGTGTTGCTCAGCCGACTAACAAGGTGGACAGGCCTGGCTTCTCAGAGAGGGACAATGCATTGAAAAACCATGCAAAGATCTCAGTGAAAAAATAAAATGTGATAATTCAGACTCATCTGAAGCGCAAGGGAGAGGAAAAGCGCGGAGATTTTCCGCCGACAGACAGTCGCCCTTCACCTCCTTCCCTGCCAGGAAACCGTTTCAATCATAGTTTTAAAAAGACGTGTTGATGAGTATTTGGCAGTTTGGAGATCAGTACCAGCAGATGCATGGAGCCATGCCATGAATACGTGATCGCGCCCAAGTGCCTGAATCGTTTCGTGGAGCTGTTCTCCGCGGGATTTGATCAATGCGAATCTGAGTGAAGCGTGATTTTGCCTACAGCGCTGACATCAATCGAGATGGACAGGGGTTAAAAACGGCCGGCTCTGAACAGAGCTTTCAAAGCTCCTCTCATCTCACTTCACCATATACGCACTCACACGCACACGCGCGTGCACATGCACGAGCCTGTTTGTGTACAGTGTGGGGGGGTGTGCGTGCATGTAGTGGTTTTTTTTTTGTTTGTTTGTTTGTTTTCGTTTTGTTTTCTGTGCCACACGAGAGAGAGCGGGTAGTCTATAGTGAGGCCTTCTCAAGTAATCGACATTCATTTCTGCACTATTTTGTGACGTCTGCGACGTATTGTTAATGTTTGAGCAATTTAAGTTCCTCGTGTGGTATTTCAGCCACAGCCTCAGCTTATTTGAAGTTTTGCTTAATATTTAAAAAGCACTGTCATTTCACTGCAGCTATTTCCGTTGTAAGAAATGCCGATTCGGGCATAATTCAAGTTCATTGGTGGGGGAGTGGTGGGTGGGGTGTAAGGGTCACGGTCTTCGAGGAGGACTCAGTCACACACACCTCGGATCAATGGGAGGCAGGGCAGGAAGGGGGTTGCATGTGTTGCCATAGAGACGGGAGGACAGTGGTGTTGGATACTGTTACTAGGCAGGCGAGGTTGCCTCTCTGTGAGGGGATGTGGGGTTGGATGCTATGGAGGGTAAACAAAATTTGGGCTGAGCAGGAGGGATCGGGATTATGTGTAAGTCACGTTACTCCTTCAATTATTTTTCTCAGGTCAGACAAAGCAAAATAATTCTCATTGGGTCAGAAATTGCGCTTGGGAAAAATGTTAAGAAGTCTTAAATAATGTGATTACTACACAACCGGGTCATGCTTGTTCTGACACATAAAATTTAAGTCATGTTTTTGTCACTTTGGTCGAATCAATCAGTGACAACAAGGCCTTCTTAGTGTTGCACAACTCTTGTGCGCACCCTAGTGGCCGTTGCTTTGAAGTGCAACAACAGTATCAGACTGACAGTATCCCAATAACCCCCCCCCCCCCCACCCCACAGCACATTTCTGTTCTCCTGGTATCTGTTTTTCTTGAACTCTTTCACAAGCTAACGAGCGCCGTCCTGTTGACAGTTTGTCACATCATACACGTCATACTGAAGTCACGTGTCCGCTGTCCTCCAGCGTGTGTGAAGGTTACCATCACAACATCCAGGGCAGGACTGGAAAAAAAAAAAAAAAATCAGCTCACCGCAGCGTGGAAGCATCAGTCATCTGTTATAGAACCTTAATTCAGTGCAACAAATAGCGTCATTTCTATGACAAAGATGTAACCCTCCCTCACGTGAGCGTGAGGCTCGACTGCCACCTAGTGGATTTTGCCCGCAACGGATTCTCGTTGCAGAAATCAGTCAGAGCTGCGGGACACTGGTGCCCTCTCCTGGGGAATACTGAGTATAACTTTGTTTGCTGTCAATAAAAGAGGCGTTTTGCCGTGTGAAAGTCAGCAGCTACTCATGATAACTTTCCGGTGAGCGAATATTTTCTCAGTTGTGTTAAACTGTCATATTTTTACACCTTGTGAATGCCCTTAAAAGGCGACTGCGTGCTCGACATTGACTGGGGAATAAATGCAAGTCCAGTTTCATTACAACGATTTCAATAGACACATTCTATAATTGCCAGGAAGTCCTCACAGTCTTCACCTCCTCCATCACTGGGGGCGGAGCTGCACCCCCGCTGGCTGCTGATGAACATCAGCCCGCTGTCCATGGTGCTGTTCGCTTCAGCAGCACCTCTGTTTTCTTTCAGTACCACGGACAGCGCCGTGCCTCTCTCTCTGTCTGTCTGTCCGGTTTCCTCACAGCAAATATGAAGTATTTCCGGTTAGTGACAGACAACTCAGCCAAAACATTAGAGTAGCCTAGCAGGTTTAGAAGCTTAAGTTTTTGTTTTTTTAGCATGTGAAGCTGCAGTCCAGTCTAAAACTTTTTTTTTATTAGTTAAGTTTTTAAGTTAAGTTTTTATATATAAGTTAAGTAAGAGTATAATGGAGATAGTGCATCTCGTCATTGATGTTTTCACGATTTTTTACTGTTCAAATTTCTAATGGATGTGTCATCAAATAAAAGTGTTGCTCAGGCTGTATCTGAGCTGAGAATTTCATTTTTTTTTATCAAAGTCAATTTTTCGATTAAATTCAAAAATGTTTGCAATGAAGTGGAAAATTGGGAGAAAAGACACTGTGGATGTAGAATGTTTTCCCCAAGAGAGACACGATCAGCAAGGTGTTTTAAACTTACAGTATGGAGTATTTCCACTTTAAAAAGACTAAAAATGACTCTAAAAATCTTTGTTACTATGTTCAGTTGTTTCCAGCAATGCACAGTGGCTTGGTGGTTAACACTGTTGCCTATCAGTAAGAGGGTCGTGGGTTCGATGCCTGGCGGGGTTAGGGACAAGTTCTCCCTGTATCTGTAAATGGATGTTTGAACTAGCGACTGATGACATTCATAAATAAACATTTATAAAAATGACTACAGCTTTAACAGTGTTGTATTGTAATGAAGTAGACGTACTTAAGTAGGTTTTTTTGGGGGCGTTATCTGTATTTTACTATTTCTATTTCTGTAGACTTTTACCTTTAATTCACTACATTTTCTGAAGAAAATGGATATTTTTACTCCATTACATTTAAAATAAGCGTCTTAGTTACTATTTACTAAATAGAACCAAAATAACTTTAGTAGGCTACTGGCCTGTATTTTTGTTTTGTGATGGTAGCCAATAATGTGGAATCACAGACTGCAAGAAGTTGGATCATTGGTTGATCATGTTAGGTGCAAGTGCAAACAGGTGCTCCTATGCTGTGATACCAGTAATGACTTGGTTTTTACTTTGGGTGCTGCTGTCGTCATGTTTTATGCATGATTTCAAAAGAATTTGTTGCTATAATGTAGTAGCAGTTTCAGATTCAGCTTGAGCTAAACCTTCACCTGTTGTCTCCAAATCAGGCCCTTAGGTTTTGTTTTATGTCTGAGATATTCTTCACTTATATTGAACAGAGGCTTACATAAATGAAGAACAAACTATTTTTAAAAAGTCAAACTTTCTACATGTCCTTCATACTTTGTACACTTAAGTACATTTATATTCACTGTACTTTTGATTCTGAGGTACAGTAAACACCAGCTACTTCAGGACTTTTGCTGAATCAATACTCTAATAGGTGACTTAGATAGGTGAATAGAGTCATGTTCCAGTAAGGTATCTTTACTTTCACTCAAGTGTGACTTTTGGGTACAAGACTGATCTTTAAAGATGAAAAACGCGACTGCTATAATGTGCACAGTGAAAAATGTGTAAGAGTGCGTACAGATTTGACTTAGCTTTGGTGGGTAACAACCCGAAGAGTTCAGACTCTGAGCCTGATGTGTTTTTGTGGGACAGTGCCCCAGAATTGTCACAACACTGAACACTGTACGTGTCATGGCAGCTAAAAGTTGTTTTAAAATCAAGAATCTTCATTTATATATGTACTGAAATAAGCACACGGTTTGATTGTTTGTTTTTTTTTAAC
This sequence comes from Naso minor, assembly GCA_029874875.1. Classification (NCBI taxonomy): domain Eukaryota; kingdom Metazoa; phylum Chordata; class Actinopteri; order Acanthuriformes; family Acanthuridae; genus Naso; species Naso minor. Next base: position 13,114,742 of record JAQFJB010000009.1, read on the forward strand.
TTTCATGATGATAGTTGCATATTACCTGGGTGAGTTTGATAACACTGATCACTTGTCGCCCCCGAAAAAAAGACACATTCACCTCCATTCACACACAAAGTAAAGGCAGAGAAGTCTCACATGTCCACAGCTGCCGACACACTGAGACATTTGTCCTCATTTTTGTTTTTATTGCACACTTTAATCATTTAGTAAACAGATCTTCACAGTAACAATGCAATCGCAGAAAACAGAAGCAAACCACTGTGCAGTGAAGCTTGTTAGCTCTTCAAAGTATTTACTGTATCGGTATTTACACTGAGAATATGAAAATCAAAAAGCAGTGCCCGAGGCTGTCACCAGAGCGGGACGAGGCATTTTGAACCCCGTTGTCACTCAAAAGCACGTCTCAGATTTGAGTCCAGCTTGAGTCCACTGTTTGCCGGTCTGTTATTCATGCCTGTACTGCCAACCAAATAACATTCAAGTACTGCATTTCTGTCATTGCACAGGTACCAGGTCAGCCAGTTCACAGGACGCTTAGGAGGAAACTGAAAATTACATGACAACACTTCACCGGCGTCAGGTCCAAAATCCAAAAACATTGTTTTTCTACCATCTGAACATAAAATCAGTAAATCAGTACCAAAAGGAATGTCAGTTTAAATAGCATCCAAATGCAAAGTTTTCCCAACATGTAAAGCAACATGAAGCCAAACCTAGAGTTCGTTAAACCAACTCTCAGTCTTTGTGGCGCACCGATAAATAGTCATTGGGACAGGAAATCTCCTAAAAATGAGCCAACATACAAACTGTAACATTCATTGCATGTTGTAAAGTGAAATTAAAGCAGACTTCAAATGATTTAGGTCTGCATGTAAGAGGAGTAATGCATGAATGAACTGACACAATTTCACGGACACTAATCGAAACACCGGAGTATTTTTGGTTCAGTTTGGAAAATACTATTTTAGTGTTGCGCTGTTGTACCTCAAGCTGACTTGGGGAGATGAGAAGGATAAAAAAAGACAGAAAATCATAATAAGGCAAAGGTACCGTTTGAACGACAACTTCAAATATACTGGCGCTCAGATCTACGCTGTTCAGAAGTATGTAGCGACATTTTCAGTCGCTCTGTTCCAAGTCTGTGCCGAGACAAAAAGCTTATAAAGATAAAGAGAACAAACTATTTGAAAACTCGTCTCTTCTTGGTTGTAGGTTTTTTTGTGGCCCGACGTTATTTTCTCTGCACATGTGGTTGATTGCAGAAGGTGAAATCTGAATTTCGAAACCTCTCACACGCTCACTCTCAGCCTGTGATGACAGATAAAGCTTATTGTCTGACCATAAGCAGCTCAATCAGTGTAGGTTTCATTTGGTTATGAACTAATATGATAAAACACATGAGATATGTTCACATTAGCATTCTCAGCAGTTTTCCTCTCTGACCACATGTTAAATGGAAGTGCAGTATTCAGCTTCTTTTGGTCTTCACCGACGTTTGAGGGAAATAAATGGCTCTTTGGATGCTAAATGGTCCATTATGTTCACCGGCTAGTTGCCACTGACTGTCAGATTTTAAATGCTGGGCAGATAGAGTGGCTTTTTTTACCTTTTACTAAATAGCTGAATGTCGCATCCACAAACAATGCTGATGAGAGAAGTGACAGCAAAGCAAAGGAGCAAAGTTGAGGAACTGCAAAGTGGAGGAGTGGACTCTTTACAGGTTTAGTAGTCCTTTATCCATACAGTAGCTTTGAAATGTAACATTTTGGGAGATGCAGACAATCTGGCGTTTGGCCAGAGTTCTTAAGTTTAAAGGATTTTTCTCTTAAATTGGTTAATTTAGAAAAAAAAATGCTGATGCAACTCTATTTAATTTAGTTTATTTATAATCTTGACAGGTAGAGTTATAGTCCTACATGACTATTGTAGTACGGGTTGCCAGTTCCATTGCAAAAAATAAATAAATAAAAATTAGCACATCCCCTAAAGAACAGTGCCACATGTTGCTTTTTTCTTTTTTTTAAAAATGTATTTATTAGTTTTTGTTTGGAAGTTACAGCAAATCCAGCAGCAAGTCACTATCACATACAACAAAGCAAACTTTTCCTCCCTGTTCTCCCTCCCGTCCCCCATTTTCCTCACAAAATAAGTGAAGAAAAGTGTGTTAAAACTATAGAAAAACATAAAATTAAAAAGATTTTTTTTAAAGCAAAAATAAATAACTACATAAAAATAATAAATAAACAAAAAATAATGTTAATAACAATAGAACCCTGGATATGGTATACAGTATATACATGCCCGTGTGGGCACAGATACACATACATATACACACATATATGTACACACTCACCATAGTTGAATAAACAAATACTTTCTCAGGACATTATATCACACCGCATGGACATTCTACTCTCTCAATTTGACTGGGGTTATGTGTGTTTATACAGTATAAATGGTCGCATCAACCATTTATACTGAATAAGTTTCAGGTTGCTGTTAATTGTTTGTTTCTGAGCCTTCATACATGCCCTTTCCCAGTCTTGTAGTGATATTTCATCACCTATATCTTCCATCCACAGTCTCAACTCATGTTTTGAAGATTCATCAGATCCGGATATGAGCAAATCATACAGGGATGAAATTAAACCTTTATCATAACAATGTCCTGTAACTGCTGTCTCTAATGAGGAAGTAACAGGTATATCCAACGAACAGTTTTGAGATGACGATATAAAATTTCCTAATTTGAAGGTATTTAAAGAAATGCATTTTGGGGATGTTATATTTGGTTGATTGATATTTCTGCAAAGGACATAAATACGTCATCTTTTCTGTACATATCTTGCACTTTCTTTAATCCTTTTCAGCCCATGTTCGAAATCCTGGATCGCTACTCCCTGGTTTGAAATTTGCATTACCCCAGATAGGACTAAAATGTGACCAAGACGGATTGATGTTCAAATATTTACAGGTATCAAACCAAATGTCAATCATATTAAATACAATAGGGTTGTCTGTATTTTTCCTCAGACTTTTCCGATCTGCTGAATGCAAAAACAAGTTAAGTGGTAAGCTAGGCCTCACTGAGCAGGATTCCAAGTCTATCCAGGCAGGGGTGTTTTCAGAAGAGAAGTAAAACATGATGGACCGCAGTTGACATGTTGCTTTTAATATGAACTGGCTTACAGTAGGCAGGAGGATAAACAGGCAGGTAGAGATAAGATTCAAACAGGCAGAAACAAACAACAGGATACAACACATGAGGAAACTGGTACGCAAGAAGGAGACCCAAGAAAATATTCTGACAAAGAACAGGCATCAAGGACTGCTACATATAGTCCATGGTTGATAATTTAACAAGTTGCATGTGTGGATAAGCTTTAAGGATTGCAGGGCTGATCAGTGAAAACAGGCGTGTGAATGGGTGGGACTGTGAGGTGAATTTAAGATGAAGGGACAAACATGGCTTGGAAAGAGTATAAAAAGCTTAAGATAGGGGCAGAGGCACAGGATCGTGACAGTATGGAGTCCCAAAGACACCACTTTCATGCATTAAAATTAGAATAGCACAAACCTACATTTTCCTCCCTATAAATATTAAAGTCTCCTCTCCTAAATCCGTTAAAACTCAATGCTGTATATAGAAAAATACTGAAGTGGTGACTTTTCTCTTTGGACTTTTACATTTGATGAAGGTAAAGGAGAAAAAAAAACTTTATCAATTTGGCAGATATTGAAATATATGAATATATTTCAACAGAAATCGATTAAGTGTCAAAGAGAAACTGAAGCAGAGTCATTAAGGATCTAAGAGAGATAATACTGCCTCAAAAGAAATGTTAACAATCAGGGTTATACCAGAGTAAATGCTGTTTCTGACCATATTTTAAAGCTAAGACCTCCAACAGAAGTACAGTTATTTTTCTTTAGCAGACTTCTGAGAGAAGAGTTAGTCTTGCAGATTTATGAAAAGTCAGTTGCTTCTGTGAAGTTTGTTCTTTAGGCAAACTTAAGGTTTGCCTAAAGAGCTTACTGAAGATCTCAGGGACTTTTAGTAAGATATATAAGTGAAATAAGTGAAACAGCCATGCTGAATTGATCGAAGCCTGCTGTCAAATGGCAGCATGGTGAGGGCACAGGCAGCTCAGACCATCATCATACATCAATATGAATACAACTCACCCACATGATTTAGAAAGCAGTGAGACTTCTGATTTCTCAAGTGAAAGCAAAGACGAGGGAATATAAAAACAGGAGAATTTCATTTATGCAGTGATTAAAAAAGAAAATGCTGTACTGAGGAGTTAAAGGAAACAGAGAGGTCATCCTGACAGGAATGACTTATCTTACAGTCTGGGATGCTTTTCTCGAATGATTGACAGCTGTCGATATTCCTGAAGTGTAGATGATGAACCAGGAGGATTTATTGTAATATTACGATTAAAGCTTTGAAATGATACCGGTATGGATAGTAATAAACATCCATTTGTCAATTTTCTAAAGCAATCATCCTCTTGAAGGTCACATGGAGGAAAAAACAAAGCTTCTGCAGGTTTTGCTTGTGTTTGCATACAGCATACTACATACTACTTTTTGGCCACATCAGTACGCGCTGCCAAGAGCGGACAGGCCATCTGGCACACTGAGCACTGTCCCAGTGGGCTGATCGGCCCACAGATGTGAAGGGACTTGATGCATCGGTTCCACAGACGCAGGAAGATTATTTTTTCTTTCACAGAACTGTCCAACCAGCCCCGCACTGGCCTGATTGCCCATCAGATGAGGGGAAATCGGTGCATCCCATTGGTTTCTACAATTGTCATAAACTCACGGGCCGTCTACAACTTGGGCAGGACCTTCAGTTGCAAATCCATAGGCTACTAATGAGCCAGGTGACCGTGTGAAAATTAAAGTGAATACGTAACTGCGAAAAAAGCATACGGCCATTAATGAGTTAATTTAAATGCAGGAAACACAGCAACACACTGGAGGTGTTAAGGAGACTGATGAGGAAGCAGGTACCTTGTCATGGTTTCACTTAAGTCTATAGCTTGGGATTATATGGAGGCATCAACACTAAAGTCTGTGTAAATGTGAGAGAGAGAAAGTTCACATATTGGGCGATGACATTTTGAAATTAAATCGTACATCAGAGCAAGTTGGTTTTATAATACCTTATAGACTCAAGAATTAGAACAGCTAGTTGTAATATACTGTTCACACTCTGTAATATAATGGTTTCAGAAGTCATCCTCACATTGGCTATTTATGATGGAATTATTGATACTCAGCATGACCCATTACACTGGGATGAGAGCTGCATTTGAGCATCGCTACAAGGGTTGTTTATCATTTGTAGGCTTGTCTCTACCGATGTTGTCAGGTGTTGTGTCCCTACCAATGTTGAGTCAAAACCTACGTCCTTGG
>JAQFJB010000009.1:13193173-13205946 GCA_029874875.1 Naso minor
CATACTTCATGCCAGCTCCCGCCTGGACAACAGCGTCCTTCCTCGACAGCAAGAAGCAGGAAACTCCTGCTGTAGCTCCCGTTGTCCCATGTCTACTCATGGTGATAATGCTTATGTCCAAGCCATGGCAAGCCATACAGCTCACAGGAGAGCATCTATTTCCTGTTATCTGATTCACAGAAGAGTATACTGAGACTCGAAATGCACCATGAGCTTCCCTGTCTCAGAGAATTACGTTTATTCTTGTTTTTCAACGCATTTATGATTGCTCAATGCTCTTGTGATAGCTAATGTCAAAATCCACAACATATACAGTTAAATACATAGGTAAAACATAGAGCTACATAGGTTTTAAGTTTAATATCTTAACCTGCCGTAAAATGTTTATGAGAGCTGTTATTGTCAAATTGTTAAAACAAAGAAATCTTAACTGTCACTATCAATGTTGCACTAAAAGTGACACAGTTTGCTGGAAAACAGCTCAGGACATCAGTCGTACACATTCATTATTAGATTACAAAATTTTCATGGTGAGTGTCATGTCAGTCTTATGCACACTGCTTCAAAAGAAGTGTAACCAATGTTTTTGAAATTTTCTTGTCAGAAAAAGGTTTGTTTGTTCGTCTAGGTTGTTTTTTTAAAGAGAGAGGAGGTGTTAAAATTGAAATATAAAGTCTCCACAGAAATCAAGTTGAAAACTCTGCATATTTCTTTATATATTTTCCTAGAATACAAAGGTCATTCGGTATTTGATAAGTTTCAATGCATGATTTTTGGAGAAATGAAAACTTTTTGTCCCTCACGGTTTCAGCAATCAATACACACCAATGTGGCAAGGCTGAAGTGTAAGATTGCTGTTATTGAAAAAACATAACTTGGCAAGGTCCACTTTCAGAGGCCCCCTGTATTTGTGATTTGTTTAATACTTGTGTCAGATGGGGGGATGGCTGTGGTCAGTACCCACAAGATGTGATTCTTTTCTCTACATGTCAGATGCTGTCTGGCAGGTTTCTGGCCAGCAAAAATATGAAACACCTACTGGGCTTTCTGAGGTGAGATTCCCAAGACATGAGTGAAAAGTTGCTACAAATTGCCAATGTGGCCCACTGACATCCTGAAAAGAAATGACTGTGCTCGTCATCTAAAAACATAACCCTGGTCAGGAGACTACACATCTCAACTTGCCGGCTGCAACAAAAAATGAGCTTTATTTTTCTTGAAGGAAACTGTAAAAAAAGGATTTGAAAAAGGTGTTGAACATGTTTTTTTTTTTCTTTTTAACTTTGCAATCTTAAACCCAACTGTGCTACATCCGGCCATGAATGATGCATGACCTTGGTTTTAACTGTGGGATGTAGATGTAAAATAAAACTTTAAACTGCAGCTGCTTTGACTCCCCCAAAGTCGAGAACAACCTTGCTTATTCTGCAGCCTTCCGTCTCTAAGATTTATTTTGTTGTGAGCTTTGAGAGCCTTGTTACATCATCAGGATCAGATAATCCCCAGGATTATCTGAATCCAATATTAAAATAAATGTCAGTACAAGGGGAGACACCTTCTGATTAAATGTTTTTGTTGAAATCTGCAATCCCTCATTCAAAAGCTCAGAAAGATATAAATACAACAGTAAAGCCTTTATTATTGTGGCGATGCGCTGCACAACAAACATCTACAGGATGTGAGTTTATACAATTTGTGTTCTATTTCATTTTTTACAAAATAACTTCATAACTTTGCTCTACAGCAGTGATGTAAAAACATCATAGGTTCAAACTGAGGCTCACAACTTTCTCCTCTACTATCACCATGGCCGTACAAAAATAAATCTTTAACCCCCTAATAATGTCTTTATTGCAGGCAATAGATCAGAGGTTGATCACCATATTATTACTTGTTACATCCATATAAACTCTATTGAGCATCATTGTGATTGTAAAATAAAGGAGGTTTGTTCTGATGCCAAATGTTTGATCCAAACATAAAGACGTTAACATGTTTTTGGTATTAATTCACTATAATAGTCTGATGTGGGTTAATGAGATTATTGTAAGTGTTGGCAGCAAATTAAAACAGCTAATCTGGGATTATTCTTGAGTATGAAGTCTTGTTTTCACTTAGCTTTACTCAAAATTCAAGATAAGCCACTTGTTTGTTCTTCTTTAGTCACACAGCAGAAAGCTTGATATTCGTCTTGAGACAAACTGGATTTTTGGATAGAATGTGATCCAGTATTTGAGAGATTCAACATTACAAGTAATTTTTTGTTTAAAAATGTTTAATTGCCATAAGCAAGTGTCATGATAAATACAAAATAGGAGTCAGTTAGTGTTGATCCCGAGGCAGTATTTACAAGATTCAGCCTTAATTTCAGATTAATTTCTATACATTTCTATAATCCTCACTTGTTAAATAAAATCCATCCCATTGATCAGTTATCCAGTCAATACAATTCCTGTTATGATTTGTATTGCCCCTGTAGATCACCAGAAATAGAATTTAATGATATCCAGTTAGTTGTTTTTCCTAATTAGCTGGTACCAAATTATAAATATAAATTTTTCTTTAAGTTTCAATATCATGGGTCGCCTCAATTGAAATATGAGATATCTATATATTATGTTTTTAAGATAGCTGATACTACACATTTTTTCACTAAGTGAATGTTCATGAGTAAAAGGAATTTGCTTGTAAAGAAATCAGTAATCAATATTGATTGCATTTTGGAGTAATTCCATCAAAAGTACATATCAAGAATGCGACTCTCTCTGACAACCCACTCAATCACTCTGACAGGGTTCCTATTCCTGTCCAATTTAAGTGCATATTGACATTGACAACTCAAAACAGCGTCTCTAAAAAACAAGTGTCAAGCCCTCCATCTAAAGAATGAAAAATAGTATATGTGCTCTCACTCACCGTCTCTGGATTACACTGCGTATGTGAACATACAGTGTGTCCTCTATATAGGCGATCAAATGACTGTAACCCCACAAAGGGAGGTTCAAGAAATTTGGCAATAGCTTTGTTTTTTACTTTGCATGTATGGTGATGTCCCAGTTGACTATACTGTACCACACAACCTGGGTTAAGTTTATTCTTCTACCATCTATTTACCAAGTGCTGCACAAAGTACAGTTTGGGGTTATCCAGGCAATCACCTGCTTCCCAGTGCCCATTATCCCCACGAGGAACCTGCACAGCTCTTTTCAATGTCTCCCAGCAATATTTGCTCTCCAACTGGCTCCCATATTTCTGCTCCACTGGACGATAAAATACAATCCCACCAGCTGTGCACACACACACATGCACACATATATACAGGATATACAGTGCTAAGCGCCCTGCAAGAAAGATTTACAATTAAAAGGCACAGCGACTCCTCTCAGTGAATACAAAGCAGGGCTCTTGAGTGATCTATTGCCTTCAAGTGCGACAGACACTGTCAGTCATCACGGCAGACCGAGCATTAAATATTTGACTGCTGGCTGATCACATTTTTACCCAAGCCTCTTTTTTTAGGTATCCATAAATATGAATGAATGCTCACATGTAAAAACTGACATGTAATTCCTCTGGCAGTCATTCTTGATATGAATTTATGACTCCTACTGCTGAAATGATCAAAGACAGGAAACAGATGATATAAAGAAAACGGTGTAATAAATTCACAATAGATCGAAAATGCTGTTATTGAATGGTTTATATTCTAGATGCTCACTGAGGGTTAAAAACAACGGCTTTTCTGTCATAACTCAGTATGTACCATTGATCTACCATTGATGAAAGAAAAGGTCATTAGAAACCTGTTTGGAACACTGGTCACTATCACGAGAGCCATATTGATATTGATTTTTCTCTAGCACATTGGGTGACTCCAAAATGGTGAACACGACAGAAAACAGCACTCAAGGACCATGGGCTGTGCTCGGGTGAGGCTGGGAGTGAGCAAACATGGGTTGCAAGTGCATGTGGGTGGGAGTCAGTAAGAGCATATTGCATCAGCTTCTCTTGTTCCTTTTTAAAGTGAAACACAGTTTCTAGGCTGACAGTCCAGCGACTGAGAGAAACTTGTTGGCAGCAGCTCCCACACTCATCTGAGAATCTCCATTTTGAAAAAAATGCAGCTGGCTTTGAAAGACAAACTGGACGACTTTAGGAGGACTGGGTTGGCCGTTATTGCTTTTCTGGAAGAATTCTACACCTTACCTGAACCATTCTTCAGACAGGCCTGGAAGAAACTCACTGAGTAGCCTATTTACTTACACTTGAAGGTAAGGTAGGCAACGTCTTAAAATCAAGCTAGCTGTGGTGTGAGACTCCTAAGGAAGCAACTCTGCTGCATCCTCCCCCCCCTGTTTTTGCTCTGGCTCGTATTTTATTTTGTTGTTGACACGTTCTCTTTTAACTAGTCCATCTCAGCTTGACTCAAGCCGTCTAACGGTGTGGCTTACAACTTAGTTTCTCAAGTCACCAGTGGCCAGTTTTAAAATGTAAGGCACGCCACTTGTTTCTACAGCTGATCAGCTTGTAGAGACGTCACCTGCTGCTAAGAGGAGCAGCCATTAGGAACAAGCGCTCTCTCAAATGACCCATGATTGGTTTGTGACACTATCTTCATTTTCTAAAGCCTGAATAGAGAGCCAAGGAGAGGTACAGAAGTGTAGTGTTCTCTTAGGCCACCTGAATTACAATATACTGAAAGGTTATTATGGAATCTTTGCCAGATGTCACCAAAAATAAACTGCCTACACCAGCTTTAATCCCCAGGAAGTGGTATTTTTAAGTTGTTAATGTGATTGCAAACAAAATTAAGGTTTTCCCTTGTATCTCAATTTACAATTGAGAAAACACAATTTTAATTACCATATAAATTGGCGTTTTTCACTTCAAAAGCAATCGTCTGTCTTAAACAAATTGTAGTCCATTGCCACAGAAACCAAAAGCCCATAAGAACCATTGTGCTGCACTAGGAGAAAGTTATCATTGCAACAGAGCCATGAAATTACTTAAGATACAAGTGAATAAACAGAGACAAAAACACCTTTGTGTCTGCTCTTGTCACTCTACTAGTTTTGTGCATGCACCAAAACTCATTAGTGATACAATGACTTCAATGCCTTACTGTGACAGGAAGACGCATTCAGATGTATGTATACTAAATCTGATTGTTTCTAAAAATAAATATATAAAATAAATATTAAAAACAGAAAGGAGTTTCTGTGCTTCTTCTTTGATTTTTTTGACTCTACAGTGTGGTGGCTGGTTCTTGGTTTTTCAGATGTTTTCATCAGTTGGTGCTGTATGTGTCACATTCTTCTGTTTGCAATCCAAATGTTTTCCACATGTTCTCTCCACTTGGGCGCTCTCTTCTCCTCGGAGTGTAAGCTTCATCCTCTGAGATACTCAAATATGCATCAGTTAGCAGCTCCTGCCTTGGAACTTGTGTTTTGCTCGTAGTTATTACCCTAAAGGAAATCAAAGCACTCTCTTTTTGTTTTCTCCTGAGTAGCACATGAATCCATGAAGAAGATAAAGGCCAAAAACCCCACAAGCTGCGCCGCATTGTTTGAGTGCTTGTGACATGTTTTGTAGTGTGTGTTTACTGATATTACTTTATATCTTTGCTGAGGTGCAGCTCCCATTGTGGTATGAATGCATTTGCGTATGAATGCACATGAATAAGTCTACATTTTGAACAGAATAACAAAATGTTGGAAACCTTTTCTTTGGGTCAAAATTACTTTGCAAGCCCTCTCATTTGCTGTTTGTCCTTGAATCAACTCAGAAATATTTTTTTGTGTGTGGGTGGTATCACACTTAAGTTTCAAATTTTAAGATGTTTTTCAATGAAATTCTGTTTTTCTCTCAAACTGGCTCATATGCTGTCATTAAAACAAAGCAAATATTTCACATGAAGTCAATCCAAACTTAAAGACTGAACACACAGGGATCTTTTCCTGTTACATTTTTTACTTGTCAGCCAGAGGAAATGGAAGCTTAAGTGACCCACAGAGTGGATAAGTAGTGCAATTACAATTTTTTTATGATTATTAAAGTAGTCCTAACTATAACTGCCCGTGTAGGCTAACGTTAAACTAGCTTTAGTGTTTGGTGTGATCAGGCCTGGCCACCTCACGCTTCCTTGTATTCCTGTAATCCAAATACTGTTAATATGTTCTTGTGAAAATTAACATCTCATACACCGTCTTGATTTGATTTCTCTTGGTTATAAAGAAAGATGTCCAACTCCATCCACATCTTACCCTGTCCACATGCGGTCTCTCTGCTCAAAAGTCTCTCTTGAAGGAGACAGTAACCTCCATGCAACCACCCACTCAGGATGATTGCCAGAGGATAGTATTGCAATCATGTCAGTATAGTGCAGCTTAGTTTTGATGTACCATAAAGCCATTATTTCTATGAGGCTGATAGGGACTTAATTAGAAACATAATGAATCCGCTGAACATCAGACAAGCCTAATTAAGCCTGACTGAAATGCTGGGATAATTGGGTTTTAAGTTCAGGGCCCCAGAACATCGGCCCAGACCCTTTTCCTGACCCTCCAAGCAGGTCCCCAGGTCCCTCGGCTGCTTACTCCAGCCAGAAAAAATGAACAGTCAGCATAATTTTACAGGAAGCAGAGGCCTGTCTCACCATGTTGACTGTCTCCTTTTGCACTTGCACTGTGGATCTGTTGTGAGCTTTCTGATCCATGGAAACTCCTCTGATGCCCTTTATAATCCCATTAAACCTATTGTCTCCAGCTTACGGCTCACTCGCTGGAGGAGAGGAACAAAAGGAACCGTCAGGCTGCTGGAGCAGAGCAGACATTTGTGGTTCAGGTGAGTTTGCCAGAGGGAGTCTAAGGTTATCAAGTCATGCTGGTCCACAACACCTCCAGACATGCAGGGATTGTCTGTAACCTTGAATTAATGCTCTTTATCCTCATTGTTTTATAATGTAATTTTGATTTTCTACAGATTTTGCAAATTTCATTAGTCTGGTGCTGAACTTAGACAAAAGTTGCCTTTTTTAATTTTATATTTAGTCCCACATTCACATCCTTACAATACTACCAAAGTTTTGTAAATAATTCCAGTATTAAAACACCATTAATGTTATTTATTTAATCACTGCTATTAATTCCTTCACACAGACCTCATTGTGTTTTAAGGAGTATATTTCAACAGTTTTTACTCATAAATGCAACTGTGATTGTCCAGAAACAGGTGAAATCTTTGAACAGGAATGAGAATGCAAAGTTTGTCAAGTTACTGTATTCAAGGGACATTTTGTGAACAGGCACAAAGCGCACACGTTTGATTCTTACATCACAAACCGACCATGTGTTGTAATAGCATGGAAAATATTTTGTTGATATAGATTCCAAATCATTACAATTAAAACAAGCATAGGAAAGTAAATGGACGCATGCTTGGGAAACCAACAGGAGCCAGTAGTCTATGTGGTTAGTGTTTATTATTTTACATTCCTCATCATTGCACAGTACTGATCCCATATTTTCCTAAACAACAGGTCAGCATCAGTGAAACGAACCAAACAGAAAAGTTGGAATTGCAGCCGCCTGGATTTGACACTGAATGGTGTCAGACAAAGAAAGCACACTTTCTGCTTGGTTTGACGATCTTCTTTCTCTGCTGCTGCACATGCATTAAACTTTATTAGGAGTAGATGCACGAAGGTAAAGTTGGGAATGTCGAGCGTGAGCAGCGACAAGAGTCATTGCATGACGATGGGCTTCCCGGGGGTGCGTCCCAGCCATTTAAGCATCTTAACCTTAGCTGTGTGTAAAAAAATAATGGGCAACGTATAAATGTGTTATGAGGTGCTTAAACCAAGTGAGACTTATCGACTTTACTCTCTTGCAGTCTTTATATCTGTGTTAAGTCACACAGCTAAGGTTGTGATGGGAGTCGGGATATTTAAGATTCAGGCTGTCCGGGGCAGGAGCAAGAAACAAAATTCTGAAGGACGCCAGTTACGAGCTGTGGAACAAAAGTGTACAGTGAAGTAGTTCCAAAACATTTTTTAACATCTAAGGCATCTTCTGTGACGATGCATTTTTTTTTTTTTTTATACTGAAAGGGAACCCTAAGGGCCCTTTATCATGTTTTCTTCACTAAAAGGGCAATTTAGGTGACTGTCTTCACTGGAAAGGTATCTTACAGGGTACTTTACTGGATTTTATTCACTGGTTGGACACTTATGAGCTCTTCACTGCATAATCTCCAGTGGAAGGGGACCTTAGAGGGTTCTTTATTATGTTTTCTTCATTGGAAAAGCACCGTTGAAGTAACTGTTTGTGTTTTCTCCACTGACAGAGCACCACTGAAGTTATTTATCCAGTTTTCTCCAATGAAAGTGCACCACTGAAGTTATTTATCCAGTTTCTCCGCTGAAAGAGCACTGTTAAAGTAGCTTCATCATGTTTTCTCTACTGACTGAGCACCATTGAAGTCACTTATCTTTTTTTTTTCACTGACAGAGCACCATTGATATTTCTTAGCCAGTTTTCTCCACTGACAGAACACCATCGAAGTTACTTATCCAGCTTTCTCCACTGAAAGTGCACCACTGAAGTTACTTTATCTTGTTTTTCCAGAGGAAGGGCACCTCATAAGGCACTTTTCCCTGTGATCCCCACTAGAAGGGCACTCTTGGTGCTACTCTATCATGCTTTCTCCACTTGAAGGGAACCTGAGAGGGCAGCTGACAACGGCAAGTAAGGCTGTGAGAAAGCGAAATTTTGATAGTCTAAAAAAACCAAAGACAGCCAGACAGTCACTGGTAAAAGTAGAGAAATCCAGGCACACAAGGGATTAAAGAGACAGAGAGCACTTACAGTGCGAGGAAGACTATAGTAGTGGCAACAATAGAAGTCAGATAATCACAGCTGCCTAGGTGACAGCACGGCGTGATTAACACTAATAACCCTACACTTTATGGGCCTCTACAAAGACAATTAGTCCTCCCACTCTTCTCCTCCTCCTCCCCTCTCTGGGGCATTGTACATGAGTTTAACCCACACCTCTCCATTCTCCACTCCATCCCACTCCAAATTTTTGATTTTTTGTAGGCATGTTTCAGCTTTCAGCCTCTGGTCATTTCACTTTCCTCTATCAGCACTGGAAAAGGAGCTGTTGTGGGTTTAGAACATGCACACTCTTGCATCTGTATCTGCAAATGTCATCCACATTATATTCAAAGACCCCTGAAATCATTTCGCGCATAGCTTTCCGACGTAACACCATGGAAAGTTTTGTCTTTCTTTGTCACCTCTTGGAGGACTTTTGGTGGATTGTTAATGGGCTGCAGTTTGCAAACACAGCATGCCATTATATGTGATGGATGATCTAATAAGGTGATACCACTAAGGTGTAGGTAACATATGATTGATTACATGGTGACCTCCGGAGGGCAACAACATTTCTTCAGAAAGCAAAATGTAACAGGCACAGCTCAATGTAAGACAAAGACATGTACGCTGCAGTAACCTTGAATATTATCACCTGAACATTTCTCCCTCGGTTACACTGGAGTCGAACATGTCCAACTCCCATGAGGAAGGTAAGACTTTACCAGTCTTCTTTAATAACTGTGTTGGATCTACGCTTTGAACAGTGTGTCACCACAGTCACCCTCAATGACGAAATGGACTTTTGCTCGTCTATGTGATTTTTATTGTGTACGACTTTTGATGGTTGTTCTCCTTTAGCAAAGTCTTAACTTGTAATTCCTAATTATGCTACTATTTATCTTTGACTGCTCATGTTGCACCATGTATTGGACAATTTAGGTCCCTTTTTAATATGTTTTCATTCTTGATGACAACCCAGAAGCCTGATGGTTGTGACAGACAACCTTTGAGTGTGTTTTTTTCAGCAGCACAATTTCTAATTTAAATTTAGAAGTCTGGTAACACACCTTTTGTATTTTGCAAGTAGTGTTTTGCTATTTAAAAAATAATGGCAGAGATGTGCTCTGTTTCCTGTTGCACAGATTCAAAAGGAGAAATTGTGCACTAACTTGTATTATCAAAGGATCAGAAAGTCTGAAATCCAAACTGTAACCTGCAGTGACCTTTTTTCCAGAGCTCTGTTTTGCCAGAAACTAAGACTACAGCCCAATACTGCAATCCATTTACTCTGTGGACAAAGCAAGTATGAGTGAACATGTTGGTCAGCTAGTAAGTTTATTTTTTTGTCATGATTTATCTGTTGACTTTGTCAGAACAACCAAAGCAGTCCATGAGTGATATGAGAAACTGCCAATGGGATAAACACTGCAGAAACATTATAGGTAGACTGTAATAGCCTACAGTAGGTGATGTTACACTGTTGGGTGCAACAGTGGATGATTCTAGGTGGGCACCATCAAAAAGACCCTGAGGCAGCTGCAGGGTGAGAAGATGTCTAAAAATTACAAAAAAGTGTGTTACTTTTTTTGCTGAAATGACCCCAGAAAACTCTGTTTAGTTATTAATGAAATTATTTCCTTAACAAATTTTAAAGTGCAAGGCATGAAGAAAACAAGTGTTTTGTTGTTGTTGTTGTAATTTATTTCTCTGACAGGTCTTGACTTGTTTGACTTGTTGGAAAATTTTGAGGTGACAGATTTGAAGAGTATACAGAGGTTCCTACATGTGTCCCAATGAAAGTGTGGAATCACCTTTTTACATGATTTAGACAAACCTGTTGTAACACTAAAATGTGAACTCAATGTTTCTACAAACCATGGATATGTTATGTTTTTATGTTTATACATAGAATAATATTTCAACAAGTCATGTCAATGTGACATAACTGAGTTTGCATGAAGTCTTTTATTCTGAATTTCTCATCAGCAGAATGTGATGGTTCTGGCCTGACAGCTGGGAGAGACTGCCAACACCGGGTATCTTTAACCAGATACTAGAGTATTATTCAGTTATGTTTGCAGGGAAAAAAAACTGCATGTTTCAGACTAAAATGATATCTTTTACTAAACATAATCAGGTTATTTTGTGCCTAAAACTAAGCAGAACCCAAACACAGCACGCACCACATAAAGTAAGTAAGTTTTAACATATCTGTATGGCAGCGACCTTGCATATCTTTGAATGCATCTTGAAAATAAGCAAATGTGAGTTAGAATTCATGCATATTTTATTTTGTCTTTTTTTGTGGTGATGGTTAACTTCTGTAGATAGACTTTAAAGCTGCAGTTGGTAACATTTGGGAATCAAGCATAGCCGTAGCATGAGACTCCTTGGGAGGCAACTTCACTGCACCCTCCCCTCCCTGTTTTTGCTGCGGCTTTGCATTTTATTACATTTGTGGTCGCTCTCTCTTTTAAGGTCAGTTTACACCAAAGATTCACAATGAGACGAAAGGGTTGCACGGAAAGTTGCAGCAGTGTAAACCGGTCTTTCTGAGCTTGAGCTTGAGCCAGCTGACTGTGTCTCTTGTAGACACCACTGTTGGCAGAGGCGAACCAGAGAGCAAGGCACGTCCCTCATTTCGACAGCTAATCAGCTCGTACCAATGTCACCTGTCGCTAAGAAGTGCAGTGTAGCTCAGCAATCAGGACAGAGAGGTCAGAGAGCAGCACTGATTGGATAAAGCATTAGACAGCATGAGAGCATTAGGATTTTTGCACTCCTGAATACAGAGATCTCATGATACTCTCAGAACACGTCACTTACTAATGGCTGTCTATTGGAATTAGGACTTTTTTTTCAAACAGAACACAAAAGAGTTATTGATGTTTACCCCAAAGTTACCAACTGCAGCTTTAAACAGAGAACAGGCTATCTGTAAATTTGCAACTGCTGTTTGCTGTTTTACTTCAGGTAGTTACTTTAATTGTCAGCAGCCATTTTTTGTTTAACAAACTGTTTATTTAGCATTCAAACGATCATTTCCCCCCTTGAAATTACTAATTAGTAGTAATTTGCAAACCCTTTGAAAATGATTTGTGAAAGGCTTTTCCAGACATCCCTCTGCCCCAGTCAGAGTACATGCACAGGCGAAGCACCTTACTGTGCTCTACCTTCGGTGGACCATGACAGCCTCTCAGCACAATTACATTTTCCCTCCTCACAAACAGAGCCGAGTGGTCTTGTAACCTTCATCTCCCCAGTGTTCACAGGCTCTCTGGCACTCAGAACTAATCTTCACGTCACGACCACTTGCCCATAAATCTGTGGCACATGTGGGCTCCAGTAATGACTTGCAGTCAAGCCCACAGTGCCAGACCTGGACTTCATGTATTTAGCAGACTATTGACTCTCTCAGACACATAGCCTGTGCAAGTTGAAGAATGGCTCCAATTTATCTTGTGCTCCCAAGACTGTACTGAATTAGAGGCCTGACAAGTGTGTTTTTGGTGCTGAGGGGAGCAGCTTTACATAGTGTGTGTGTTGCTGTGTGTGTTTTCTGTTTTTGTCAAGTTGGACTGTATTTCAAACATGCATGTTTGTCACCTCTACTCACAGCTGATAAAGAAAGCATTTACTTTGTTTTACAAGACTAAAGTCAGTTTAAAAACTATCTCTGATGAGTTCATTCATTGATTTGTAAGATGTGCTTACTGACCTGTGGTTATATGGATACATTCTATATGTTCCTTTGCTTTGAAGCCGTCTCTAGCACCTGTTGATGCACTCTGGACACAAAAACTGCTAAAAAGACAACCCATCCCAGAAAAATCAGGAGGAAAAACTTGAAAATGTGCTTTATTTGGATTGAACCATGGCAGTACTTCACGCTGG
>JAQFJB010000009.1:13216545-13227771 GCA_029874875.1 Naso minor
ACTAACTTCATTCTAGGCTTAGCAGTGACTCTTTTCATAGGGCATGATGTCCATTCACGGTCTGAACAAAGCTTAGGCATCTAATAAAGCATCAATGTTAGCCAATACAAGGTTATTCTGCACACACAGAGCCGCCTTTGGAATTTAGATTAAGGAAATGTGATTTGGATGAATTCTCTCGGCCATTTACATGGCTTGGATTGGCCTATTTTAATAATGAAATACAGTGTAATACACTTTTTCTTGGTGTCTGTATTAGATTAGGCATATATCGGTTACATGTTCGATCCTTCCTCTCAAAGGTTTTTATACCATATAAATAAATCATCAAAGGCCCTGGTTTGAATTTCAATGTGTTGCTTTGAAAAAAACTACATACATCTTTATTTCCTCAGATCAAACAGATGCAGCTTCTCTATGTGTCAACAATTCAAAATCAGATGTGTGACATTCATCACTTCAGTGTAAATCTTTGACTAAATCAGATTGTACAGTACCGCACCGTCGGGATCTTGGCTTTCTGATGTGATTACAAACTGGAGTTTGCATTCACTTTGGCTGATTCACACTCACAGAGAGCGGCTTGATTTATGAGCTCACCCAAAACAAAACAACACACAGACTTCGAACACTCCAAAGTAAACAGTGAAATATGCCCCGAAACTTGTTTAGATCCAAGAAAAAGTGCTCACTGTTGATCCAGAAGAGGCAATTTCAACTCGCATTGGAACCGTTGAATATTTCATAGTCAACACAGTTTTTTGCCGAATAGCAGCACTAATGAGGAACAATTGAAATCAAAGCCTTCCAGCAGAGGAAAGAGGCGACACACAACGCAGAGCTGCTTTCTGCAGGAAAGCAACAGCAGCCTCAGCTGGAAAAACAGAGACAATCCTGTCCTTTGCAAAACCTGCTACAACAAACTGTAATCGATGGCTTCTGTGGTGTTCTTGGACTTCACAGGAAAGTAATATTTTTGCACATCATTTTATACAGCTGTAAACACGTTACTTGAAAATTCTTCTCTGTAATGCGAAGGTAGAGAACCAGTAGATACCCTTAAGGTATTAAACAAAGTAAAATGGTATAAAGTAGAAACAAAACTTCTCTCATCAAATTACACTTGTTGGATGCTGTCCTTACCCTGATCTGAAAAAAAGAAAGAAAGAAAATATTTCTATTGTTCTCACTGCAAGCATTAAATGTAACTTGTGATTTCCCCACTACTGCGACAGTCTGGTGTGGTAAAGTCAAACTTGTATTTGACCAAGCTGGAAGTTTGTAAGATGACATGCCATCAAAATGTTTACTGCTGATCTGTGATATCTGATTTTAAAAAAAATACATAAAATGCAAAAGGATTATTTCAGAAAACACTGGAAATACAAGTAATATGAAATAATATAAGATGTTTATCAAGTGATAGTTATTGAATAAAGTTTTTTTTTTTTTAAATGGTATTTAAAAAGCACTCTGTACTGTATCTCTACTGTATCTGTATTACTTTAAAGGTACTAGTGGCCTGGTATGATCACATTACATTTCAAATGCAATTAATTTACGGGAAATTTAAAGTAGGGCACGGCCAACATGAGATTTTTGGGGCTGATGCCAATATTAGTGAGCAAGAAAATTCTGATATCTGATATGTTAGCTGATATTATATATATATACATATATGTATATATATATGTATGTATATATAATTTTGGTTCATTCAGGAACACTATCCTCATATTTTAACCATTTATTGCAACAAATGGAAATATAGTTGTGCTTGGCGCTGATGACTCTGCTCCCTGAATTGAACAAGCAGCATTCTAAGCCAACACAGGAAGTGCGATGCAGAAACCCCCTTCCAGACGGAGCCCTAGGAAAGACAGGAGCAGTCCAACACAAGCCCGATTCCAACAGAAAGGGGGTGCAGGCTGGGGTGGTGGTGGCAAGCTTTCTGGCAGCAGTGTGCGTGCAGCTTTGAGAGGAGAGACGTGTGATGAGGGAGACGTATTTAAATGACCCGCCTTGCTGCGATTGGTGTGTGACTGATTGGTAACCATGATGTGATTGTCAGGCTGTCAGCCTGGGCGATTCCAGCTCAGGCGTATGACTTCCGTGTCCTGCATGAACTGACGCAAAGCTTCATTTATCAAATACTTGAGACTAAGATGTGTAAAGGAGGCAGGATACCTTCTGAACATAAGAGCACTAAACAGAAAACACTTTCTGCTGGAAAAACTATGCAATTACACCATTTTAAATCAAGAGTCCAAGCATTTTTTCCAGCCTTAAAAAACATTTTTATTATCCGTGCATATTGTAGAACATATACGCCGATACTGATATATCTGCGATAGACCAGTATCAGCCAATATTATCAGCAAACTGATACATCAGTTGGGCCTTGATTTAAAGTTATTTATTGTCAACATAATGCAAAGCTTTTTATTCATATTTGTTTTATTTGTTTACACCAAACAAATAAGACGCAAACACAGATGCAAACGTCGGAGCAAGAACATGCAAGACAACGGCAAGATGTTTACAGCTCAAGACCATTTGGCACTCCGAGGAACACAGCAACCAGCAAAAATCAACAATAATCAATCCACATGTAAAATTAATGCTGCTTTATAATACACAGAGAATGACAAAGACCACAAAGAATGAAGTACAAATATTTTTTATCAACTGCCAAATACTTGCAGGTCACATGACATTAGTAGTACGTGACAGTACTGCCACCAGCAGCAGATGTTACTGGAATAAGAGGGTGGAGATGGATACAAAAACTTGTCCAAAACACTGCCAGATAAGCTGAAAACCTGCAGGAAAAAAGCAGAGACCTGCATTAAAGAAAACTCTCAAAGATGAGGTCTCTCTGCAGACCTCGAGACACTGGAATACACGAGGAATCAATGAAAAGAAAGTTAATGGCCAAGAACTCCGGAGGTCCCTTGATCTGAATATAAATCCTGTGAGGCGTGTTAGGTATGAATGAGTTAAGTATCCCACAGCAGCAGTATAATCACAGGAGTATCTAAAAGCTGTTGAAATACATTATATCGTGCTTCATGTTTTCTCTTACTCTGCCTAAACTTCAGTCTGATCACCTGAAATTCTTTGACGCGAGTCAAACACAGCATGCAGTGCAAATACCGTGTGCACAAAAAGTTACAGTAATGTGTTTCTGCACAGAATCGCACGCAGGTGACATAAAAGCAAATGAGGTACACTGAGATGAAAATAACAGCGAAAGCTAAAAACGTAAATGATGTGGCTGTGGACAGCCAATAATTTGTGTCACTGCAGCTTCCGAGAATGTATTGAACCCTGAGTTGATGGGGAATGTTTGCACTAGAGTTTCATGCAATATTGAGAGTGATTTATCAAACAGCTATTCGTGTAAATGTTAATGCTTAACCTGACAAACACCAGCTTGGATATTTCCAGGTATGCCATGAGGTCCTTGATGTTAAAGGACAATTTAGCAAAGATTGCGCTCCACGGCGGGAAGACAAACTCATCTGTGCTGGTTGAGCAGAGAAACAGAGAGGGAGGCTACGAGCATCTGTCCTCCGCTGTGTAAATGGCAGGTATCAAAGATGGGTTTCCTGTTACGAAGGCCATTACTGATTCACTGTCACTTCCTGGCAGCTGCCCTCCACAGGGGCATTTTAAAGTAAACGCTCACGTGCTGCCTGCCTCTGCACACACACCCACACCCACACCTACACCCACACACACACACACACACACACACACTGCGTGGCTTATTTACTCTGATCTCCAATATTCTTTCCCAGACAGGTACTGTATAAATAATGAGACAGTGTTGTGGGAGATGAAGGTATTATGTGGATGTGTGGGCTTCAGGGAGATATGAAATGAAAGTATTGAATGCCAGATATTTGACTGAGCAGAGGCCCAAGGGAATTCTTATTCTTTTCATTTTTATGTATATGAAAAATAAATATACAGTGGCACACCGTTGTCGTCATTGTCATTTTCTTTGTCTTTAAATATCTGATTGAAAAACTATTCAGCCAAACTTGATTTCCCTTGTGTGAAAGCAGATTTGGCACATGGTTTGTGTATGTTTTCTTCTGTTTTTGCTGACAGCACATCTTGGGGTTTTTTAGTCGATTTTATTATTCATTATTCAGGTCATGTCAAATGCTATAAACAGCCTAACTGAGGTGTGTACAAAATATGAGGAGGCCACATGCCAGACTCAAGTTGAAAAAGCTAATTAATGACATTGTTTTAGAGTGATTGCTCTTATCGAAACTACTGTATTATATAATTAAAACAGCTTGCTATTGAACAGACATTCATTCCATGCATCACTCCCAAATGGTTTCTTTTAGGAAGTCCTTTAATAGGGCTCTGTTGGACAGCTGTGTGTATGTGATGAGTGTCCCATTTGTGGCAAACCTTAACTTGATAAAACAGCATGTACGCCTGATAAGGACAGTCACTTCTTCTGCTCCTGCATCAAAAAAGCGAGATTACTCTAACAGATGGAGCCTCAGTGGCAACAGGGGAGTGAAAAGTGTGGATATACAATATGTACCAAATTGTGAGGTGAAAATGGCGCAATTTCAGGATAATTGACTCGTCGCTGAGCGCCGTGCGGGGGGCGGCACACTGATATCAAAGTCTTTTGTGTGCAGGCGAGGCAAACCCAGCAACAGCTACCTTTGAAACTGTTACATTTTGCTCTCTAAATAATACAGGTCTTTACAGAAATCTGTTAAGACAGGCGAAGAAGAGCATCTTTGAAGATAGAATGTGGAGTAATGATGAATTCTGGATGAAAATTGTGCCTCTGAGAGGGCAACATGATGCAGCGACAGCATATCTGAGGAGGCTTCCGACAGAAGTCGACAAAGTGCCGTCAGTTTTGAAAGGAGGGATGCAAAGCTAGTTTAAATAAAGTTGCGTTCACATGTAAACCACATCTTAGCCTGCCATCACAATTGATCTTGTTAGCAGAAAAGTAAGCATTTACTAACTCTACAAAGCATCTAAACTAGAGAGTTTGATCAAATGTTCATGCCATGACAAAATATTTCTCTCTTCCAGCCTGAGTACTGCACATTGCCACACATGCTATTATGAGTGTTTAAGCCATGGTTTCTGTTTTGGCTGCAAGGCAATGCATGACTTTTATCAGAGAAGGCTCTTGGAATAACCGGTGTAGTGCAGCTGGAGTCCGGATGTTTGTTGGCAAAGTCTCTGAAATGTCATGTGGTCCCAGAGGACAAGATACGGGTTAAATGGCCACCCAAAAGCTCTAACCTCAGGAGAACAGAGTGCATTTGAGGTTAAAGCCTCAAGGTTGTGGAGTCTGACACTGTGTCCTCTTTGAGTTCAGCCTGAAGATGTGTATGTGCAATGTTTTGGTTAACTGTCCTCTCTGTCTGCCTGAAAACAGTAGTTAACAATCACACACTGTACGTCTCAAGAAAACAAAACCGCGAAAGGAATGCAATAATGTTATGCACAAGCCTGATTTCTGCTCTAAGTTACTCATAAACAGATGCAGACACACTATCAAACTGGTAATCTGCTTATGTTGGGGAATAAAACTGAGCATACAAAAGCAATTGATTGAAGCAGATACATATACTGTGTTATAGACAAATATGTTGGGAATGTTGCCGTACATTAGATTCTGTCTCTCTATCAGTTCAATTGCTCCAGAAAATTGTGCATACTTAGTCTAACATTTGCATCATTTTTACAATTGACTTCCAGATGAGGTTTGGCTTCAGTGTTATTTTCAGTAAATTGAACCACGGCCCGTCAAACTGTTTGAGTGTATACCTGCTGATAGACGCTATAAAAGATATGAGAGCAAGAGCAAAAACAAAAAGGGAGACAGCGGTCATGTTTGCCAGTGTGTGCGAGAGAGATAGTTGGATGTACTGTATGCATGTGTGTGTGTATGAGTGTCTGCAGAATGTGTCATGCGAGCAAAGGGAGGGTGTTTGTGTGTATGGAGCTGTAACTGAGGGACACACACTTAAAGCAGCAACGCTAAGGGGGATACTGTGTTCCCATTTAATGCCTCTCTGATGGGGTCTTTATTTTCTCAGAGTGTTTAGGATTTTCTGTGATTGTTGTAAGGTAAACATGGTTGCTTTATATTCATTTCTCTGCCTTAAAGCTCCTCCGAGGATTTTTTATCTTGTGTTGATCGTAGTGGCGCATGTGGACAAAAGCGGTGCTGCTAACTGTGGTAAAGATGTGAGCATTTGTTTTGGAAGATAGTGAAACAAACACGCCACTTATTTGCACAATACCAGTTCAGCAACACAACACAAAATATTGAAATTTTCTAAAGAAAAATATCCTCCTGCTTCCAACCATAGATAGTAAATAAGAGAAGAGTGAATCAGTCGTGCTCGCAAATAACAAATCTCAAGTCTTTTCAGATCTGTGTGCTGTATAGCGTTTTGCAGCATTTATGCTTACGCTGACGTGCAAAGGCATTGCAAAAGAACAGGATAATAATCTCAGATTTCCTTGAAGATAGTCACATTGAGGATGTAGGTAAGATGTCAGGCATCAGTATTGAATTTAAACTGTTTCCTCAACCAGTTAAAAGTTTCTTGTAGGGACTTTGAAGGAGCAAGTCAACCCCAAAATAAAAATCAGTCATTATCTGCTCCACCCATCAAAATGGAAAGATGGTAGAGTTTCTCAGTCCATAAAACATTTCTGGATCCTCACAGCAAAAAAGGCCTTGCAGCGTTCCATTCTTAAAACTAAAGAGACCAGGGACTCGTTAAAAAAAATTTAGAAAAACTGACGATAAACTCATGAAATACTTCCACAGAGTTCATCGGTGTAATCCAAGTAATATGAAAAGATATTATTTATACCCTTTTTTCGACTAAAATCCATCGGTGCCTGGTAATGAGCATGAGCTTGAACACAAACACCATCTCTATGCGTGATTAAGAGAAGCTTAAGTGTAAAAAATCAAAAGAATGAAAATGTAACAACAGATCTGATAGACTAGCTTTCAGTAACTGACTTTTGCAGAAATCACAAGTTGTCATTGTTCTAATCTATCAGCACATGTACACGTTTCAGTTCGGGCCACCCACTTCATACGAGCTGTCAGAAGTCATTGTGGGTTTGCTTGTTTTTTGTTGTTGTTGTTGTTGTTTTTTTGTGGTTGTTCGGCTTCCTCGCTTTAAAGTTTGAGAAATTCCACCTGACTTCAACATCAGAGGAGTACAAACATTGACTGAATTTTCATTTTTGGATTGGATTTTTTGGATTTTTCTGGACAAGTGGTTGGCAGGAGACACGCAGCACACATCCACAAAGGTCTTTTCAAAAAAGAAGAAGGACATATTGAACTGACTCATTTCAGTTTACACGAGAACTCTTGAGTGATTAAAAGAGCAAAATCCACCCTGCCGGTCAGAGGTGTTGCAGGAGAGGCAAGTGAAGTGGTTAACACCATTATATTGTCATGTGTTACATTCAAACATCATTTCTGTAACAAACCCTGGACTACACAGGTGTCACTGCCAGGGTGCAT
Organism: Naso minor; assembly: GCA_029874875.1. Classification (NCBI taxonomy): domain Eukaryota; kingdom Metazoa; phylum Chordata; class Actinopteri; order Acanthuriformes; family Acanthuridae; genus Naso; species Naso minor. The sequence continues at coordinate 13,224,107 of JAQFJB010000009.1, forward strand.
GCACTGTATGTTTAATAGCACTTGTGCATGTGTTCACGTCAATTTACACTTTATAAGCCATTCAATGACAAATATCACCTGGACAAGCTTTTGCTTTGGGCCTGGTCTCCCCATGTAACATGTGTTTCCACCCCTACTGTGTAAGAGATTTCACAGGAATTCACAGAGAAATGAGGCATGCATGCAAATCTGTTGCTTTTTCTTATTAGATCTCATCACTTTCAGCCTCATCATTTGTCAGCCATTTGCTAAAAAAATGATCATTCATTGAAAATGCGCCTGCAAAATGTGACAGAAATCATTTGTGGCATATTTTTTGATAGCAGATCAGTTTTAAATTTGGCAGGGAGTAATTAGACAGGAGGGAGCGGCCACAGTGAGCTGAACTATTGCACTCTGCTGTGGCGTGTAAAGCTACTCACGCCATGTGAAGCATGAGGTTGAATCATCTGAATTTGGACGTGTTTGTCTGGCTCCACTGTGAACAGCACTTCTTTTTCCGTTGTGTCTTTAAACAGGCTGACCTGACATGCAAGATGGCTGTTACACAGAGTTGTCTGGGAGGTCGCCTTTGGAAACTGTTTGCAAAAAAGGGCAGGGGCTTCAAGAAATGTTGATTGGACAGATCATCCATCTGTCACAGTCCACGACAGGCTAACTCAAAAATTGGAACATTAATCCTTAACAGAGACATTAGATGTACATTTCAAAGTTCCAAAAAAGCGTTAATTGTTGCAAAGCTTGTGAGGAAAAAAAAAGAAGAAACAAGTCAACTATCCATATGACTTTAAAATTGGTTTAAAACTTCTTAACAATAAAAAAATCTAGAGGTTTGCTTAATTGTTTTACTGCAAGGAACACTTACAAAAGGAGTGATTCCCCCTGCTTAGCATTTAAAAAAGCACTTAAAGAAAAACATACATTGTGTATTCATAGGGATAACTATTTCAATATTATGGGATATTTTTAAAAATAGTATCGATCTTGAGGTAAACATTAAAAAGAAGCGTTTTGCTTTTAGTAAAATATGCATCCTTCAATGACTGGAGGAGACAAACATCAGGATTTGTATTTGACTGCTGTGAACTGATTCATTTTTGAAAAAGGAAAAGATGAAATTGACTGATGTATATATGTTAAATATTAATTTGATTTCTTTCAAACTTCCTTTACTTACCCCGTGGCGAGTGGTGGTGTGATTGTTACTATAAGCTGCAGTCAAATCCATTTTCCACACGACAAGCACCTTTAAGTTATGAAAAAAGCAAAGATGTCTCATATTTGAAAGTTAAAGCTTTTAATAGTGTCATATGAATCCCTGTGTAACCACAAATCCCCTCATTAAAACAACCATCAAACATATGAACCTTTGAAGTGAACTTTGAAAATCCCATCTGCTCAGTTATTCTAAGTGTAAAGGCGGCCACGGCAGAGACTGTCTGTAGACTGCAATATGATTCAGAAATTGCAGCAGATTGCGATATCCCACTACAACTGCACTTGAGACTTTGAGCCAATGGGGTACTTGAAGTTTCTGCGGGCAGGCAGAAAGAAAGGAAGAGACACAGACAGAGTGTAACTTCTATCAATAAGAACCAGAGGTCCTTAGTCTCGGTTGCCCCCCAAGAGAAACCCTCGCTTTAGACAGTTTGTTCTACTGTACTAACAGGAAGGCCTTGCCACTCGTCAGAGAACAAAGACAAGGCAATCTTTCTTTTTTAATGCACATTCCAGGTGCTGTTGTGTCGCTTTCCAGCTGCAACACGGCTGCCAGCGCTAATCCTAACCACTCATAGCAATGTTTGTGGCTGCACTTCTTTGCAGAGGCATCTCTGCAGCAGCTCTGTGCAAAGACAAAACACAGAGAGTAAAGTGCAATTTCTGCAAGCTTGACAGGAGGTCAGACACACAGGAATGGCAAAGAGAATCTGGTCAATTTTCAAAATAAAATAACCTGTGCGAACTTCTGATCATCGGTAAACTGTCACTTAAAGTCCTTATTAGGAACTTTTAACTGGTTATGAAGCATTTTAGCTTGACAACTAATGCGTCACATCTTACCTACGTCAGCAATGAGACCATCAGCGAGGAGACTGGTGATTATTATCCTGTCTTTTGCAGTGCCTTTGCCCAATCAGCACAGTCAGCAGAAACGCTATGACACGTTTTATGGCACAAAGACCCAAAATTTTGTTGTGTTTCGAGCATGATTGCTGTTCTCTTTATTACTATCTATGGTTGGAAACAGGAGGATGTTTTTCTTTAGATAATTTCAATATTGTGTGTTTATGGCAGAATTAGTATTGTGCACATAAGTGGTGTGCTTCTCTCACTCTCTTCCAAAACAAATGTTCGCGCTGAACAAGATCTTTACAACAGTAAGCAGTACCGCTTTTGTACACAAGCACCGCTATAATCAGGACAACATGAAGGGCCTTGGGGAGGCTTTAACAGGGAAACAAAACAAACAAACAAACAAACAAAAAACCAAGAAACATTTTGCTATACAGCCTAGTTAGCCATGGTAGCAATCTACCAAATTTGAGCAAGCCAAAGTGCAAAATGCTCCACCGCTGAAATGCTTACAGAGGCATGGAGATCAGTACAAATTCAAGTCTTACGTGACATCACAGAGCTTTCCCCACTGAAATCGAAGTTTCACACAGCTCTGTGCTTTTCAACAGTCGCTGGAAAATCGTTTCTCAGCAAAAATCCTTGAATTGTTGTTAGTTTTTATTTACTGTTTGTCGGTCAAACTACAGGAACCTCACGGAATGTAAACATGTTGTGTTTGTCCTTTAAATTTTCCTCCGGCCTGCAGCGTCTGAAAACAATACAAGGTGTCATGTAGGATACAGTTGTCTGCACACACTGTTGAGCAAGCTGCAGGCTGTGCTCCGCAAAACTGCCACACTCTCCACCTCAATTATCCTCTCAGTGACGCGGAAAGGTCAAAATCCCAGTGGGGTCTCAGAGTGGGTGAAAGGAAGCCCTGCATGTCAATGGAAGGTCAGGTTTATGCGGTACTTGTTTTAGGCTAAACCCCTGATGTTATCTGACCTTTGACCTTCTGTCATCATCGCTTGGTCTAAAACATTGAAATGGACAATGACAGCACCGAGAAATGAAAATCCGGATTAGATGAATGAATCTCTTACATCTGGTTTTTCGCTACAAAGTTGAGGATGTTGGACAACTTGGTCCTTGCAGCATTTTGCATTGTTACAGAAATCACCAGAACCTGCTACATTCCACACAAATATACTGAGTCATTTCTTCTTGTGCGATCGTAGATTAAAGAAAGGCAGAGTCTCTCCATCATCAAACTGCTTGTTAGAGTTTAAAGAGTTAAAGATGTGTAACATGACGGCATGCTGGGTTGTCGGGTATAACGGTTCTGATAACTGTGATATACTAGGAAAAAAACCCTAATATCCTGTAAATAATGCGGAGCCCCTTCAATCATTACTTTTCTTTGCTTGCTTTGTCATAATAAACGACATTACTGCATGTTAATGATGCTTGCTACCAGCCAAAAATGTTATTTTTTATTTTTGCAACCATTTGCACCATTATGGTGACAGACTGTCTCTTTACTTCCCTGCACTCGTGTTTTAGCTGTAATTCATTTGCCAAAAAAGGTGCAAAACATGCAATCGACAAAT
>JAQFJB010000009.1:13292582-13307256 GCA_029874875.1 Naso minor
CAATTATGAAAGTAAACTTTTTGGTTCGCTGTGCCCACCACCGCCAGTAGGCCACAGATACAATTAATGCTGCTGAATATTTAGAGTCTATTATTTAAAACTAGTATTGGATAATGTTTTAACAGGGGGACTTCAAAAAACAATTAAAAGGAAAAAGTTGCTTAATGGGTTGTATTTTTGTGATGTCATTGGCCAGACTTGCTCACGGAACTGTTTATGTGTAACAAGGCAGCCAACCTGTGGGCAAGGCCATACCACAGAAAGTATGCAGTCATTTTTCTTGCCTAGCTTGAGTTTCTTTCATGGTGAAAATATGTTTTTGTTCTTAGTTTTTGCTTTACCATTGGTCATCAAAGCCCTCGATTATCAAAAAACTGCAAGGATTATTTCAAAACTAGGTGAGCTAAGTGAAGAAAGACAACAGTTGTGGAAACATGCTATCATAGGAGAGATATTGTCTCCGAACTGGAATTGCTCTATTATGTATTCAAACCACTTTGTCACTGGAAATGTATTTAATTTTTTTCTGTTCAAAAAAATGTTTGAAATGAAAAATTGAGGGTTGCTGTTTAAATATTTTACACTTGAAGGTTCTGGCAGAACATGCGCGCTGTGAAGGTCGTCAACGTCAGTCACACCTCACAGTTTGCATCACTAGAACCACGAAATGTTCATATGCTATGTTTTTACAAAAGCACTATCAACAGGGAAACACTGAAAACCTGTATTATTGAGTCGCATTATATTTGCAATTTATATTCATTGTTAGTAATTAGCATTTTATTATCTCATAGCTATCCTTCATCAGCAGTGTCTGTGACCCTGAGTCTGTCCTCCAGTGGGAGTCACAATCAGCTGTGTCAGGAAGAAGGAGGGAAAAGCAATGGAGTAAACTCGACTCTGAGCGTCATGCTGCTCACTTAATGAGCCACCGGCGAGGGAACTGTGTGCCACTCGCCATAAAAATGCATTTTCACTCCTGCTTTCCATTTCTTATTCTTTATTTTTCCTTGGAGAGAATTAAATTAATTGGTGTTTTGTAATATGAGACACTCTGGGCTGTTGATTATGCTCTGCGGTGCCACTCAAAAGCCTGAAGTATTGACGATAAGGAGTCATTTCAATTCCAGATTATCTCCATCCCACCCCCTCAAGTGTTTTTGTTGTGACTCCAAAGATAAGTAAGGGCACGGGGGGGGTTAGTGGTGGGGTGTTGTTGCAATCAACTTTTTATTTTCTTCAAAAACGCTCTGACCACCCAGTATGAGAGTGGTCAGCCAGAAAGCATAACAATTGTGCTGTCAATTGAGAGACAAATCCTGTTTCTATCTCAAGACCTCTTAACCCCGAGGGGCGGGCATGTGAAATAGAAAGATTATGGTGACGGGAGATGCTATTGTAGGTGGGAAATAGGGGACTGGACCAAAGGAGGCAGGGGCCCGAGGTGAGTGGGAATAAGGAGGGGGGCGCATCCCTCTTGTATACTAGAGCAATATGCAGGATGGGGTTGGAGGTGAGGATCGACTACCGGATGACGAGAAAGTCTAGACTGCATTGACCCTTCTGAAGCCAGGTTTTCTCTTCAGGTCAGCCTTGATATGGAGAAGATAATGGAAAAAGCTTGAAGGAGATTTCATATAAAAAAAAGTGATCGGTAGACAGAGCGTCCCCGCTCTTACTTCCGTGTAATCCCTAACTGTATGGATGTAATAGCTTGGAAGAGATGGGAAACCTTTCTTTCATCAAAAAGGGACTGAAAAACCTCAGCTGCTGGCTTGATGCTTGGATCTGTTGCCTTTGTAGCACCCAGGGTCATTTTAAATGCCTGACTTGTTCAAAGCTCTTGTGAGTGCTTCCATGCCTGCCCTCTGTTCATTTAACTGTACAACAGCAAAAGTGCTCAGCAAAACGGGTGGTCAGGCCTCCACATCCATTCACTATACCAGGGGTGGGTAGTAACACCAAGTTACACACATGAGTAAAAAAAATAGTTGTTTTGAGCCAGTAATCCACCTGTCCATCCCCACCACCACCAAAAAAAAAAAAACACACACACAGGCACACACACACACAAAGTTTTTCACTTTTAAAAACTCCTCTTACCTTTGCAAGCCCATCAGAACACATACTGAAGGCTTTGTCTTGAGACTCTGTTGGGTTTTTTTAATTCAACTATATAAATTAATAAAGTTAAAATTAATGCCTAAAATGTAAAGTGTAACTTCAGTATACATTTCAGTGCTCTACCCACCACTGCACTATATATCTCTTGTAAGAGTTTACATCTCATTTAAGAGTCCTAAGTCTCTTCATCCTAGCATGTAACTCTCCAATACAGAGTGAAAATGTACAACCAGTGGTAAATTACCCATGGGGACATGAATTGTCCCTGTGCTTTGTATTTTGCTCTGTACTATTTCCTATCCAATAACACATCGCTCAACTTCCTCTTAATGACTCAGCTGTGAGCACTGACAGTTGACAGTGGTTGGTTGCCTGGGGGCCCCATGTTGAGAGAAGTGGGTGGCGCGAGGCAGACGAGGTGGGATGTAATCACTCCCTGTAATTTAGAGGAAATCCACTGATCTGCTCACAGTCAAGATGAAAGCACTCCTTTTGTACTGTCTCTCCACAGCCATAAAGCTCCACTGCTTGCTAAAGCCTAAAAAGAGAGGTTCAGAGCAGCCAATTCTGCCTGGTTGGTGTCCCCCAGGGGTTAGTCCTGGGACCATCTCAAATCAGCTACAGCCCTGGAGCCATGTTCTCTCCCCAAGGAACGGCTCTGCAGACAGACAGTCAGACTGGCCATCCAATGCTATATGGCCCAGGCGCAGCCAGCCAGCACTCAACTCTCCTGAGATCAGCCTCAGTGGAAAGGGAGCTCAGTGAAGCTTATGCTGAGGGCTCTGCTTAGTATATCTGTCTGTCTGTCTGTCTTTCCCTCTGATACCTTCCCATGTCACCTTATTCTCCCTCTCCTCCCTTCAATATCTCAATCTAAGGCAAGAAAGGAATGTATTTAAAAGCTCCACAAGCAGTGTTTCTTTTCCATCATATTAGGAAAGAAAAAAAGCATCATACCATTGTTGGATTGAACACTTCAAAAAAAAAAAATAATGACAAGCTTTTGTGGACAAGTTTGCCTCAAACCATCCTGTCATAAAATAATTATATGCACAGTAACTGATAATTACATTTTGTTAACCTCAGCATGCTTCATTGTCTTGACTGTCAAAACGACAGTCAATTTCACAAGAAAATTTGGCTCAAGCCATGAACAGATCGCCCAGTTTGATCACTTTTTTCACACAACACTATCCTACCAAGTTGTTAAAGAGACACTGTAGTGGTTTTTGCTTGATAGATGGTGAATGGTGCTTATACAAGGAGCCACTCCAGTGCGCCCATAAATATGCATCGTGACATTTGGAACAAAGCAGCTCGTCCTCTCTTTCCTGATGAGCTCTGCCTGCATACTATAACATATTGCAATACTGTCACACCTTGTGTTTCATAGCCAATCTCTCTGTTCATCAACTTGGCAGATAACCTCTAGATGCTGACAGATGATATGGCGGATGGCGTTAGGGATCTATTGTATGCAAAACCACGAAGTAAATGTACAACTGGGATACTTATACCGGTAATTAATAATTAATCTTCATTAGATTATGATGTATAAATTGTATGGTTGCATGAATAATAAAAAAGAAAAACGCTGTCTTTTTGAAAGATGTTGTTCTCCAGACAGTTTGACAAAAGTCAATCAAATTTCTCTACTGATCAACAACAGGTCAGAGGCGAAGATATGTTCTCACATCCACAGACCATAGTCTGTTAGGCCATGTGCAAAAGAATGCTCTCTGTTCTCACTCTAGCAATAAGAACATAACTGGCTTCTTTCTCCAAACACCTCATTGCTTTAGAAAGGAATAAATATCCAAGACAGCCAGGAGCAGTTCCTTTCAAATCCCACACACACGCATATCTCTCTCTCCCTCTCTCTCCGCCATGTCTCTCTCTCTCTCGTTCTCTCTCTCTCTCTCTGTCTTTTTTTGGACTTCCCTTTCTCTCGTCCCTCTCTCCCTCCCTCCCTCTGTTCCTCTTCCTCCTCTTCTTACTCTCTCTTTCCTTTCGGGCTCTCTGCTCTCCCTCCCTCTCCTCAGTTTGATTCCTTCAGTGTGTCTTACTAATGAATTAAGAATTACGACATCCCCATGTGCTGATCATATGTTGCCTTTGCCGCTCTCTCTTTCTCTCGCTCTCGCCTCGGATGAGAGCAAAAGACTGAAGCAGCATTGTATCTTGAAAATAGAAACCATTAGCTCCGCCATGTGACATGGACAGGCTCCTTCGGGACTAAAATAACCCGCTGGACTTGCGAGCCCTTCCGTCAGCTAACTTAAAAATGTGACTTGTGTGTGTGAGCGCCGTGGCCGTGATTCATTTGATACGGACGGCAATCTTGTCAAGCTGGAGCGAAAGACATTCCCTCTCTCCTCACAATGAATCGGATGGAGCTCTGCCTCTGTAAAGGTTGACAGCCTGTTGAAATGATTCTGACATGCAAAAACAATACAGACGGAAGCAGCGGGGGGGAGACTCTATGAAAACACACTTTCCAAAAATGTTAATGTGGAGAAGCAGCGCGTCACTGCTGAGGAAAACTGACAGCAGGGGCGAATATTCGAGACAGGGAGAGAGAGAGGACTAGTGAGTGTGCGCCTCTGTGTTCAGGAAACTCAGACGACCTCCGACCTCTGGCACGTCGCTCACACTGAGCCGGGGGTCGGAGGTCACACGGCGAGCGTCTGAGCTGGGATCAGACGGCCGGAGAGACGAGGGGGAGGCCGGAGCAGCGGTCACAACAGACCTGGCAGACACCCTGCGTCTCAGAAATACCAGACTCTCACACTGAGCACTGTTTGTTTGTCTGCTTTTCCATTTTCATCCTCTGCTCGTCACCACAACAACACCCCTCTCTCTTTTGTCCTTAGCCAAAAGCCGAGACATCCCATTCTTCTTGTTCCCTCACTGATTTTTCTCAAGACTCTCCATGTTGCTTTCAGCTACTTTGTGTGAGGACAGATTGTGTTTCATAATGAAGCAGATCAGAGGCATCAGCTGCAGTTTTAATGTTCTGTCCTATATACATTAAATATACACACATATATCCACTAAAAATAGTGAAAGTTACAGCGATGCACGACCTTGTTACATCAGCAGACCTCCCTGCTGCCTGAAAAAGTCGTGACTTCTTTAATGTGTCTCGCAAGTTTACGAAGCCACATTAGGAGAAAAACTGTCACAGTGCTCTGACAGACAGTCTGATTTCCTTCTGATTTGATGTCAGCTTGCCATAATGTGCAATCAGTTTATTTTCGCTAAAATTCGTCTCTTCCATTGACTGATTCAATATAATTCCAAAGACAAACAACTGATAGAAAAAATGATTGAGCGTTAAAATGTTGTTGGCAGGTTTTTTCCACCCCCAGTGCTGCATAATTACATTTCTGCACTTTCTTTGTGACATATGAATACTTATAAACATCTCACCAAAGCATTAAAAGTTGGCCTTGAAATTTGGAACGTGCACATGAATAACTGTCTAAAGATATATGTTACTTACCTGCATGCAAACTGCAAGAGGTTATTTTTTTTACCCCCCAAATACTTTCACACTTCAGCACTTTACAGTCAGTCTCAGAACCCATCGGCTGCAGTCACCGTCTGACTTCCGGTAGACAGCGATAGAGGCTCTTGGGCTACTGCTGGAGGAAGAGACCACATCTACCAGCAGATCTTTTCTTTTTAAAAGTAGCCAGTTTACACACCGTTAACAGTTAACAGTCTGCCGTTAATTACGCTGACTGCAAAAGACTACAACCGGAAACCAGGGCTTTTCTGGTACCAAGATCACCCTACCTTGCCTACAGACTCTAAACACAGTGAACGTAGAGTCTGTTTATGGAGACTACTTCACAGTAGATCCTGTGGACCATGAAAAAGACCGTTTCAAAAACACTGATACATGGTGGTAAACTTTAATTAACATGGATAAAGAAAGCAAAGATTATATTAAGACAGCCCATCTTTTTAAAGTAATCCAGATCAACCAGAAAAAGAAATTATATGATTTTCACGACAATATTAATTGGTAGCCTTATAAAAATTGTACTTTTAGGAAAATCTAATTCCTGTGCCACACATCCTGCATGTACCTCAGCAACACGTACGTGTGACTGAGCTGCTGCGTCTGGCTCGCGTGTGGTCTCCACGGTGTTCCAGCCGTGTCTGCCGTGGTGCTGCTTCTGCCTGCCCTGTCTGTCTGCAGAGTTTTCCTTTGATAACTCCCATACATAATTAAATGCCAGAACCAAGTAAAAATATGGTCTCCACTAATGTATGCAGTCATGTAAATCACTGACTTTTCCACATCGTGATCCTGCGAATGTTTCACAATTAACTTACATACAGTTTCTTTTGACGGACAAATAATTAACAGGTGTTTTACCTTGACGTGTTTCAAGTGATGCTGCAGTATTTTTTTAGAAGGGTTACCTAACGTTGCTGTGACGTGTCTTATCCGCCATTTCACGTCGGACCGGAGAACAACAAGAGCAATCGTTGGATCGAGGAGGCTATTGAAACCAGGAAAAGGGCCCAAAGGACAATAAACTGGGACAAGGAGGCAGTTATCCTCCTCCAAACACCATCTGACAGCAGGAGGTGTGGTCGACCTGTCAAGTTCGACAAGTCTGCCAGGTCGGCCACGCCTACGTGAAACAGCTGATAAGACACGTCACAGCAACGTTAGGGCACCCTTCTGAGGAGGAGTGCAGCATCAGTCGAAACATGAAGGTAACGTTTGTCTGTCAAAAAGAGCACTGGATATGAGTTATCAACGGACACATAATGAACCTGGTTGAACTGTTTCACGGTTTAATATTAAAATGAAGGTATTCTTTGTGCAGAAACGCTTGAAAGACAGACAGTGTTGAATCTATAGTGAATATTGCTGGTATGATGTCAATATGACTGTCAGCAGATTACTTCTCCATCTATTTTAGCAGAGAACTACGTGCAGCTAGCAGAAAAAATAGGCCACACTCCAAATCTTTTCCGTTGTTGCAGGTGCATGTGAGAGGTGCGTGTTCTGTGTGGCTGCTCTGATCAGTAAACATGGAAAATAAGGTGATGTGTTGCCGAGCATAAGGTATAGGCTCATCAATATACGGAAGCTGTTTATTTTGTCCTTGCTCAATGATTTACTGAAAAAGGGTGGGATTTACTAAGTTTATACTTTTCCCCACCTGCTTCTTGGATGCGTAAATCAAAGTACATATGCACTGACAATTGCTTTTATTATGTCCTTCACTGTTTGTAAATATTTTTTCTTTCTGTCTGTTTGCTTGCTTGTATCTTCATGTCTTTTTACTTGTTCAAAATGAAAATAAAATCAAAAGCAGACATTAAATCAGACAGAGTAATCTCGTCTATCGAAGTGTTATAGCACAGACCCTCAACTCAGCCCGTCAAAAGTTTCTGAAACACCAGTTTGAGGACATCCAGGCAGCTGGCATCTCTGCAACTGTCTTGCATCGTCTGGCATTCAACCTGCCCGCAACAGCTGCGGGGGGGTCAGGCTGACAGTCACAGACAGCAAAGATCAAAGAGAAGTAAAGATGGAGCGATGGAGCCCATCTGTCCATCTAAGCAGTCGGATCCTGACCACTGCTGCACAGTGGCTGGGGGAGGAAGAAGCATTTATAAAACCCACGGTTTTACCTCCATTATAAGAAGCACCTAAGCAGTAAAATGTGCTGCTGTGTTTGAGACTTGAGACTGTTAAGGACTTTTTGCCTTTAGGTCAGAAATTCTATTGGAAAAAAAATATACATACTACAAGGAACTTTTAATTGGTTATTAAACAGTCTCAGTTTAATACTGATGATCTCCATTTGGTCTGAATGAGCAAATGAGACAGTCAGCAATGGGATAGTCTATTTTCATATATTGTTGTTGTTGTTTTCTTGTAAAACCTGGCAATGGGTCATATACCAAGAATTAGAATTCTTTTGCCCTAGTCCATACCCGGGGATATGTGCTCTGCAACCAAATGCAGACTTAAGGGAAAGTGTGAGCCACAACCTTGTGCGGACCACAGACCTTTATATATATTGGTGCAGATTTTGCCAAAAATGGAAATAAAGAGGTTAAAAAAAATCTGCTTTGTCAGTCACTACCTGAGCACCATGGGTTCAGACCTGTTTGTCTGAAATCATCCAATGCTGCAACGTTACAGTTTGCGTTTCTGCAGCTCCTTCAGTAGCAGCAATAGTGGCGCAGATTTCAACTTTTGGGGAAAAATAAATCTCACCGCTTGTCTTCAATGTTTTTGGAAATAAAATCCTCTCATGTTGTTATCTTACTGTAGACTCTAGTGCGTTTCCATCCAGAGGTGAAGTTGTGGTGCACGTTCAATCTGAAATTGGTGTGCATCATTCTACTGTAGTGGACAAATGACATCAAATGTGAAACAGGCATAGGCAGTGAGTAAATGAGACAAAGGGCTCCATCAGTCTCTGCCTATGGCAATTCTCAATGCCCATGTGCAATGTCAGATTATTGGGCAACCCATCAAGGAGTATGCAGACAGACAGACAGACAGCTGGACGGCGTTTTCGTCATTTTATAGTAGGACATCAGAGGGCTGAGGAGAGAAGCTGCTCTGTAGTCTGGTGATACAGCAACAGATAATTGTGTATTACCAAATATCAGTAAACAAATGGCAAACAGCTGCTTTCTTGACTCATGCTGGATGCATGGCTGATCAAGATAACTAGAAAATGGCAGCTGCAACAAAGCAGTTCACCAGAGAATTTAGTAGTGAAAATACTCAAATAACTGAGAAAAAAATGTGTACTTATGTACTTAGTTCACTTCCACCACTGTCTGTGATTTTAAGGTAATTTGGCATAAAGAAGTCATTTAATACTAATTTTAAACATCCACACATGCCAGGTTTACCCTTAGTTCAACCAGGAGATACTACCAAAAGATTAAATATTTACAACATGGTATATCTGGGGCTAAACTGTTAAAAACTAGGGCCTGACCAACATATCAGTTTGCTGATATTGTTGGCTGTCATTAGTCTATCGCATATATATTGGAATCAGTGTTTATGTTCTTTGATATTTGCTGATACTAAAACTGTGTTTCAAGGTGAGAAAAAATGCTGGGACCAGTGTTTTCAAAAAGGAGTAAGTAGTTTGTCCAGCAGAGGGCGTTCCAATATTTATTAACTAATAAGTGACGTGTTTACCGTTCAGTGCACTGATGTTTTGAATAAAGTTTGCTAAAATGTAAGGTATCCTGCCTCCATTACGTCTTTGTCGCGAGTATTTGATAACAACATTCAGTCGCTACATATCGGACGATATCAGATTTTAGAATTTTCTTGCTCCCTGACTTTGATATCGGCATCTACCCAAAAATCCAATATCAGTCTGGCCATGGTTAAAATCATCTTAAACAGATTATATGTATCTACTGAGCCATGATGAATGAAGAGCAGATAAAGAATGGGAGCAGGAACCAAAAGGCTAGAAAGAAATGTTTGTGAGTGTGTAATGAGTGCCTGAGCAAAGGGACTTCCTGTTTGCTTCATTTGCATTTCATTTCTGAAACTAATAAAATCAAAGTCAACATGTGCAGTCCTGCTGTCAGCCATCTTTTGCAGCTTGTGAGTATTACAGGTCAGCGATGAACTTGGTTTAATTAAAAAGGCAATTTAAGTGTGTATTCGTACCTCAGCATAGGACCATTTGCAGGCTCTTATCTAACCTTCAGTCTTTTTCCTTAACTTCATTTTGTAATGCCTTAATTATGTTATTGTATGTTTGGAATAATACTGAAGCTTTGCCTTAAAGTGCTTTCATGCCTGAGAATTACCTCGCCATCATTTTTACTTTTCATACTCTATTTCCTTTGATGTCAAGGCATTAATTTCAGATGCTGAATGCAATTTGCATGAGTGATCAGTCTCGTTAGTTGTTGTGTGTGGGCGGACCCGGTGTGTTCTCGCTTGTGCTCCTTCCTCCATGTTCCCGGTTTATGGGCGAGCAGAACAGAGGTTCTCTGGCGATCAGTGATGCAGTCATGTGCAATGGGCTGAGATCAGAGGTAAACTGAGTCTGAGACTTTTTTTTCAGTCCTAAAGGAATTGTTTGGCTTTTAAGGAGTTAGATGAGAGCATCGATACCCCCTCACCTCAGAGTGGTTTCAGTCTTCCTATTTAACCGTCCGCCAGGATGATAGGAAGCGTGATTCTCCAAATACACAATAATTTTAATATTTTACCATCTAGTGAATTTTTTTTTTTTTTTTCTGAAGTTGGTGATTTTTATACTTTTCCAGGTTAGAGAAGGAACACCAAATTCATGCACACCTGTCCCTGTTAGGGTGGATGTCTTTTCTGCTCATGATTTGTGGCTGTTTGCAGGTTTAAGCATCTGTCATCTTACATGAAAAGGCCACAGCTGTGACGACTGTATGAATTCAGGTTGTGAATTCATTCATTGTAAATACAAGTGGTGTGCCGTCTTCCCTTTGTTGTAAGTTTGCATTTTTCAGAAGGGGTTAAGCCCCAGTTTCTGTGGAACAACCTTTGATCCCTTCCTCCTTCATCTCTGGCTTGGTAGAAAGTACATTTTCCACCGTAGGCGATACAGATTTTGGTATGATGGACAATATCTGAAATTCTGTTTATTGTGAAGAATGAACTTTGTGTTACCTTTTTTTGTGAGCTTCTTATGTTTTTGTTTTTCATACTGTTATTTCTTTCCTGGATCCCTACTGCTCTGTGCAGTTTACCTGATGAACAGCACTTGCTGTGATAGAGCCTGGTAGCCTGTTGGTAATCATTAGTGTATGTTTTCCTTTTTGCCAGAAAGCTGACCTGATGAAGATCCAAAATGGATCGAAATGTTCTCATTAATAATAATAATGATAATAATAATAATAATCTATGTTGTAAGCATGCAGGCAGTTTTTCTTCCCATCCCATTCTCATGAGAGCAATATAATAGGAGCCAGTCACTGAATTTCTTGAAATACAGCTCAAAACTTGGAGTAAAGGATGAACTGCTTACAATTTGGTGGTCTAACATTAAACGTGTGACCTCAGAAAACACGTGATTGTCTAGAACTCGATGATTTTCTCACCAATTATGATGAAACATTCTTTAAAAAAGTCTTAAATGATGGCTTTTATTTCTGAAAGGTCAAAGGGCAAGTTCACTATGACAAAACAAACAACAACAATGCCTTTAATTTAATCCCTAAAGTCTTTTGTATTTACTGTGTAGTGTCTGAGTCTGGAGAGACATGGATGTAGATGCCAGTCGACTGGTTTGCTGAGGCACCAGACACGAGTGACTAATTGTAGTGATCTATGTGTTCAGAGAGCATATGCATGTCTTTGCAATTCTTCACGTGCAGCACTGATGTAGCCCTCCATCCTGCCTGCTGAGATACTGAAGCCTGCTCCTTAACAGCTGCCCGCTCCAGTCTACCTGACCTGTCTGTTGTATCTATGTCACATGGATGTATGACAGCCCTGAAGCTGTGCGCTGCCACCATCATGAAGCAGCTGACATTTTTTGTATTTATGACTCTATTAAAAACTCCAAGGACAAGACGGCTGTGTGCGACAGCGCTCCATTCTTCCCTCCCTCCATTTCTCACAGTCATTAGCTCAAATTTATGTAACCATCCTCTGACAGAAAATAGATAAATGTATGGCTAATATAAAAATGAGTCGGGATATTTCCAGTCTTTTGTCATCTTTAGATCGAAATACGTGTCATTTATAACCAACATTTAAGGTGGAATTCTTGGAAAAGTACAGAGGGAATTCTAGCTTTAAAAGAGTCCTCTTAACGATACGTTAATGAATTATGTTACGATTTCAGTTTAACGATTAAAATAATTTAAAAAGTATAATTATTTGTTGGCATGCTAGGTGCTACAGTATAATTTGCCAGATGGTTCGTGTTGCCTGCTGCCTGCTGCCTGCATTGATGTTAAAAAGATGACATGTGGCTCAAAGGGCAGTTTTACAGGCTCAAATAGGATGGTTGTGAGAAGTTACTGAAGTTCTTAAGCCTTTCACACCACTGCTATTGTGTGTAAAAAAAAAAACAAAACTCTGAGAACAAAGCACTGGGCAGTTTTGGTAAAAAATAACTTTCAAACGTATGGGGTAACAAATGTGCGAGTGCATCTTTTGTGTGTCTCTGCGTGTCTCCTTGCTTTGTGAGTTCAACAGGGCAATTTCACCTGCTCTTGCAATCATCTCCTCCATTCAAGAGGACAGTCAATCTGCGCGCTCTGAACCTGTCATCTCACTGCCCCGTCAGTCCGAATGCTTCGACCGAAAGCACAGAAACACTTAAGCGGGGGTGGCTGTGGCTCAGGAGATGTAAGGGGTCGTCCTCTCATCACAGGGTAGGCAATTCAATCCTCCTGTCCACATGCTGAAGTGTCTTTGTGCGAGACACTGAACCCTAAATTGCTCCCGATGGTCAGGCCAGCACCTTTGCATGGTGTTGTGTGTGTGTATGTGTGTCCATGCGTGTGTGTATGATTGAGAGGGGGTGATTGAAAGGCAAACTGTAAAAAGCGTTATATACATGCAAACTAGACCAAATATTCGTCGGGGGTTGGGGGCTGGTTTGGCCTCTTCACCACCCGCTTGCAGCAAAGATGACGTATGGCCTCATTCCAATCCCTTTGCTCTTTATTTTCTTCCTCTTTAAACTCGAAATCCTGCTAAATTGGCAAGCTGCCATTCTTCTTCGAATCTAAGTCCTCCATGACTTTAAAGCGCTGCACGCATGCTTACATCATGCCAATTAACCTGTTATCACCTCTCCACCTCGTCAAATAGCAAAAAGCGTTGCCTCTGCCACGACAGCAGCTCCACATGCATTTTCTTTTCAAAATAAAATCCCGAAAAGCCTGTAACAGCTGTACAATACTGGCACAAATATTGCAAATGATGACAAATATCGATATTTGATCATATCTATATATCTGCCCAAGCCTAATGCAACCATATACCTACATATTCCAGTCTCTGTTCAAAATGATACTGTCAAGGGGATAAAAACAGATTTTGGCCTGTTGCATGAAACAGATGTTTACATCAACCAAATCACTGCAACGCGTTGTTACCCATTCTTGAATTTCCTGCCTTAAACTGATTATTCCCAATAATCAACTTACTTTTTGATTTAATTTAATTTAATTTAATTTAATTTAATTTAATTTAATTTAATTTAATGTATTATCTTTTTGATTGAAGATAATTGTTTCCCATTTTTGCCATATTGCTGTGCAAACATTTAACACTGGCATGTTTCCTCTAAAACATAAAAATGTGACATGATAAAGCTAAGTGCCCATCAATAATAATAATAAAAAAGTCTGAAAAAGTAATACTCATGGCTCAGTCATAAATATTAGGGAGCTGCAAATACTAAATATTGAAAAATGTTTCACCAAACTTCTCAAGACCTTTAAGAACGCCTCAGCGAGTGCATTATGAAAGCAACTGTCAGGAAAATCCATGGAGGTTAGAGCAGCCTATCCACCAGTGTGCTCATTATGTTTGTCTAAACACAATGCAGAGCCACTTCTTGGAGCAAATTAGTGCCTCAATTGATGCAACTTTGAAGTTACGTAAGAGCCTTCAAATACTAAAGATTTAGTAATCTGAGCTGTCATGAAGCAGTGCAATGCAGAGCGCACAGAAAGGCTATCATTATAAAAAAGCACGCTATATTGTCATTTTAGCTGTTGTGAAGCAGCTGTGTTGATGCAGGTTTGATTTTTTTCTTTGTGCATGAAATGGGACAGACTCGAGACAAAAAAAACCCTCTAAAAAACCCAATAAACTGAGAAAAATGCATCTATTTTTTAGCTGCAGTTGCTGAAGTTGCACCAGATGATTTTGTCTTTGTCAACACGTGCAAAACAACATACAATATAGTCAACATCAGGGTATCACACACGCTTGACAGTGACATTAAGGAATTATTTCATAGTCACATTAACATCTTCACTTCCTTTGGCAATTGCTCATACACATGATAACCCTTTTTCTTTCATAACTTTTACAGTCAAAACTATTCATGTCACCCAGTTTCATCAATAATGTTACTATCACTGCCTTCACAGGTTAAGCAAAAGACAAATATAAAAGCAGACATCCAGACAGAGGTTTCATTAGCAGGCAGTTTACACTACAAGTTTACACACACACACACACACTATAAGTCCACATCAAACAAACAGGAATCACTATAGGAACACACATTTAGGGTCCAATCACTATGGAATTTCGGGAATGATGTTGATACCAATATTAGAGAGCCAGAAAATTCCGATATCTGATCAAATTCGTTATATATGTGGTCATGAAATGCTCAACGAACTTTATTCCAAACATCAGAGCGCAAAACAGTAAACACGGCAAATATTAGTTAAATAACCTGAGCCCTCTGCTTGGCAAACTATATAATTGCAAAATTACTCTTATTTTCTTTTGTTCAGACAAATAAGTAGAGATGTACGGATGTTACCTGCTTGACAGTTTCGACTGTGA
>JAQFJB010000009.1:13480439-13490892 GCA_029874875.1 Naso minor
GATATCGTACATTTTGACAAACTTGATTCAAAACATCAGTGCACTGAACAGTAAAACCCTCACTTAGGAGTTATTAAATAACAGAGACCCCCCACCCCCGCTGGACAACTTCCTAATAACACTATTTGAAATCACTGGTTGAGGAATTTTTTTCTTCAGCCATAAAAAACAGTTTTACTACTGGCACATATCAAAGAACATATATGCTTTTAATGATATACCTGTGATAGGCCAATATGTGCCGATAATATCGGCAAGGCGATATATTGGTCGGGCCCTATTTCTAACCAAAAGGCATGACAAAGGCAGGGTTAGTTAAGTGTTGGCAATTGTCTTAAAATAGGTTACCCCTGGATTGAAAGTTCACAAAAGAGTCACGCATATAGACTGAGTATTTAAAGACGCCCGTTTCATTTCTGATAAAAGCTTAACCTTTTGTCGGCAGTGAGTGTCAGACTGTCACCATGTTCTTTGACCACATGTCCACCTTGTCCCCTCACGTCCCAAATGTCACTGCACATTTCTAAAGGCTCATTCAAAAGGTATGAGCACATGAGCACTGGTGGCTCTCGTCTGATGTCACTGCTGCGCGCAAGTGAAGGCGTTCAAGTCAATCTGTTCTACCTTTTTATGTTTTTTTCACTATTTCGTACCACATTGCAGTAAATGAAATCATGATCTCAGCCCAATGCATCTTAACATGTCATGATGTGTGTGTGTGCGTATCAGTGAGTGAGAGTCTGTACTGAAAACCTAGGGAGGATTTGGGGGAGATTCTCCTCCCCATCCTCCCTCCTGTGTTTATTCTGTCTCCCACTGGTCGCAGCTTGTCAGGTACATCCTGTCTGCTAGAGGGAGAATCAACACCTACTGAGTCTCCTTCTGCTGAACTACAAACTCCGGACAGATGAAAGCGGAGCTGAATACATCCAGACTACAAATTGACTGTCCCGTGTTTTCGCATTAGCACATAAAGGAGAAAAAGAACAAACTTAGAATAACACTGCAACACAAACAGTCTGAGCTTTTTGGAATAACACGAAGCCGCTAATTTCATGTAATGCAACGGATGTTATTGTTTGCCAACAGAGAAAAGATTAACAAATTTGGCAATTTTTCTGATGTTTTGGCATTTGAGTGTGGACAGATCTTCAGAAAAACTAAAAAGACAAGAGTGGATGCACTATACAAATACGTACCTAACCTTCTCAAACACTGATTTCAGATTCATTCATACAGACATGACCTAAATTCATGATCTTGCCATTGTTAAGGGTGGCAGGGCAAAGCTGAGCTTCAGTACCATAGATCTTGCACAGATCTGAATTAATGTATTCCGTATCAAGTCTTGTCTTCTCCCAAATTATAAATAAAACATTCTTTTGAAATGGAGCTCAGGGAAGAATTTGTAGAGGCTAAGCTGGTCTGACAACAGACTGAGCAGTGATCTTACTACAATTTAGGTCTGTTCAGGTGTAACAGTTGTGTATCCAGACAGCACAGCCGTCAGAGTGCCGACGAGATGAGCAGCAATCGCTTTCTCTCCCTTGGGAACATTAGACATGATCCAAAGAGTCAGCCATGAATGAGATTCCTCTCATGTCTACCATTAGTGCGCCAGCGCTGGGAATCTCTATGCACCTCGCAGTTCGAGTCCATCCCTGATGGGCTACGATGCAATGCAGACAATTTAAGATGCATCTCAATGCACTACTTTTATGTATTTCTATACGTGATTTTAACTAGGTGAGGAAATATCACTTTTGTATTAATTAATGAGAAGATTTTTTTTCCTGTGGATAAGCAAATAACAAAAAGTGTTGAAATGTTCTGCTTCTACTTTATCAGTGTCTCGTCTCCAGCGGTGGAGAGCAGCCTCTCTGCTGCACTGTTAGCTCCAGGGGAAAGTCATTGTTGAGCAGGTGCCGAGTTTTTGAGACGAAAAAGAGCTTTTTCCTTCACCTCAGAAAGTTCACAAAATGGGTCCAAAGGCCCTGCGGTTGCAGCCCTAAATACAGATGTGCGCTCACAACTGTTTAATTAAAGTGGCTCCTACCTTGCAATTCATCATCAACAACAGAGGGAAGGTAATATGCCTTGCAAAGTCTTATATCAGCTAGTGAAGGTTATACACAATTCCTGTAAGGCACAGTTTGAAGTGGAGAAACTGAGGAACAGCCCACGATGCAGCCCAACCTCACCGACTGAATCTGTTTATCATTCACGAACAAAAACACAGACATCACAATATTTTTAATCACTAAAGCTTGTTGTGAGTCAGACTTTGGTGTGTGTCAGCACTTGACATGTCATAATCTCCTGACAGGATTTACAACAACAAATGCAGCATCCACAGCACAAGAGGAATCACATCACCTGGTGACAAGACACGGTGTCAAGGGTTAAAAAAACAACAACAAAACATCGTGGTGTCCAAAACACTGTCGATCTTTCCCCGCTAAATCTAATCTAAATACTCATATTCATGCAATAAACACACACGCGCGTCAACTAGTCAATTAATATGCATGAGAAAAAGACAAAAAGGAAAAAAAAAGGTTGCAACAATCGTGTGTTTACAGTGATTCATTTGACCCGGACAGACACGATTACTCGTAGAGACTAACACTGCAGAGATTCAAAATAAATTCTTGATTCAGTGACAATCACAGGAAGAATTTAAGCATACTTTAATAAATTTAATGTGGTTGATATAAATCTCTAATTGGACTTTTATAGCGCTTTTGTGTTAATTTTTGAGGGTCCGCACCACTGATGTACAAAAATAAAGGTACCAAAAATGTTGTTAAACATCAAACCTTCATAAAGATTTGCAACAGAAAACAATATCTACTGTATTTTTACTGTAATATTGCCTATGAAATAGTCTAACACATCCAGGTGGGTACCACCACAGCCACACATTGGGATAGGAAAACCCCTGAACAGGGTCTTCCACTAAGCCATGCTTGCAAGACCATCCTGACCATCATGTTTCTAATTTGGCAGGACTTTCCAAGACCAAACGTGAGCTAATGACAAACAAAAATGTAAAAGCCCTGTTTCAGTCAGTTTATCCGTGTGTTCCTATTTTCAACAAAACAGTTAATCCACAGTTACAGCTGCAAAATGAATAACTGTCTCTAGCTTAAGCAACCATTAGCAGAGTCAAAAGCCAAAGCTTAACTCCACAACAATCTGGCGAAAAACATTTACTCGTAATTGCAGGCAGGTTTTTTTTATATCCCAACACCTCCTGTCTGTTTCGGCAGAGCAACGGGGTTCCACTCGGTGCAGGACTTCCAGATTGGCAGCAGCAGCAGTCAGATAGAAAACACAGGAGCTGGGTCACGGCAGCTCTACATGGGATCAGTTCTCCTTGGTTAGGACTTATCTGAGTCATGGGTTCATATTATGACTTGGCAGGAACCACTAAATGACTCAACTGGTTTTTTGGGACCAGTACAGGCAGGGAGCTGCCAGGTCTTATTTCAGTTTCACTGCATATTTCAGCAGGCATTCACACAGAGGGGGAGCTGACCCATTTTTGCAGATTTCACCCACCAGTGTGCACAACAGTGGATGTCTGTACTTTTTCAGTTACATGCAGGATGAAGAATGGCATTGTCTGGCAGGCATGTCTGGGCTCCGCTTTTTCATCTTTCTTCTTAAATAGGAAACACTGAAGCTCATCGATCAAGTGGAGAGCCCGGAGATCTCAAGCAGCCGATACTTATGGCTGCACTTGTCCAGATCCATGTTTGCGAGTTTGTGTTTCCATCAATCACTGCAAACATCAATCTGCGATGTCTCCACTTTTAACACAATAGAAAAACAACACCACATAGACTGGTTAAAATGTTTGCAAATGCAAATGTGATGCATAAATGTTGCATTTTTGCAAAAAAAATGAATATCTTTGATGTGAAAGGTTTTAAATGGAGCAAGCAACTGAATGGGGTGACATAAAGGACAGCGACATGAGGACAGGAGACAACTACTACATCCTGGGAGGGTAGTCGCTGAATCACTGAGCAATGTAGTAGTGGAAGGTTAAGGTCAATGTCCGCCCTGACTTACAAACTAGACATGGCTTTATCACCTGACTGGTTAACAGTTAAAACCTCTGTTACGACTTCCCAGCTGTCTTTACCCATGTTTGATGTGAGTCAACAAGACAGGCTCTGCACCGACTCTGCAGCTGTCAGTCTCACCTGTGATCTCATCAACAAATCACAACATAAATCAAAACTTTAAACAGTCAAGTATCACTGAGCTAAATGTGCATGAACCACTAAATGACGATAATGGAAAATGGGGCAAAGACCAGGTCGCTATGTAATAAAAGCATAAAAAGCATGCACATATTGCAACATCACCTTCCAGTAGGCTGCATGGCAAACTAATGCTAATCATTGACTGGTACTGATAAGCTTGGAATGTGTTACTTTTACACAACACTGACCGTACACTACACAACACTACCGCATATTCATAAACGCATCCATTCACTTCTCATGAATACGCAGGTTGTTGTACCAAGAGAGGTCTCAATGACCAAGTCCCGGAAATACAAATGACAAACATTTCAACCATTCCCTTGTCTCAAAGAGGCTGTGCGGTATCTACTTTGAAACTTGATCACAACAAATGACTGTTGCTTTTACTTTCTAATCCAATACAATAGCTGTATTATTTTTGGATCAATCACAAATTTCAAATTTCTCTGGAAAACATTTCTTCCCCCCCAAAAAAGGAAAAAAAGGTATTTAGTAAAAATGTGGTGGGGGGGGAAAAAGGAAAACAAATGATGTTCATCTTTAAAAAAAGCTGCAACTCACAAATGTTTGATATTTCATGACTGATCAATGACTGGAATGATTAATCACAATCAAAACTGCCAGTGAAATTTCGGTGTCACATAGCAGTAATCTCACATTGGCATCCCAAATATAACAGCTGGAACTGTTTTAGTACAAAACAATACACTTCACTTCCATGAGTACACTTTCATTATCTCAAAAGAATAAAATGATCAAACACATCTGACCAAACCTGTGATGTTGGAACAGTGCCAAGATACTATAATCAGCATGAAAGACTTTGTTGAAGGTTCACTTCAACACAATAAGAAACAGTCTTTCCATGCTGGTAGGCCAACATCCATTCCACCGTCCCATAAACCTGGTTAAATGTCACTGACTGGACCCAACCCACACAAAGGTTAAACATTTCTGCAACTTACCTGCAGCTAAAATAGGCTGTACAATATTAACTCTGACACATAACTGCTACCTGGAGACGGCTTTTTCGAGTTAAACATCAATCACAGTTACCTAGACTAGGTTAATGAATATTTTCTGCTTTTTGGCAGATGAATTTAATGTTCATGCTCGTGACTGCCAAGTTGCTTTTCATTAACCGAGTCGTGACTGTGACATTGTTATTTTTCAAACAACAGATTCAGCTGACGTTACAATATCGCGTGGTCTGAAAATACAATTCTTATCCTGTAAAGTCAGAGAAAAAAAAAAAACTCGGTTGGTACAAGAGACGTTATTCATGTAACGTTACTAATTACACACTTCACTGGTTATCGTTAGCAGGAAATGCAGCCAGGTTGTTGTGGTGTTAGCGTTTAGCTGCTGATTAGCAATAGCCACTCCAGCAAATATTAGCTAACAGAAACATGTAATGGCTAAGCAGCTGGGTAAACAAGAGTGAAAGGGATTAAATAAACAGTCGATTGGCTGTGTGTCAGCTTGCAGTCAGCTGTCTCACCTGATTTGTGGGGATACAGAAGAGGGGCACCTTCACACAGACATAACGCCGACAGAAAAATCCCACTGGCCAGCAACAAAACATATCCATGGCGGCTCTTCATCCTCCTAGCTTAGCTAACAAAATGCTAGCTAAATGGAATCGTCGTCCTAAACAGTAAATGGTTGATTTGATGCTAAATTTAGCGTTTTAATCATTGATAATCCGTTTGCAATCAGCGTAGGCTACATACACAAGCATATTTTCATCAGTTTAACGTTAGCGATTTACTACTCGCAAGCTAACTAGCCTAAACCTAGCATACCAATGCTAACAGTTTTAGCTGACGACAGCAAACACCGCCACGAAATGCGGTGTTCCGTTGTCCATAGAGACAAAAGAAGCGCTCACCTCTCGCGACCTATCATATTTGGTGTTTGCAGCTTAATGTTACTTAAATGAAAATAGCTAAAGTAAAATATTCTAAAGCCCTGACTATCATGAAACACCTCTCCTCCAAAGCGCCATGTTCCTGTACAACGTCACATCGCGGAATGAGGCGGAAAAATTCAATGATTGACATGTGCTCAACCAATCACAGCAAAGAATACCTTCGCCCTCGACACACGTAGCCAATCAGCTTGGAGTTTTATTATCGGTCATGTAAATCCACTGCATTGTATCAAAGCTGAAGAAAGCTTTTTACATCCAGTCACTTGCCAACCACGTGATGCACGCCGTACTGATCAGGACAGACAACCTGTCTGTTTTATTTATTTCTAGATTTAAGGCCCACCATATACTGCCCGGCAGCGATAGATGGCCAGGTTGGTTAGACTGGTGCACCAATGCTGACTCAAGCATCATGATCTTGTTTGTTTGCTTATTTCTTTGTTTGTTTCCTACCGATTTCACACAAATATTGTTAGGCAATGAATTTACTGAACATTTTTACACACACACCCAACCCCCCCACCCCCGCCATGGTTAAATATAGACAGACTTCTGCTGATCAGATCTGTGTTTTCTGACATACTGTTTTTGAGCAATGGAAATTAATTAAACATGATTTTATGGGGTTTAGTTAAACACTTATACAAATACATATCAACAGATTAGTAATAGTTATTGCAGCTTTTTTGTGTATGTTTTTTGTGTATATACACTGAAAAGACAAGATCACATATTTCTCTTTGTAATGAGGCTATAGTTAAGAAATACGTGCAAATTGCACTATTATTTGCATTAAGTCTTTATTGCATGTTTTTTACAATTATCAGACATAATACTAAATTAAGAACACAAAGCTGATCAGTAATCACAATCATCTCATCTATTTAAAGGTTTGACATTTTTTGAAGACACCTGATTCTGAATTTTATATCATTACACCTTATTAATATTAATATGAAAAATAACATCAGTAGTTGTTGTTTTTGGAGCAGTAAAGATAGAAATAGTTGGACAAATATTGTATTTAAAATTTGCTCTGGTAAAGATGCATTTATATTTATGGTGATCAGATTGGAATGATCTTGTCTTTTTATTTACTGTATTTTTTGGGTGTGTTTGCAAGACGAGTGAGAAAATTATCTGCTCTGATTAGCAGATGAAGGAGGAGGAGACACTCTGGCGTGGGGGAAATCTCCCTGGGTTTGAGGACAGATACGTCAGGTTGCTTCTTACACTCTGGATCACAAAGCTGCGAGAGAGTGTCAGTGGCTCATAGGCACAAAGCAAGAGAGGCAGCGATCTGCACATCATAGCTGAGAGAGTGCAAACCTCCCCCGAAGCACGGTGAGTTTCAAGCTTTTTTCAAATTCATGTGCACGGTGGTGGTGCTTGTGTGATGGTAGCTGGCAGTTCTGTGTGCATGTTTGTGTCTCGGAGCAGCTCCGTTCTTTTGCTTTGTTCAACCTTTTTTTGTGTTCAAGTGGCTACAACTTTTTCTGCAGGGGAGAAAGTCCTTTAATGTTGTGAACGGAGCCGAGAACACCAGCCAGTTCTCATATTATTTAAGCCTTGTAATATGATAAAATATCTGTTTCTCTCCCTGAAAAAGCAAAAAGTTACTTCTTAATATGGCTTAACCTTACTCTCAAAATGGTGCAGCTGATACACCCGAAAACTACCCACAGAGGATGATTATGCTTAATCTATCTATCTGACAGAGACTGTTACCTGACAGCAAAAAACACCTGCACTAGTTTCATTCACTGTCACTTTGCATTTCCTCCCTGCGTGTGTTTGCATCCCTCAGGCAGGTACACAGGACCATGGCATTTGCAGGGATGCTGAGCGACGAGGACATCAAGGCTGCGGTCCAGGCTTGTCAAAGTGAGTCAGACAGCACGCACACAAGCACACACAGGTAGACACACACTTTACGAGCATGTAACTGTGAACACTTGAACACATACCTTACATTAAGTGAATGTACAGCAACTCCTATATGACAAAGAGAGAGAGAGAGAGACAGGCATTGTTGAAACCACTCCCAAAGGGACACCTGTGTGACGTGTTGTTAACAGCGGGGACAGAGAGCCTGCAGGTAACCAGGCAGCCGTGTGGCAGGAGAGCACCCCCACCCAGATACCACAGTGAACATGTTGAGCATTCACACAAAGAAAACCAAAACCACACGCGCTATGCCGCCCTCACATCCCAAAGCTCTTAATCATTTATCTCTGGCAATTATGTCTGCATGACGAGGCAAACACAGCTCAGCCACTCCGATGAATAGCAAATGTCAGCGCATGTGCCCTTTATTCGAGAAAAACCCCTTGGCATCGTTTCAGGCAAAATAACATACAAACCGTAAGCCAAACTTTAATTTTTGCGTGCATCTCAGAAACATTAAGGAAGTGTGACTTATTTTTAAAAAAGACTAAACTGCCTGATGAAAGCGGGGATAATAGGCAATCACCTATAAGGTTTAAATTTTTAGAGGTTACCCTCCCTTTTCATAGGTTATGTATCTTTTAAACCATTATTTTTAGTGCAAATCTTACATCCAGTAACTCATCTGAAATCAGAATTTCCACTCTCAACGGATTTATACATAAATAGCTTTTAGCGCTTGTGATTGCATAAGAAACGTGGGCAATATTCAGTGTGCTTTGACCGTTTCAATGACATGATGACGTAGCCTATAATGGTGTAGGACAGTGATGCGCTACAGGGTGTATATTGGAAAATGTCATCAGCTGAAGATTGAAAGTCATCTGAGCGAATGAGTACATGCGACATCTCTATTCAGCCCCACACCATTCTCTCTGTCTTGTCATTCCGTGATTGACCTCTCACTCCAACATCTGTCGTCTCCTTGCCTGCTCTCACCATCTCTCACTCTCACTCTCACTCTCTCTCTCTCGCGCTGCGCCTGTGTAGCTCCGGGCTCATTCGACTTCAAGTCCTTCTTTGCACAAGTGGGACTGACCGGCTCATCTGAGGCCAATGGGAAAAAAGTGTTCACAGTTCTGGACCAGGACAGGAGTGGATACATCGAGGAGGCGGAGCTCAAGTAAGGAAGGGGGTGCGTGTGTAAAGGCTGTAGAGCCAGGGTGTGTGTGTGAGTGTGTTTGTTCATGTGTGTTACATCTATGTTGTAATTTCCCTGTGGTGGCCCTCCGGCAGAGATCCCTGTATGAATGGAGCCGCAGCGTCTCTGCTGTGAATGAATTCAGTTAATACATGTGGGCGAGTGATGGTGTGTGTGTGTGTGTGGTGGTGGGGGGTTAGGATGGTTAAAAAAGCCCTGAAGGGAGAAGAAAATGCCATTAGAAAAGATAAAGTCTACCATGATACAATGTTGAGCTTATCGCTGATATTTTTGTGCACATCAGGCTGTTCCTCCAGAATTTCTCTCCGGGGGCGAGAGAGCTGACTGTGGCTGAGACCAAGGCTCTGATGGCTGCAGGAGACAAAGATGGTGATGGCAAGATTGGGCTGGAAGGTGGGTGCATGTGTAACATTTCAAAAAAAGCTGTCAGCAGATGAGGACAGGAGCCATCTGCACAAGAGAGCTGTCCATTACTTAGTGCTGAAATTGCCCTCTGTAGAGGATACATAAAACCTACGATAGTATTCAAGCAAAAATATAACCGACTGTCTCTTCTCCTTCCCTACAGAGTTCTGTGATATCCTGAAATAAAGAGAATAAACCTAAACGACCACAGCTGTCTTCCCCAACTTTGAATAAAGGGTCTCTTATGGAAGTCCTGACTTTCCAGGTTGTTTGATGCAAAGACCAGAAACCTCAGATAATCTGTACCTGCCTGCTGCTCTCCCTGTTGATGTGATAGAGTCATGGATAAGATGTTTGGTGGACAGATGGCTCACGAAGGATATTTGTTGTGTGTGTTTAATCAGTCGGGTACCTGGAATGGATTAATAAATGTACTTAAGACGTGATATCACTGTGTGTTGGTCATCCTTTGTCAAGAGTCTCATTTTTATTCTAAGGGAAAGAATAAGTTTCAACACTTCAGTCTTAATGAAATGATGAAACCTAAACTACTGTAGTGGCCTCGAAGGTATTCAGGGAGTCTCTGAGTCTTTTTTTTTTTTTTTACAGACAAGATTTATTTATGATCTTACATGCAACATCCATAGAGGACACGTAAAACCATTTTCCAGTTTGTAAAGATCTGCCCCTCGTCAGGAATCTCACGGTGCAGCTGAGTTGAGGAGG
>JAQFJB010000009.1:13538250-13549442 GCA_029874875.1 Naso minor
CCTCCCATTGGTTTTCCTTCTCCAATATGTGTGCAGTGAACTGTGATCTTTTTTTGTGGGATTCACATTGGGACCCAGGGAGCTTTGCACGACAGCACAGTCCTTGTTTGCCCCCAATGTACTTTAGGTCAAAGGTCAAATTCTCATTTATGGTTGGAGGTAAAAACCATGGAGAGGGTATAACATGATGTCAAACCTGGACCGTGTAAGGTGTAGGTGCTCATAAGGACGTAAGGGATTGCAAGCTCAAAGAGTGTAAATTCATCGCTCATTCACTCAGTAAGTCAGGGACAGATGTTAATGTTTATAGGGCCGCTTTGCTGCAGTAAAGCCAAAAATAACCAGCAGCCACCTGAGAAGTGACTTCCCAGTCCTCCCTCCTTTATCAGAGACAAGAGCACAAGAGCGTCTTACTCCAGTGGACACAGTTTAAAAAAAACATGTTACGGGCAGGAACTGTGGCTCCGACTCCAGCAGCCACACATCCTTTATTCAGCCGAAACCAACTGGAGTTTGATAGATTCACACAAAAAGTCGAACCCTCAAGCGTCAGATAAATCCAGTTTAACATCGGCTTGCCTCAAAAGGCGACTCATGCATTTATTTCTTGATCCTATTTGTTGGTTGAGCGGTTCTTCTAAATGTTAAAAATATCTTTGTGGTTGTCTTTGTCCTGCAGGGATAAATCAAGGCAGCTGTTACAGAATTAACCATTTCCCTGATGACAACGATTACGACACGGACAGCTCTGAATACCTGCTGCGTAAGTGCTCCCTGTCTGTCCTCTTTGTCCAGCAATATTACAACTGTCCGGCCTTTTGAGAGAAGATATTTTAAGTTTTAGGTTCTAAGAGGAGTCTCCGAACAGGCAAAACTCTTGTATCGAGCAACTGATAAAATACAACGAAGGCATACAGAGACCAGAGAGAATTTATTTATTCAAATTTGTCTTTATTTTTGTCTGTTTGGATGTCTCACTCTTCTTGCAAGTATTATAAAGCAGTAAATTTAAAAAAAAACAACCTCAATTTGTTAAGACCTATTTAAGAAATTTAATTGACCCTTACACTTAACTGAAATGTTTGTAATAATCAATTAGCTCCAACCCCACAAAAGATAGTTTGACACTGTGGCTAAGACATGAAGTTCAAACAGACTCTTTAGAATTGTTTCATTACTGAATGAAAGCATTTTCTGGAGGCATGGAAAATATTGTACCATTTGCAGTGCAAATACTATATTCGTCATTTATTGTTTGTTACTATTTCTTAATTGCTTTGAATACTGACTGTACAGCATCAGCAGCTTATTTGCATTTTCCCTTGATTATTTCTTTTTTTAATTACATGAAGCATATTATGAGCTGTGCTCACGGCAAAAAAAAAGCTTGTTTACTCTGAACTCTGGCAAAGAATCTTCTTGGCTGCGTGAAGACACTTGTTAAAACAGTTCAAACTGATCTGCTACTTTTGAAAATTCAAGATATTTTTTTTTCTGTGAAAACTGGTTTGAAATGAAAATGACAAGGCTTTTAAATGGATCGATTCCTTCGATGCATAATGGGGTTGTTGAATTAGCAAAGGACCTTCAGGTGCAGTACAACCAATTCAATATCTGTCTTATGTGCAGAGAAGAACAAAGAATACTTTTTAGAATTTGGACAAACTCCAGGCTCAGTCCATTAGCCAGGAGGGCTTGTTAAACTCTTCAGTTGAATAAACTCCTCCATCCTTGGACACTTGTGAAACAGCACAGTGATTCATTTCTGGGGAGGTGATAGTCAGTGAAAGCTCTTGTTACATCCCACAGCTGATTAGCAAAGCTTTGTCACAACAAGGCCTCAAAGCAAAACACGATGGAGTTCTCAAAGATGAATGTGAGAAGAAGTGGAGGACTCGATGGATGAGATGAGCTCAACAGGGTTATGAAGATTCAAACGATTTAAAACAATTAAAAATTATGATTTATACCATATTTATACCACCATTTATACCATTTAAAAGTGACATTCTACAAAGAAGTCATGGTCAAATTCTTTATTCACTGTTCTAAATTATTGCATTAACTAAACCTGTATCTGAATGCAGTCAGCTTGAGATTATAAATATATTAATTGAATTCACACATTTACAACAGTGTAGTGCTTCAACGCCTTTCTTATATCTGTTTGCCAATATTATTGGTCAATATTGGCCCATCACACATATATCCATATATATATTTGCGATGAGCCAATGTGGACCAATAATATTTAATATATACCTATATTAAAAATGTTAATAAGGCCGGAAAAAATGCTTGGACTAATGATTAAAAATGGTGCAGTTAAGTAGTTTGACCAGCAGAGGGCAGTCAGTTGTTTAACAGCTAACAAGTTGAGTGTTTACTGTTCAGTGCTGTTTGGAATAAAGTTTGTTAAAAAGTAAGATATCATGCCTCCATTACATATCTTTGTCATAAGTTTTTGATCACCACATTCAGCTGAAATAATATGTAATATCGGCCAATATTTCGGATATCAGCATCTCACTGCCTAATATTGATATCTGAATCGGCTTCAAAACTTCCGTATTGGTTGGGCCATACTATTAAATATTTCCTGTTGCGAAGTCGTAGATAAGATTCATCCCAAGTACTAAAGTAATAAAGATACATTAAAGCTTACTGGGATGGCATTTAGCATCAGACGGTTCACACCTCCACATCATTCATTAAATCTTGGTTATGGATACCTTGTCGTGGATTCTCCATCACTTAGACTTGTTCTCTGTTAAAAACTGTGTTGTGAAATGAATGTGCAAATTCTGCGCATAATTTGCCTGTATTTGTACCTGTATTTTGGTATCTACAAAATACTTTTTAATTGATTGGTGGACTGAGTTGCATCCATCTTTTACTAACCATTGAAAAATTGGTCAATGAGTGGACTTAAATAATGATTTCTTTGCCGTGTCTCCTCTCCTGTTTCTGTGCAGGTATAGTTCGTGCCTCCAGTGTGTTCCCCATCCTCAGCACTTGCCTGTTGATGCTCGGCGGGTTGTGTGTCGGTGTTGGCCGAGTCTACAACAAGACAAACAATGTCCTCCTCAGCGCAGGCATTCTCTTCGTAGCTGCAGGTGAGCTGTCCCATGCTGTCCTGCCAAGCTCCCAGCGAGGAGCAATCGTGCTCAAGGGTTGGGGTTTTACAATGAAGAAAGGCAGCTTTATGTGGCATCTAGGCCACAAATTGGGTATCATCAATGGTGCAATCGTAAAGATGAACTTCTTTCCCCACTGAAGAAGGTCAGGATGTCCATTCATCACACACTTCACACACAAGTGATGAGGCCACATCATTTGGCCTCTTTCATGATGACAGTTCTGCAAACACTGGCTTCAAACAGGGGGAGTTCGTAGGTTTCATCAGTATGACTATTGAAGTCATGAATGGTTGATCTTTGGTGACTCTTCATCATGTCTCCATCCCTTTTCCAATTTTATTTCTTAAATTTGTTGTCTCTCGCTTGCTTGTTTAACAGGTCTGAGCAACATAATTGGCATCATCGTCTACATCTCCAGCAACGCAGGAGACCCCAATGATAAACGTGATGATGACAAGAAGTACACTTACTCCTACGGCTGGTCGTTCTACTTTGGCGCCCTCTCCTTCATCGTGGCCGAAACTGTGGCTGTCCTCGCCATCAACATCTACATTGAGAAAAACAAGGAAGTCCGCTGGAGGGCACGCCGTGAGTTAATCCGTTCACTCTCTTCCTCTTCCCCATACTCGCGGATACCGAGCTTCCGCTACCGCCGGCGGACATCGCATGCCAGCTCTCATTCTACAGAGGCATCCCAGGAGAACTCGCCGGTGGTCGGGCTGAAGGGGGCGCCATCTTCCAGCGGGGCCCTGGATGAGCTCTCCATGTACGCCCTGGCGAGGGACAGTGTGACAGAGAACACCTACAGCCCAGAACACGAGGCAGCCGCTGAGTTCCTCCAGGTCCATAACTGTTTCCCAAATGATTTAAAGGACGGGGTGAATCGTAGGACCACACCAGTGTGAGGGACATGTTGCCGGGCTTGACGTAGACCTGCAAGTGGATTTGGGCTAATTTGTTGGAGCCTGATTGCTTGTGATAGCCTGCCATCATGAAGGCGCCATTTTAAGAGAGACTGTCTTGTGAAAAGACCCGAGGGGAAGAGAGGACAGCCAGTTGAACAGACGATGAGCCAATGAATAGTCAGAGTCATTTATCTGCTTGTAGAGATCAGAGATCAAAGATCGAATTCATCAGAGCAGAATAGAGTTACATTGTCTGTGCTGTAGCCAATGTGAAATTAGTGTTACCTTTCAACTGTTGAAATGCTTAAACGAGCAGTGTGTGGATCACAACCCTTGTTTTTGTAATGATCACTAAACGTTGTGGATAAAGTCAGAGTGAAGCGTTGAGATGTGCCAATTTGTTTATTCTACCTGTAAAGTATTTAACAAGGTGCTAAATGAAATGTACTCTTCAACTTGAAAGTGTTCCATTTGTGTGTGCAACTGCTATAACGTGTGAAACTCTCCCCAAAGTTTGTATTGTGTCCTCATGACAAGTTTGGTCTTGCCTTATGCTCTCATCATGTTTGAAAGAGACAACAGGGGCTCTATCTCTCAGCACCTTTAGAATAAGGTAAGGCCTTTTCAATAAGCTCAAATTATAAATATTTTTCTGGATCTTTTTTCATGAGACTGCAGTTTGGGAGTCAGCGTCATGGTTGCTTTGCTGTGTTGTAATGTATTGAATGTTGTACTGAATGAAGTCAACCATCCAATATAAAAGGTTTTGTCTCCCTTGCTGTCTCTTCCTTGATCCTATTCTTCTCTGACATTTGTCAGTGGAATAACTCAGTTCAATGGCCCCTTGTTATTCACTTCCATATCAGTCTGCCAGCCTTCCATCACACCCCCTGATGGATGTGATATTGTGTGCGTGCCTGTCACAAGAGAAGAGCAGCTGACAAAAAGGGGGTGCCCAGAACTGTGAAACCGGCGCAGGTCAGGACTTCCTTTTGCTCTGAATGAAATCTTGGCATCCAGAGTGTTTAATGGATAAGGATCAGAGCCAGGCGGAGAATATTTGTCTGTCTGTCACACCCCCTGTGAGTCCATCTGGTTGCCTTTTTGAACAGAGAACCCAGATAGAAGCGGAGGGAGCTGTCTGTTGCTGCGTCCCCGAAGGATTTTGCTCTAATAACCAGACTTGTGTGTGTCAGTGACAGTGTGTGTGTGCATGTCCATCACTGCTCTTTTTTTTCAGTTCTCTCAGGAAAAAAACTGTTGTTGTGGCAGGATGAACATTTTGAGGTCCACTCCCTACTTTTATGGCAGTGCTGGGAAATGGACCAGTGATAAAGATACAGCTGGTGGAAACGCTTTGAGGGGGAAAAAAATGCCATTACTGTATTTAGTAAATGAGTACTTGCTCCATGACCAGCTGGGGTGGGTTTTTCAGGGCTATTCAGTCGGTTTTGGATTGGCTAGTGAGCTCACTCAGCCACAGAATAGTATTTAATTGTATTTAGAGTGTTTGATATACCATTAGAGTTACCACTTCATATACTCGGCTGTGAAAAACAAAGCCATCAGTATGATTCATTCTGAGTGTAGATCTTTTATATTACAGGTTGGGGAGAAAATCCAAATGTGTTTGTTTGTAATGTAAAGCTGTAAAGTTGTATATAAAAGTACAATAAAAATACAAAAAACAAGCAAAAAAAACATTGAATGTAAAAAAAAAACATGAACAGAGAATTCAAAGCATTATTTTGTGTCAGGAATAATGCCTTGATGCAATCTGGCATTGGTCATACAATTAAACTTACCGTTTTATATTCAGGTAAACACACACTGGTTTTGCTGTTATCGGTCAATAAAGTTAATCTATTGAATGTTCTGTTTTGCAAGGTGAAGTATGCCACAGCTGCACTTCACTGTGTGTGCTTTTATTGATTTATGGCTTACTATTGTAGTGAACTAATCACGTTCTCAATTTTATTTCAAGAAAATAACTAAAGCCTAAACATTTGAATACAGACGTTTATAGCGGAGGTGTTAGCTGAATGAACCGCATAATAAAAACATCACATGGGGGGAAAAAAATGAGGGACTTCTAGTGGTACGTAAAAGAATCAAATCTTTTTTTCATGCTTCAGTGTATTTCATGGCCAAACTTACTGGAACATCTCTGTTGTAAATCTGTTCTGATTTTTTTAAATTTTGGATACGTGCTTCCCCCCCTGTATTTTCTGCTTTTAGTGTTCACTTTATTTGTTTTTCTCATGACTCACTTTTTAGTTACAAGCAAAAAAAACCCAATTCTGTTATTGACAAATAAATTAAATCAGGGTCATACTGTTGTGCCTTAGGTGTGATTTCTTTAAAGATTACGGTCAAGTTATACAGCGGCTCCTTGAGGCTCAGTAGTGCTTTGAGCTAAATGCTAACATCATCATGCTAACATGTTCACAATGACGACGCTAACGTGCAGTAGCGTGGCCAGACTTTTTTAACTGGGGTGGCCCAAGTGGGGCACAGACTGATTTGGTGATATGTCAAATATGTGTGCACATGCTCACACAAGCATCAAAATAGTATTAATCTCCACTACCCATGTCTACTTACATTTACCAACATTAAAGTGTTGAAAGCTTAATTTGAAAGATAAATAGACCTACCAGTCACAACACACAGTGACACCACACAAATGTAACATAAAGCTTCCATCTTTTATTCCGTAAAGAAGCTGTACTTTTAAAAGGTTGGCTACATACAAATGAGGAAACGGCACATTTGAAAATACAATTGCAGTATAAAGTGCCAACTAAGCAAAAATAAATAAGCCCAGCTTATTAATACGGTAATGAGTAAGATATCCAAAAGGCTGAGGGACAAACTAACCTTAGCTACTGCAAAACTAATAACTAAACTTAGCAAACAAACCCAATTGTACTTACAAAGGAAAAGCAGACAGGATGATAAAGAAAATATCTGTATAAGGTAGTTAATAAATTCTAAAAATAGACATTTTATGACTCATGACAGGCCTACAAGGTTTCGCAAACTTGAAAAAAAAAAAAGCCCTATTTTGTACGTTTGCTCTTGTACAAAATAGGGTTTATTTATATAGTGATATATAGTGAAAGCATAGTGTTAAGGCAGCTGTTTTACTAATGGTCCACATATGCCTTTTTAATGTAGCGTGAAGGTTCGTGTGCTAACATTGCTAATTAATAATAAGAATTAAAACAGCATAAAGAATAGCTGGGGCTGAGGGGAAGTTGTTTGTTGTGCAGGTATCAGGTCATGAACAAAGTCTTGGAGAAAATTATATTTTGGCCCGGTGTTATTCATCCTATGGTGGACATAAAGGTGGGTACCAGATCTAATGGAAATCAGTCCAGTAGTTTTTGGACTTTCAAAAAGTCTGGAGTTACTGAAGTCAATAGGATTCACTCTCTTTGAACTCTTAACTCTGATGTAAAATTTTATATCAATCCATCATACATTTTTTTCAGATATTTCAATCAGGAAATGGTGGATCCACCAACAGACAGTATGACATTGCCATTACATAGTACAACAACCCTCCAGCTGTTTAAAATAGACATACAGATGTATGTCAAATATGTATGACATGTATGTATGTTGTCATGCGATGTATGACAAATAGTTACAGTCATAAGTTTTCGTCTCAGTGGAGCTGGATTTCCACTGTAGACGTTTGATCCAGTGTTTCATTCAGATTTCTGTGTCTGACCTTCTCTGAGTCGTGAATGCCTCTTCAGCTCGAGCTGCGTAAGACTGAATCACCGTCATCTCGGAGTGAGCTATGAGACACTTCAGCCTCGCAGTCTCCATGTTGTTTGGCAAAGAAATAAATCAGTCAGCATCGTGCTGATGGCAGCGCTCTTAGATCAAAATGTTAAAAAGCCGTCACTCTCCCTCAGAGATGCTATCTGATTAAAAATAAAGCCATTTTTTAAACCTCAACAGACACCCAACTGATTCAATCAGTGAGCACAGAGAGCACTCCTTTTCAAAATGTGTGTGGTTCGTATAAAAATACCAACTGAAGAAGAGAAGGGATGGTTGGAGGGGAAATGGTGCGATGAAGGTTCAGTTCTTTTGCCTGGTCGAAGTGTTTTTACCTATCAAGGCAGAATAAAGGCCTCTCAACATTACAGGAAGAACATCTTTTGCTCCTGGTTTTTATAGGCTCCTGTTTTTGATCATCTGCAGCCATGAACCTGTTAAGAAAAGCGGTAGTTCACTCTCGATGTCGAGTACCACTATTTACATAAGTACATGCAGAGAGGTTTGGAATGCCTTGTATGCCACATTATCCTGTCTGACATGTGTTATCGTCACGGATCAGAGCTGAGGAAATTATCTTTTGATAGTAGCAGCGCAGCGGCTACATCACCACCTTTGTAATTTTCATCTAATTTCATTTTTCTTCAGTGCGTGCTCATTATCTCACAAATCAGCGTCCCCCATCCCCTCACCTCCTGCTTCATGTAGATCGATGGCCAACGCTGCATGCTAGAGCAGGTCAAATGAGTGCGGACTGAGGCGAACATGCGCGGAAACTGATCCCATTGTTTTAGAGAAGAATATTAACGTGACCCTCATAGAAATTGCCTCGGGGCATGGGTAATCTAATTTAGCTTGAGTAATGTTGCCTGTCATTCGCAGATGAATACAGTCGGGTCCCTTTGAAAGCTTTGCAATCTATTCTGCTATGGGTAAAATTAGGCACCATTTAAGGTTGTTTTTCATCGAGGAGTAAAATCTCTAAGAGGCAAGCTGGCAGTTGTAATTGGAGTTAATCACTGCTGAGTTCAGACGTGTCAATCCTGATTTGTGCAGAAGTGATTCTGCATGTTACTGTCATTGCTCTAACAGTTCCGGTGCAGCGAGGTTGCTCCAGATATTTCTGGTGAGTGGCACTCGCAGGTGAGTCAGAGACGCTTTCCTGGCAGATGCTGTCATCCCTTTTCATCTCATCCGCGTTCTGTTGACATGAGGCGATCCCTCCGCGGTGACACACTTGTATCGTCGATGTTACCGCAGGCGTGGATGCGGCTGGCTGTTGCCCGGAGATTCTGCAGGTGTTTGGTCTCTCCACAGACACCAGGGGACCGTGAGCAAATGAAGCAGGTCAGAGGGTTACCCAGTGAGACGGGCTGTGCCAAAAAACACCGTTGTTACACATTTAGCGACAAGTGGTCGCTCTCACAACCTCGGCAAGCGGCTCGTCCTCTGGGAGAAGAGGCAGTTTTGCTGCAAATGCAACCAGGTGGAACGTGATAATGAACACAACTGTCTCTCATCTCCTCTCAACCTCCGCTGTGGGGTGTCTTTTTTTATAAAGGTAGCGAGTGAGATGATTTTTCTTTAATGATCAATTCCCTGGTTCAGTTAGCTACTGACGGTATTTACAGAAAGCACTTTCTCTCAAAATACATTCATCTTCTGAAGAGTCATGACAGACTTGCTGTGGTGCTCCCGCCCGACTCTTTCCTCTGCACTCAGACACAGACACATATTTGGAATAATTGGCTTAATACATAAACAATCCAGACTCTCTTTCTCTGTTTTACAATCTCACACAAACGCACCATCATTTAATCTCACATCTGCGCTAACCTCTTGCTTGTAATGTCTTGCCATTTATTGCATTACAAACTCAGAGCTGAGTGAGCGTTGTCAGGGCTGAAAATGGGCCACAGTCCTGCCTAAAGTGGGGCGCAGTGGTTTATAAAAAGCATGGCCATTTACTCAAGTATTTCATAGGGAAAAGGTTGATTGTGCCTTTGAGATGTTTTAGCTTTTTACAGCTTTTTTTCCATACTCAAACTGTGTGATGTCTTTTATCTGTACATTATTATCTCAACATATTTCTGGATTACAAATAAACACTGTATGTCACAGCCACTATAGTGTTATTACATGTCACTCTCCTTTTTTAACACTGGCCACATAGGTTGCATAAACCACACCCACTTTTCCCAAAATAGCTTTATCTGTGAGATATGTGTTTGTTTACATTTTGTCCTTATTCAATAAATGTTACAGAAAATACCTGAAAATGTGTGACAGTGTGGTTAAAAAGACCGTCTGTGTCAAAATCCTTCCTCACACTAATATTCAAGCAAGGAAGGCAGCACTAGTAAGGAACTATTTTTCAAGGCGTAATAATTTTCGTCTCAAAGGCTCCCCTCTCTCTCTCCCTCAGAGATTTTTGACCAAATAAATGCAGACATTCTCTTTAGAAGGGTGAATTACTTATACCTGGCAACTTTCACGCGTTCTAGTGTGTCTGTACCCTGTTTCAACATGAATGGCAGTGAATGGGGTTTGAAAATGCAGCCCGAGATCTACTAAAGTGTACACATGGTTGAATTTTAGCGACAGCATTTGTAAAAGATAGGATCTCTGCTGATAGTGAGAAGTCAAAAAAAGACTGGTATGTTTTTTTAAACAGCCATTTTATCAAACACAAGAATTCATAAAGCTCTAAACATCAAGAACTCTTACGTGATGTCACATGTAGCGAAACTTTATGCACTGAATGTCACATTGTAGAGGTCCTAAATCGAAGCCCTTTTTCTGTCTCTCCGAATCTGGATCAGCTGCTGGCATCAGGTGGGACCCTTGTCTCAAGCCTCAACTGCTGATTGGTTGAATAAGTAGATCAGCTCATTCAGAAGACAAACTAATAAAGGAAATCTCCCCCCAGGAGTCCCCTGGCTCTCGGCGCTGAGACAATTGAGCTGGAAACGGATGGAACTGAATAAGAATATCAAAGAGATGCGACAGAGTGTGTCAGATACATGACACTGTATTGATAACATCACTATTTGTCATGGCGATGAAATATTGAACAGTACTGTCAAAACTTGTGGAAAGTTTTCGCAAGATTGTCTTTAATGTTAAAAATGCACAACTGCAATGCTCATTATCTAAACTTTAAAGGAAATGTCTGACCTCAACCTGACAACAAAAGCAGAATGGTCAAGTAATAAGTGTAATAGGTGTAAGCACCTTCATTACGTCTTCATCTTGTGGCTGAAAATCGGCAGTGTCCAAGCAGTGAGAACTGGGGAGGTCATGAGGTCAGTCGATGGCTGCTTTATATCCCAAGGGAAATCACCGATTTTTC
>JAQFJB010000009.1:13560117-13575001 GCA_029874875.1 Naso minor
TCCCTCAGAGAGGCTTAAAAAGATCCAAATTGTTTTCTTTGTGAATGAGTTCACAATTCCTTCGAAATCAGTTTAGAACTTTAAAATTTTTGAGGTTCTAAATGGTTTAAGAAATAAGGTTTTGTCAGATTTCATGTAAAACTTTTATAACAATCTGAACTTTTACAAATGTAATGATCAAATAAACTCAAAATACAATATATATAAATGTAATATAAATACAATTCAATAATACGAAGCAAATAACTAAAGTCACTGAATACATATAAAAGATTTTTTACAAGGCAAAAAGCACAATTCATGTGTAGAACTCCAGTAAAACAGATTTGCTGTATGTCCCATGAATGTTTGTATACTTGTTTGCCTCCTGTTGGGGTCCATTGTAAGATTTAACATTTGCTAGTGCAGACAAACAAGGCTACAGATGAACAGCCACATCCCGCTTCTGTCACTCCCTCACCCCCTTTGTCTCACCCTCTCACCTCTCCCTCTCCCCTTGTTGTCTTACTCTGCAGCGAAAAACTGTTCCTACTTCAAACACTTTACCTCGGGGGAAGAAGCTGAAGTTTTTGAAGTCAAGACCCAGAAAGGTGGGTGCTTCCTCACCGCCGCACACGACTGTACATTGCAACAGATCATGATTTTTTTTTCTCAGATGCAACTGTGAGAAATAACTGTAACATAAACCATTTTTTAGTCAAATAAGAGAAACAAAGGTGTACGGTACATATGATCAGATATCATCTACGCACAACATCCTTACATCTTACCAGTTAATGATTTTTTCACAACACAATGGGAAACTTTTGAACAAAAACTCATATACACACACCATCGCTCATATCAGATAAGAAAGATATCCGTGCCAATATCCTCTTATTTTTATCTTCTCATCTTTACGGCTTTAGCAAGATTGTTTTCCTTGTAATATAGGCTACTTATTTTCAGGAAACACCTCCTCTGCTCCTGTGTCGATTTGTAAACCCTTTAAGCTTCTAGACGAGGAGGAACACACAAAAAGCACACACAGCAAGATATTTCGCGAGTGAGATATACTCAAGCAAAAACATATCAGCCTAAGGATCATAATTCAAAGCATGGGAATACATCTCTTTACATTTACAGTGACTTTTTACACTGCTGTTACATATTAGAAAAGCACAGCATTGCTTCTGTCTGCACAAATGGTGTGTGGACAGGAAGAGTGAAGATAACTTTATTTGTTAAGTACAATTTAAAAACTTTAGTGAGCGAATCTAGAGCAACTGAATTAAAGATCTGCTTAAAAAGCAAAACAAATGCAAAATATAACAGGTAAAAGAATAGAATTAACAGCATTAAAGGTACATTTCACATTCAATAAAAGATTAAATTAACTGGATATATTTGCTCAAACACTAGAAAATTAAGTACAAATCTAAGGAAGTTGTACTATGAGTATCTCTATTTTATGCTACTTTATACTTCTACTCCACTGAATCTTAGATTATTTTGTGCCTTTTGTTAATTCACAGATTAAGAATTGTTATGCAAAATATGATTTTTTAAAAAATCAATACAATGTTTTATGATAGGAAAAGACTTAATTGATTCCTTGGGGGAAATTCACACATTACCAAATGCCAGGACCCAAATGCAAAAGTCGACTTATCGTATTACTCCCTTAGTAAAAGATCTGAGTACTTGTTCGACCACTGACTTTTGCTGCAAAGAATAAAATACAAGGACTACATCATCAGATCTGGACCGTCTGGCAAACATTACGTAAAGTGAAGAAGTGAGCAGGGCTGAGCAGAGACATGAACACATGCATAGAAACATTCACACACTTGCATCCTCACACAGACCAGCAGCGCTCAGACAGACACAGAATGAGCCCATCCTGCACTGGATGTAAGCTTATTTTACACCTGGTGTTGCTCCACAGTCAGGATGCTGAAATGGAATAGGATGCTCCAAGGATCATTTCTATCACAGTTGGAGTGTTAGAGAGAGGGAAAACTGGATTATCTTTATCTGACAGACAGACAGGAGGGAGGCAGGAGGGGAGAGAGAGAGAGAGAGATGCTGTAATCATCTTCCTATAAGCCTGCAGCATCTTATCTGTCATGCAAATGGCGTTATTGCCAGTTTGGATAAATGACTGTTGTTTTTTAAGTGAGGCTAATTTAAAGGCTAATTATCTGTGTCATAACTCGCCTGAGTGCAATATTG
The DNA here is from genome assembly GCA_029874875.1 of Naso minor. Classification (NCBI taxonomy): domain Eukaryota; kingdom Metazoa; phylum Chordata; class Actinopteri; order Acanthuriformes; family Acanthuridae; genus Naso; species Naso minor. The sequence goes on from JAQFJB010000009.1 coordinate 13,562,332, forward strand.
AAACAATTATTATGTAAACGATACTGCACCCTCGCCTTCTGTTCCTTCCCACTCTCTCAATTTTTAATCGCTGCCACTCTGCCGTCGCTCTCCCTCGAAGTTCCCCCATCACCATCTCACTCGCTCTTGCTTCCTCACAGTTTTTCCTTTTCCCCTTGTCTTTTTCTCTCCCCTCAGAGTACAATATCTCAGCAGCAGCCATCGCCATCTTCAGTCTCTTCTTCATGATCCTCGGCACCCTCTGTGTCATCTTCTCCTTTGGGAAAGGGCGGGACTACCTGCTCCGGCCCGCTGGGATGTTCTTTGCCTTTGCAGGTCAGACATGGTAGATGATGTGAATTACAGTTCAGGGTCTGTGTTTTGAGAATTAGGTTTGTCAGTGTCATCATCACTCACATTTTTCTTCAGTGATGACTTTACTTTTGCAGCTAGTCTGACAGAGATTACACAGCTGCCTTTTTTTGGAGGTGTAAAATCCTGAAAGAGTTGATGTCGCTCAATTTTCTTTAAATATATTAGTGCTAAATTAACTTAGATGGGTGCAAGCTGTCATCCAGCGTCACATTTACTGCCACAGACTCGGAGTTTAAAATAAAAAACACTGTCACCTGTAAATTTTGAGCTTTTTTCTGTTTTGGAATGCAGGCCTTTGCATCATCATTTCTGTTGAGGTAATGCGCCAGTCTGTCAAGCGTATGATTGACAGCGACGAGACTATCTGGATTGAATACTACTACTCCTGGTCCTTTACGTGCGCCTGCGCCTCCTTCACCCTGCTCATCCTCAGCGGAGTCGCCCTGCTCCTCATCTCCATGCCCCACATGCCTCGTAACCCTTGGGAGACCTGCATGGACGCTGAGCCCGACACCTTAGATTAGCTGCAGGTGCAGCGACAGGAACGTCTCATTAAAATGACAAGAAAGCGCAAATGGTTTTGCATCTCTGAGCCCTTTACTATCCTATCCTATTTAGCATTACTGCAAGCTATTTTCCAAAGCATTCAAGTTTTTTGCCTGATTTTCCACCTTCCATGTCCATTGATATCAGTTTATGTAAGCAAAATGTTAGAGACATGTGAGAGATAATCAGCCACAGCAAAAACAATGACTTTCATCTTATCGTGGTGAAGCAGTTGGAAGCAGTTATTGTTTTAAAAGGTCTTCTTTGTTGGTGTGTTTAAGAGCTGAGGAATAATCAAGTAGAATCTGAAACTCATACCAGTCATCTGCGGCACCTTTTTAAAGCAAGGATTTACCTTTTCTTACAAAATCAACAAATATGTACTGTTTGTTATTGTCGTTTTTGGAGTTATGAGACAACATATCTCATAAACATGAAGCTTTCAGCAGCAGGTGTCCAGCTATAGGATGCTAGAGCTTTCTACAGGCAGATGAACAACACCGAGTAGGCCCTGCAAACATTTACCAGTTTAAGTTTTTTACACGGTGTTTTTGCAAATACAACTGAGTCAGCCTTTAAGACTTGATTTGACAAGACTTGAGTCAAGAAAGAGCCACATTTAAGGGTTTTGTGACAGGTGGAACTGTTGCCATACTGCTGTCATGTTCAAAAATAAAATACAAAACAGTTTACTGACGTGAGTGACGACTTCTAAACTGTTGCAACCTGCGGTTAATCCTAATGTCTGTAACTTTAATGAAAGTAAAACAATTTTCAGATGTTGTCTCATAGCAACTGGTCTATACTAGAAAACAGTATGAAAACAAACAGGAGAGACATGATCAAACATTAAGACTTAATAAATCACATTACGTGTGGGCAGAGAAGGAGAAAAGGCGAGATTTCAGGATAAGAAAAAGAAAAAAGACGGGACTGAACATGTACCACAGCAGACTAGAAAAAGATGGTGAGCAACTGCATTGTAAAGCTTTGGTTAAAGCGAAGCAGTGAATCGCTATAATGGGCTACTGTCACTCCGGTCTTCTTTTTCTCCAAGGACTCTCTACAATCAATCCATGCCATTGATTGTGCACGGAGAGACCACTTGGCTGATACTCCCTCGTTGACATCAGTCATTTATTCCGGGTCAATGTAAAGACTCCTGGTAACTGAAGTCTAGGAGGTTCAATCCATAATATTGCTCATATTATTTGCTGAGCCTCAGACTTATATGCTTTAGATGTTAGTGAATGCACTCTGCTTTAAGTGAGCGTTTAAAAAAATAGTTACAACACCAGAAACATAGGCGCACAGAGAGGGTTTAGAATATACTTAACCATTCACAAAACCCTTTCCCTAGACAGCGAAAAGAAGAATTTGGCTTTGTGATTTTGCTTTCTTAGGTTACTTCAAGAAATAAGTCATTTTGTGGGCTTCTTCTTCTTTCTTTTTTTTCTTTTTTTTTAACCATGGTAATTATGATGTCAACAACACTGAAGGCTCCCACACAGCAAATTGACAGCAAAGAACAGGCTGCAACAAAGATCGGCTGCTGCGTTGTGTTTTGTCCGTCGCTGTCGAGCCAAAAAGTCGCATCGCTCACACTGCGAAGACAACGACTGGCAACCAACAGGCTCGTACGTGCTGCAGCTGCACCATGACAAATCCCACTCCACGGACTTACACACTGTTGTCATGATTAAGCAGCATTTTTTAAACCCACTCTTCCTACTTCCTTCTTACTGATAATATGTCTAATAAAAAAGTTAAAAATGACATTAGTAAAGAGAAAAGCAGAAAAACAAGGAAAAGCTGTGCTAAATGTGTGTAATCAGCCACAGGCTCAGTGGACTTTCCCTCTCTGTTTCTGAGTCTTTTTTCAGACGGTGGTCCTCTTACCTGAACAGATAATCAGAGTGATTTCTCTTACCAAGGAGTTGCCGCCGATTTCAACATATTGAATCAGCCAAAGAGCCTCAATAAGCGTGGATTAGTTCTCGACTTTCTCTGACAACCCTGAAAAGTCCCAACTCCCAACCATCGGCCCGGTGTGTAGGAGTCTTAAGGGGCTCCAGGGTTGAGCAATTCGGTCTTTAAGGCTGACGTAACACCCTTTCAAAATACCATATCCGGGTTTAAACCCCTTCTTTTCAATATGCTGCTGTAGTTTAAACAGTTCTGAGTGAAAAATTTCATTCTGCCACTTTCCTAGTGATGAGAAAGACAAGAGGACATGGCTACAGTTGATTATGTACGTAAAGTGAATTAAGTAAAAGTTTTTAGTTTTACGAGTGGGTGCTAAGGTTAGCTAGCTAACATTAACATCCATTCATTTAGAAAAAAACAACCCTGTGTGAAAATCCCTCATAAAGTTTACATTTTGGCACAATTATCCTGACTGTATTCGCTGTGATCTTGCTTGGTTGAAACAAACAAACATAAAAAAGGTTTATTACATTAATGTTAACATAACCTTTATCAGAGATAAACCAACAGTGTTGGTTTAATTTAAGTGAATGGATGCTAACGTTAGCTAGCTATGCTTAGCACCCACTCGCTAAAGCCAAAACTTTTTCTTCATTCACTTAACGTGCTTCATTAACTGCAGCCATGTCCTCTTGTGTTACTCATCACTAGGAAAGTGACAGAATGAAAGTTAGGTCATTCTCTTACTCAGAACTGTTTAAACTTCACGGGACACAACACTGCAGCATATTGAAAATAGGCTTCGGGGCTTGGACCCAGATATTGTATTTTGAAAGGGTGTTACATCACGACTTAAAGAACGGATAGGAGCTCCCTGATACTTCATATGACTCACAGAACAACTGCTAACATTAAAGTCAACTGGAAATAACATCAACTTAATTAGCTAGCCAAGTACAAATGCTAAACTCAGCAACAATTTAAAACAAAACTGACTTGCTGGATAGAAACCAGCAGCCTGCTTTTGTTGCCTTTAGTTGTGTTCAACAGAATGTGATCAGTGTGAATTACGCAAGTAAAGCGTTGCACACACCATTTGTGCAAGTGAAGAAAATACCCACCGTCCCCGGATATTTCTTTGTTTAGAGGAGGGGGGGCTTGCCTTTTTCTGAAATTAATGTTTAGGCCAATATATAGCTATTATTGCTGCTCTGTATCAGTTGGGGAGAACCCAGAAATGTTAGAAAACTTAACAACCTTGTCTCTGTGTTCATAACATAATCTGAAGATGTATGCAGTTGCGTCATACAGCTTCATGTATCAGCACACAGCAATTTTGCCCGCCATGTCTGATTCAACATCTGGATGTCGAGACATTAGTACCATCAGGACGTTGATGTTAGTGACGTCGAAGGGATCTCAACGTTGACTTGCTGTCGCGGCACAGCGTCACGTGAGTTCGCCAGAAATGTTGAATATTTTCATCTTGCACAATGACGTGACTCGCATCGCATCTATCATGTTGCCTGGTGCAAATTTTTGTCTTTTTGTGTCCCTGCATTAACTTTGTAGTCTCAATATTGATACGCAAATTTGCTTATTTACATTCTGTCTGAACTTACTTTGTCGGAAACCTAAAACTAGACCATTGTTGTAAAAAATTAGCAAGAATTTTAAGGTAAATCCAGAAGGTAAAACTGCATATGTGCTGTGGAAAAAAGAAAAAAGACAGGTGTCGTAACAGTGGGGCTAAGCAAATGATCAGTTGAATTTTTGCTGCACATATATGTGTTATGAAAAATACTTAATAAAAAATACACTATAACATCCATAGAAATTTTCTTTAGCATTTAGAAAAAAATATAGATGTGTGCAGATCTTTTTTGTTTGCAATGCTTTAGGATGAGAGATACAACTTAAGTATTGCCTATAATTGTAAAATAGTATCTTAAAGTTTAAGTATTTTTCAGTTCTGTAGACAGTTATAGTGTTGTAAGATCTAAAAAAAGTCATTCAGATGAACAAACTTTTTAAAGTGATTTTTAATTATTTTTCATGCAAATCATAGATGACCTTTTCAATTCTAGTAAAAACCAGTAAAAACACAAAAATAAGGTTTCACCTAACGGCAGTCATTTTTATTTGGCCGTTTTCCCTGTGTAGATTTTACAAAAGGGCTGTATGGGCTATTGTTAGCAAAACAGTCTCCTACATCTAACATGTTATTTTTCAGTGACTCACTCTGGCCCTGAAGTCATTCAGCTGCTGCGGTACAATGAAATTAAAGTTTCATAAATGACGCTGTTTCACAGGGGAACATCAGAAGAAATGATTACATTTAGCTCTGAGGTCTGTCTGAGAGGAACATTTCCATTTTTCTTACTGCAATTATAAAAGTTACCTGGTCTTTGCACAGGTTTGTATAATAGAAGGTGGGGGAAAAAAACAGTGTTGTTTGTTGATTTTTTTTTCATCATATTTACTCTTTTATATAATCTACACCGTTAACATGAATCCTGTCATTCAGCTGGACAGGAACCAGTTGCTGACCTGTGATTTAAACTAATAACTGCATCATTAGATATGTTTGTTAATGTAAAACATGAATATCATAAACTGCCAAGATTTTTGTGAAAATCATCCAAAATTTAGTATTTCTTGTAAAAAGTACACCTGATCCTCATTTTACATTTGTAAATGTTCTGATTAAGTGTCCATGATTGCCCTTTTTCAAAAGAACTATAATAAAATTTTAAAAAACACCCACTAAAAGGTTCCAAATTGCTGTTTGATGTTTGTGTGACTTCTAATGCCAAGTACAGAGCAATATTAGCAATATATTCCGCTTCGGGTTTGTATGTTCTGATGCATATCATGTTGGTTCCCCTCCACATATATAAGTAAAGCAGGATGCAGTCTTCCCTCCATTTATGTTTCCTACAGAAAAATACCAGTCAATGGTTGCACCTTTATCCAGGCAATAGACATTTCAGATATTTTCCTCACTGACAGTCCTACTCTCCTTGTGTCATTGCTCACACATTCAGTCTCTTTGGTCCAGAAACCTCTCAGCCAGAAAATGTGGTTAAATTGAGAGACAAACCTGCTCCACAGATCCTATATTGCACCATTCAGGAGTGAATGTAAGAGATGCATGAAGCTCCTTAAATCATTCATGAGACTTCTACCGTAGAGTAATGACAGCAGCAAGGGCAGAGCGTACACTGAGCCACAGCTGTTTTTACTCTGTGCTGCCTACACTGTTTTAATCTTTGGTTTCCTTTCATATTGTTTGCTTAGACATAATGGTTTTTTTTCCATATGTGAGAAACAATGTGATTAAAGCAGGGCCAAATATGATAACACACACACACACACACACACACACACACACAAATGTGTTGTGCTTATGGATCACACATTTTTTGTGCTTGCAAAGTCCAAGCCAGGAGAACACTATTAGTTGTTAGAATATATAGAAATTAGTAGTGAATGTATTAATGCTGCAGGCTTGCAACTGTTTAAAGGTGAATTTGACTGTTGTTGTATGAAGATGTAAGAGGAAATAGAAGAAGAAGAAGAAGAAGAAGAAAAAGAAGAAGGAAAAAAACAAGAGGTGAAATAGAAATAAAAGAAAAGAAGGAAAAGGAAGAAGAAAAAGAAGAAAAATACTGTCAATTAAAATCAGTGTTGGGGAGTAACTAGATACATTTAATGAAATTACATAATTTAATTACAAAATAAATGTAACTTTAATCAGTTACAGTTACAGAGAAAGAATATGTAATTACATTACAGTTACTTTTGAAAACGTTAATGATCACAACAGGGATTACATCTGAATATTTTCTCTAAAAAGCTTAGGCTATATGTTGAATAATATTAATTTTGTTGCTTTGCATGTTTTTGATGTGCTGATGCCTTATTTTGCCATTTCCAGTCAAGGCTGTTTTGTAAACTTTGGTGATATTCTGATACTTTTGATTGGTTTTCTTGTTTGAATTTGCCCATGTCTGTCACTGCCTGATCAACATTTGAAAATGGTAAAACAAAGGGGAACATTCGCTAGAAATTTAGAAAAATATTTAAAGATAATCAAATGTAATAAGTTACATATTTTGATAAAGTAATTGAAATAGTTACATCACTTATTACATAATTTAAAAAGGGCAACCAGTAATCTGTAACCTATTGCATTTCCAAAGCAATCCTCCCAACCCTCATTGGAATTTAATAAGAAATACTTCTGGACATGTGACTCCGGCTGAGTTTACTCTGCAAACAGCCTCTTTTTTTTGTCTCACCTTTGTGCTATTGTGTCGATGTGGAAAACTGACGTTTGCAAGAGTCATCCGGTCCTTTGAGTCACTGCTATGAATATAAAGCTGCCGGTCCCTTGCCTGACCTCTGACTGAGTGCTGTCAAAGCTGTTACTATTCTCTACACACAGCAGTACAGTACAAGCATTTTCCATTCAGCCGTGCCCCTCGGAGAACAAGTGAGCCGGCAAAACTGTTTAAAATTACAGGGTTAGATCTCTTGCAAGTCTGGCGGACAGGGAGGCAAAGGGACATGTAATGTAATTGACACGTTGGGGCGTGGTGTGGAGCACGAGTGATGACAGTTACGGAGAGACACAGAAGCACGTAAGACTGCAAACATGGAGACGGACACAAGCTGGCAATGGAGACTGTTTGACAGAAGAAGACGTGATCCTCTAAAGAGCTGCCAAGAGCGCAAAGAAAACAACACGAAGGAACACAGTGAAACCAACACAGAGTGATCATTACAAACACTTTTGCATATAGAGTGCAATATTTTTACAAACTGAAAAAGCTTGCAGCTTGCAGGACTTGCAAATTGTCAAATACTTACTTGTTTGTAACCTTGTGCTGAGTTTAATTGCATAGCATCTTTATATTTCCCTCTGTCTCACTCTAAATGATGATTTGCTATTGATAATATTATTCCTGCTGGTCCTTTTGATCATATTAATACTTTGTCCCGTTCTCATGCCTTTTAGTTAAAGTCTCATTAAGCACTACTCCCTGTTTGCCGAGGAAGCTGATCTACTCTCCTGAACTGCGCTCTTCCCCTGAGGGAGACAGTGACACAGACACTCAAGTTAGCCTCAAGTGCTTCTTTCAGGCTAACTCTCTCTGTCTCCTCTCTGCATGCTGCACTGAAAATGTCACAACAAGAACAGAATCACAGGTGGTTGCATTAACACAATCGTAAAACCATTTGCTCTGTGCAGTCTTGTGTCTCTTTGCAGTCTGAGTCCAGGGATCAATGCAGTGGCAACATCACTTGACACTGTCGTGCACAAAGTTGCAGCTGAACCCACAAATTCAAAGTCACACCAGTCAAACTGTTCTGTCCGGAATTTTCTTACAAAAGCCAAATGGTTGAACACACATGTTCAACCATTTTCCTTGTTTTGAGGGGTGTCCTATATTTGTGGTATGAGGAAACTACAAAGCATAGATACTCACTGCGTGCACTTTTTGACTGTCCTCACTGCTGCATGCTGCATCGTCTCCTCAAAAGCAAAAGTCTGCCTGAGGCTCCTTTTTAAATCTCACTTTTTCTTGCGTATTAGCCGGTGTTTTCTAACATCCCTGTCAAGCTCTGCAAGCTTCTTTTCTTTTCCCTTATTCCTATAAAAGCACACTGTCAGCTTTTGGACTTTTCCTCCTCAGTTTTCATCTTTCCTGCTTTATTCTTAGTCTTTTCTTCTTTTTATTCCATCTATATTCAAGTCTGTTCTCTCCTTATTTCTTCCTCTTTTTTTGCTTCTGTCTCCGTTTTGTTATTCTAAAAGCTTAGAGGAATGATGCAACTGCTGGGCCATGACACGAGCACATCATCGGTGCAGCCTCTCAGGCAGAGGATGTTTTTCCATAAATATTTATATTTTCAGCTGGACTGCATAGTGTGAGGTTACAAGCCTGACACTGTTTATATTTACATTAGATTGTGAGTTCTAGCTCATGTGCTTACCCAGAAAGTCCTATGGCAAACCAAAGAAACCAAATTCCAACACTGGCTATATTAGGAGTATTCAGTGGCACTAAACATAAAGAAAAATGTTAATCACCTTTCACAGCGTGCACAGACCCTTAATGTAAACATCCCCCTCACATTTTATCATTAATTCAAGAACACAACACATAAATACTTCTTTCTATGAATGTTTCACCATAACCTTCGTAAGTTGTGCATTCTGAATTGGGTTGGTTTTTGTTCGTATATTTATGGCCATGTTTCTTCATTTTTCTTTTTTCCCCCTCCTCTTTATTGTTGTCTTTTGAATTCTGTGTTAACCGGAATAAAAATATCAATTAAAAAAATAGCAATCTAAGTTTAAGGGCTTTTAAAGTGCAAATAGAAGTAGTCAGGGGGTAAGAGCCACAATAAAGATTTTTCCAATGCAGAAGACTGCATCACAATCCTGCAGGAGGATCCTTGTTTGAAAGAGACATGACATGATTGTATTCTCAGAAATGCAATGTTAGGGATGTGTTGCAGTCTTCAACTCAGACACAAAGCCAATGTTATGAAAAGACCTTTGGAAGCAGAGAGTCAATCTGCAAAGAAAACAGTGTCTGAGCAGATGGATTAAGCCAAAAACTCTTCAAAACATTTTGAGATGTGCTTTATTTGGCTTCTTTCCTGTATCATCTCTGAAATGGAAACCATGACTTTAATCCAGGTGCAGCACATCAACTGTGCATTTAGTTTTTCTCTTGATTCCTGGAGTCATCCATTTTAATTTTGCATCTGTAAAAATCTTCTCATCTTAAATGAAAACACAGAACAGCCTGGGCTATTTTCACTGACTGTCTCTCTGCAGGTACAAACCAGGTGGGGTTGACACTGTCTTCATGTCTACATTCAAAGTTTAAAACTGCACTGGCTCTGCTGGGCGGCAGCCAGTGTTGGCAAGATAACTGAGCAAAGAGAAGGGTCCCTACTGTGAGGCCCCTAACTGCAGTGACATCACTCAGGCTGAGGGCCCAGGGGACACACACAGTTTATCACTTTCTCTTTATTGCAGAATGGAGCCCTTGAAGTTTACTGCGGCATGCATTTTTGTGAATGCTGGAGACAGACGCACACAGACAGAGGTGATGAGGTCAGAGAGTCACTGAGGCCTGAAGTCATGACCACACAGATCTCGTTGCACTGAAGCAGAAAACAGGTCTTCATTACAAAGACACCACCTCCAACACGTCCCTCTCCATACATATTTTGGTCAGAATTTTTTAGTAAAATGAAAGCGAAGTTAAATTATGTGTTTATGAAAACTCTCAAATACTGTTATTAGTATCAATAAAATCCAACATCTTTGTGCTTTAAAATTCACCTCACTTGCTCTACAAGAAGCAACTTTGAATGCAACAAAGAAGCAGAAGAAGAAAATAAGAAGCACATTTTGTTCTTCAAACTGTTACTAATAACTCAGCAGCTGTGTGGTCACTGTATCAAGTTAATGGACTAGAGCCAAAATAATCTCCATCACAACTCACACAGCATCACATGTGCCAGAAACTAAATGTCCAAAATAAAATATGCTCCATATGTTGTAAACACACTATACACAGAGTCAGACATAGTTATTTGTGACCTTTGAATCACATGATAAAATTCCATATTCCTCAATACAACTTCATGTTTCTGTAGGAAATTACATCTAAATTTAATTTAGGTTAAATCTAGTCATAATAAATGTTCTCTCTCTCTCTCTCTCTCTCTCACACACACACACACACACACACACACACACACACACACACACACACAGTGTCTTTCTCTAATGAGAGGAGTATGAGGGAAATATTTCCACCCATGTTCTTGTGACATTATGGAAGAACACCAAACTGCATCAACCAATGAAACACTATTTTACAGGCGTCCCGAGCACAGTCTTGCGATGTCATCTGTGCCAAGCAGTGGATTACTTTTGGCCGATCTGCAGCTGTTTGTCTGCTGAAACTCCTCCCTCTTCATACTTTATTCAGCATGTCATCAACAGCTGTGTGAGCCTTCGTCTTCTCAAAAGACAGTGTCCAAACAGAGGGTAAGAGAGCAAACCAACTGCCAATTGACCTAATTTGTGCAGTGTGAAAAATATTCAGACATTTTGTAAAGTGAACATGTTTTCACAGCGTATAATGCTGGCAAGAGTTCTCATTTCCTTAACTTTCATCTGTAACATTTCCTTAAATAAGTTCGCAATGTTTGATTTCATGTTTGTCTCATCTTTAGACCATAAATCACAACAGCCAGAGCAGAAACATGCGCTCTCTCAGAGGAAATTCCACTGGGTTATTACTTCCTGTGCTGGAGCGGCGGTCTGACGCGTTGTACAGTGCACGGGGTAGAGAATAAGTATTTACCCTTAATTACAAGTACGAAACAATCCTCTGAGCTTCCCTTGTTGCCACTTTTTCCAAACCACATTCTCACTCCTGCTCTCAGAATTTTCAAATCTTATCTTCCTTCCTTGTCCTCTTCCTGTCAGCCCTCTGTTCTCTCTCTCTCTACTTTTCTTCCCCTACACAACCACTCCCTCTTCTCGTAGATATGAAACTATGATCTACATCTACAGTCTTAGTCCATGTTTAAAGCACGAGAGGCCTCATCAGTGAAAGGCTTAGAAACAAAAGGGAGCAAAAGATTACCAAGAAATGATGCTGTTCCTTGGAGCTCTGATTCAGCCCACGTAAATACAGAAGGATGTAACGCACATTAAATTTCTAGTTGTGCAAAACATATTTGTTGATGTGGAAGTGGTGTGACTGATGAAGGAAAGCCTGACAGTAAATATCCATACACAACAGTCCCCAGCAATTACAAAGTTATTCTGCAGGATCCTGTTTCTTTAGGAAAAAACATATGGCTCTGCTTAATTTTAAGTATATTTACAGACACAAAGTGCTGGTATATGAGGAAATGCTTATGGGCATGATTTTAAAGTCAGCAGACGATAAATCACCATGCCAGGGTTTGGATTTCTTGAGTTTCTTTCCCATCTATTCTCAGGATAAAAATGTTTACATTGTATGTTTCTGCAAAACCAGACGTCTCATAGTGCATCCTGCAATACACACTGATGTAATGTAGCTTGATAGTGATTTATATGAGCTGGCAATTCTCAACTGGAGGAGCATGGGATGGTGGTGGACCTAAAGTCAAGCAGCTGAGCATCCAAACCAGAAAACACAAACAAACAAACAAACAAACAAAACAAAAAAACAGGTGGTTTAGGCAACCATTTGTAGTGACATAACCAGGTATTTTTAAAAGGACATCAGGACATTTTCCAGCCTTGTTTGTGGCAGCAAACACTGATCATTTTAAGTCCAAACATATCGTTTTACTAACCATAACCAAGTAGTTTTGTGCCTAAACCTAACCAGACCGTAACCACAGTGTCATCTAAAACATTAAATTGCAGTTCAGTGGTCAAAATAAAATGCTGGCATGACATGTATCTGTGGTTTGCAGAAACATTCAGTTTATTCTGGCGATTGTGTTAGCTTTACCGCTTCAACCCTTTCCAAAAAACTCACTCTCTTTGAGCCGATTCTCTGCTGCAGAGTTTTTCCCCATTTGGTGAAATCATCTGATTTAAACGCTACCCATGAGTCACCAACTGCAGGCAGACATTTCCACATGTCGTTGGTCTGGCTCTGTGTGTGGAGCGTTTGTTCAGGAACACTGACTGGACACTGTGGCCAATGGGCAAAGGGCAGCACAGACTCACATTGTGTGAAAAGAATGCACCCTTCTCTCTACCGAATAACTTACTTCCTTACTGGACATGTTTTGAGTCAGT
>JAQFJB010000009.1:13604665-13619007 GCA_029874875.1 Naso minor
GGTCTGTCTATACAAGGAAGATTGACTGCATCCTGATAAGATAATAAGGCTTTACCATACAAAAGTGTATCAAGATAAACATAATCTAAGACCATTTTCCAATTCCAGAGGATGAATTTGGTTAGTATACCCAATTTCAGCCTTGTATAAGCAATCAATTTGGAGCAACAAGATGCCAAATTTGGCTGAAAATGAGTTCGCCAAAAAACAAAATATTTTTCAAATTTCAAAGGGCTATCACTTGAAAACTATGTGAGATGCCAGCCTAATATTCAGCATTTTTTCATTTTGTGTGAATATTTGCTTGTGAATTTTTGATAATAAAAAATAATGTGATAATGGGCTTTTTCACCCAAAAATGGCTATAATTGATAACATGAATAAATAGTGAAGGAGATAGAAAAACAAGTTGTAATTTAGAACTTTTTGTCAAGAATTGATCGATGTAATCAGGTGGGGAAAAAAAAGGTCATGTATCCCCTGCTATATTAACCGACTAGTCAACTACTACTAGGTACGACATAGTTGAAGAGTACAGAATTGCAGCAGTTATCATTTCCCTGGTGTGTAATGTACATGTTGTAAATCTACAAAGTGAGAAAATAATCATTATAGCTCATCTGGTTTGGGCAATAAAACACAAATGATGACACATTTAATCTCAAAACTCATGCTGTCGATCAATTGACAGAGATCTTCTACCCTTAGGCCTGAGCTGTTGCAATAATAACCTCTCACTGCCTTATCTTTTCCATTCTCCAGTGCTCCTTTCTGCCCAAGTTTTCCATCCACATCGAGACCAAATACGAGGACAACAAAGGGAACAATGATAATGTGAGTAGAGCCGAGGGTGACCTGGGCTTGGGAGTGTATTGTGTGTGTGTGTGTGTGTGTGTATGTCTGATAAGAAAAGGGCATCTCAGCAAGGATTTTTCAGCATATTACAGGTCTGTTTTTTAAGTGTTTCACACTCTATACTTGTGCCTTTGCCATTCCCTGTTGCACACCTGTCTCATTTTATTGCCTCATTTTTATTTCTTCCCACATTCTCACCGATCTTTCTTCAAAGCCTCCAAATCGGATGAATTCTCTTTATCTGAGGGTTATTGCATCATTGTGCCGTCATTTAATTGTGAGATTTTGCTCATAAATTAGTCTTTTTATGACGAATTAGACGTCATTCTACAATGTTCTCAAGCCTGTACAGTTCTACCCCAAAAAACGTCTCGCCCAAATTCCGGCCTGTAGAAACAAATATCTTATTTTCAAAGGCACGTGGCTCTTAAAAATTAAAAATTTCCTGTGATTGCTACAGACATCTCTGCAGAAAGTTCTGTCAGTTAACTGCAGTTCAGGCAGAACATCAAAAGCAAAAAAAAAAAAAAGGAGAAATGTTGAGCACGTCGCCACCTGTTCTCATTCTGTCTTTAGGCAGCAATCAACAGCTAAACATGACAGAACCATTTATTCATTTCAGCTCAATTTAATGAACACTGTTGGCTTGGAAGTGCACAGCACAAACACATATTAATAAACTATGATTTTTGCAAAAACAAAAAGATTTGAAGAAAACTGCCGTTTGATGAGAAATTCAAATATTGGTTTTCTCCTACAGCAACAAGAAAGGCTTCTCTTGGTTTCGTTAAGTCTTTTATCGCAGTTAAAAGCTCTTAACCTGCTCTCCACCTTTCCCTCAGCACCACTTAACACTGTTTTGGCAGCAGGGGCAAGTCTGAAGGTTATGCAATACTGCTGCGATCGATACTGTGGCTGAAAACTAAAGGCTGCAGCTCCACTTAGTGGTGATCCAAGAAAGTTGCAAACCTATTATAGTTTCACAGATGGTCATAATTTCACATTTGAAACTGACCGTAACAGGCGGAGGTGTTTTGGAAATGAGTAAAATAAGAGTTTACTCCTTCCAGTCTTAAGTTTGCACTTTCCCCCGACTTCCTTCAGCATTTGATAATCTTCTCTTCACCCTCTTTTCTTTTCCCTCATCTTTTTTGAAAAATCTTTTCATCGCCCTCGCTGTCCTTTCTCCCTTTGGCTGCATCTGTATAAAAGTTTGAAGGATGATCAACTTTCTGTGACGCAGGAATGTTTAAATCCTTCTGAAAGGAGCCATTAACCAGCCGACACCGCTTTTCTTTTCCTGTGTGAATCAGACGCAGGAAGAAATCACTGACCACACGGTGTGTCACTGACTGTGTGAGTCACATTCATGCACAAAGTTTGTGTGTTGTACAGTCCTAAGGGCAGAGCCAGAAGGGAGGGAGCTCATCGTACCATCTGTGCTCTGCGCTTTAACCACCAACTGTAAAATATCTTATTGTCAAAGTCCCGATTCTGCCTGAACCAAGTGTCAGGAGGACTTACAGCGCATCACCCCACAACATTTGTCAACCCCTGAAGTGTGTTATTGATTTAGCTGTCCTCCTCACACATTGAACTGTTCCTCGCTCCTCAGATCTTTGGCGGTGAGCCGAGAGACGAGGAAACAGAGGTGTGGTTCGTGGACATCGCCTATGATGAGATCCCCGAGCGCCACTACAAGGAGTCAGAGGTGAGCGGAGTCAAGTCCAGAGCTCAGGACGCTCTGTTTGTGTTTGTATGTGGATGTGTAGAACCACAGAGTGAGTAAATACGTGCACACATGGCGAGATAGAGGAAGCTGCAAAGAAAATGAGAGAGCGGAGTGTGAAGATGAACAGGAGAAGGGATGGCGTGTGAGCCGATAAACAGAATAGTGCGTTATCTTCCTCGAGCAGCATCAGCTCATTTGACCACCAGCTGGCCTCCTCCCCCCTCAGAGTGATGGAAATGCATGTTTATGTGTGGGGGAGGTGATGAACGGATGAACGTTAGCGCTGGTGATTTGACATTTGTATGCGTGTGTGTGTGTGTGTCCGTCTATCAGGGAGTGGTGGCGATAAAAAGCAGAGCTATTAATAATCAAGAGGGGTCATGATGTCACTGCAGTGGTGATTGATTGACACTTACACACACACACACACCTCCCACCAGGCTTTATGGTCTTCTGCTTTTATCCTCTCGGAGCTAAGAATAGCACAGAGAAGCTGTCCGGAGCTAAAAGTAGAAGTCTCATGGCCGATGTAAATATCACTGAAGACAGATGGGGTTTATGTGCACTGGAGTCACACTTAACACTGCATCACACAGGCCACTGTCGTGTATGAATGACACAGTTAACAGTGCGTTCAGACGCCTCAAAAGCATTAATGTGCGTTTTTACTGTTTATACTGGACTCCGAAAGCAGGTTTTCTTGTCCGAATAAAAAAAACAATGGTTACAGAAATAGTTGTTATGACTCTCTCCCAGTTTTTAGAAAAAAAAAAATAGAAATAAATAATAAGAAGGGCACACTAAATTTGCACAGCTCCATTATATAAAGCTACGGCCAGTTAGCTTTGCTGCATACAAACACTGACAGCATGTGGAAAAACATCGTCATCCAAAGAAACAAAATCCTTCCACCAGCTTCCTGATTCGTTCAGCCTTTAAATTAAGTCAGAAACAAACAAACAGGAGGCACAGTTAAAGGCAGTAATGAATATAATCACAAGAAAAAGCTGGTTACACTTCATTTGGAGAGTATTTGTGACATTTCAACAACATATCAGTTGTTGATAATGATAATATTGTTGCCTTGATTGTTTGTAAATATATACATTGTTGACTAACAACCATTTTTAGAGTGTTTTCTGAAATTTTTCTCTGAAAGTTTTCAGAATGTTCAACAAAGATTAATGAAATGGTGAAATAATTTGGAGTACGGTTAGGGTCAGGGGAGACGGTTACATTGTTGAATATCAGCAGATGTGTTTGTGAAATGTTACAAATACTCTTAAACTATTTGTAGGCGGACTATCCAAATAGAGTTACCAAAGAGCCAGATCAGTGAATTAATCAAATCTTAGCATTTAAAGCATTTTTTTACAACAAACTGTAGTGTTATATTAGTATTGTGAGCAGTATAAATATTATAAAGTGAAGAAGATTCTGAGTTTGAACTCGGCCTTGCTGTGTGGAGTTTGCATGTTCACCCAGTGGGATTCTGTCCGTGTGCTGCGACTCCCTCCCACAGTGCAAAGACAGGCGGACCGGGTCAGTTTTTTGTCTCCCTCTGTTTGCCCTGCGATGACCTGGCAACTTGTCCAGTTCGTCCCCTGCAGCCCTGCGAAGGATAAGCTGTTACAGATAGTGGCAGGGGAAATTTAAACCAGATGAATGAACTGAAACAGCAACAGCTGAGAGTAAAAGCAGATGAGATTAAAAATGTATTTACTGCAATTAACATGTTACATCTTGTTTGGTTCATCTGTAATCTTTATCTGCCCTGTAAAAACACCAACACGTTGGCGGTCTTGCTCTGTTTCCAGTCGTTATGCTGCACCAGCAACACCAGCGTATTTATTCCAGACAAAATGGCTCAGCAAGTCTGGAGGATACTGAGATAAAATATTAGTTGACACTGAATTTTAAGGGAATATTTTAAAATGACGAGCTCTTATTAACATTCTCATCTTCTCTCCCTTTGCCAAAAAAGCTTTGCGACATATTATATGTGCAGACAACAGAGTTGTGTTTCACCCTCACACACACACACACAGTCAAACACATGAACCAAAGACAAATGAGCGCTACAGCATAATTAGTCCATAGGGAGCAGTGATTAATGAACATGAAGTTTGTGATTGGGGACTGTGCAGCCGGGCTGAACTCTGCGTGAGGCTCATAATGAATGCAGGTGATCCTGTCTTACAGGTGTGTGTGTGTGAGTGTGTGTGTGTGTGTGTGTGAGACAAAGAGAGATAAATGCAGGGAAAAAACATTTAACAATTCAACAGTCAACCAGGATTTCTGGACTCTTGTTTTCTGCAGACATGCTCATGCAAATCTTAAGAGACATGATGACAGAAGATTTTCGTTCCCCTGAATTTCACATTTTTCTGCACTGGTGTCACATTGCTTTTCAGGACCTGCGGTATTTTAAGTCAAAGAAGACAAACCGAGGCCTCCTGCAGGAAGGATGGATCAACAGCCAGGACCCCATCATGTGCTCCTACAAGCTGGTCACAGTCAAGTTTGAAGTGTGGGGCCTGCAGACGCGCGTGGAGCAGTTTGTGCACAAGGTCAGAATAAAAAAAAGTTTGTCTTGCGGGGACAAGTCGTAGGCCCTCAGAGATATCCTGTCTCATGCTCAGACAAACTTTTTGACCTGTGTGGATGGTGTCAGTGCCAGAAGCGTTTTCTTTTTCCGCTCTGAGCACGTGACATGCAACCAGCTGGCCATGCAGCAGATCAAATGTTCCATTATCGTCTATGTTCAGTTTCCTCCCTGTTCACATCCGCGCGCCACCTCCCACCATCTCCCCTCACCTTGGCTGCACAGTTTAAACTTCATATCTCCTATTTCCTGAATCCATTTCAGCTAGCCCTCAACAGCGTCTGTCCCTGGGGTGAACTGTCCCTCTCCTCTCCTTGCCAGAGGCACACACACACACACACACACACAGAGAAATGCACACAAACAGCACCATTACTCACTTGGTAACACCTGGAGTGACTCATATTAATCACATTCTTCCAGGGGTGAACGTGTAGAACTTTAAAATGCTTTGCAAACTCTCTAGAGCCTTCAAAGTTAACTCATTCTGACTCACATCCTCTTTACTTGAACTTCCTCCCTCATCCTGTCCGTCTTTATCCTCCTCTCCGCTGTGACCTTGCCTCCTTTGCTTTAATGTTTGCCCGTTTCTTTCAATTCTGTTCAGGTGATCCGAGACGTCCTTCTTTTAGGCCACAGGCAGGCCTTTGCATGGGTGGATGAGTGGATCGGTAAGTTTATTACAGCGATGCTTCACCGCAAAATTCTGTTTAGTACATCAGCTACTCACCATTAGATGTCTTAAAATGAAGAATGTATTTTTTTGCTTCCAGTGCTCCTCTACAGTGAACAGGCTCTTTCCAAAAAATGCGAGCCACTCACCTTTGATGAGAGCCTACGGAGATAAAGAGTCAAAACATCGGAAATATCTAAAAAACGTCCATCTGAAACTCTCAACAGCTTCATGTGGTGTAATTCAAGTCTTCTTTATCGTGTCGTATGCTCAGTACTTCCAAAACACTTTCACTTGGCTAAAAAGCCACTAAATCCAAAACATTCAATTCAATGTTTTGAGTCGCTTTGTGTTCTGAACGTCGGTGAACTCCTGCTCAAATAAACATTGTTCTGCCAAAAACTGCAGGAACTCCTCTCTCTCTGCACCGGCCATTTTCATTTGCTTACAAGTTTGGGTTAACTTTTTAGTATTTTTTAAGAAAAGCAAATAAGGAGAAGCAAACAAAAAGGGCTTTTGAGGAGAGAGGTAAATCCTTCTAGCCAGAGTTCACCGACATTTAGAATAACCGTAACACTCAACACAAAACGTTGGGTTGGATGTTTGGATTTGAGGCTTTTCAGCTTAAATAAAAGTGTTTTGTAAGTTCTGAGCACACGACATGATAAAGAAGACTTGGATTATACCACACGTTGCTGTTCAGAGTTTTGGATGAACGTTCTTAGATAGATTTGATGTTTTCAGACTTTATCTCTGTGTGCTGCCAGCAAAAGGAACGAAAGTGAGTGGCTTGTATTTTTGGAAATAACCTGTTTACCTTGGAGGAGCACTGCAAGAGAAAAAAATAACTCTTCTTTTCAAAAGATCCAAGGGCGAGTGACCAAACTAAACAGAATTTTGCTGTGACAAATCTCTTTATAGATGGCAGTGCTTTTCTGTGTGCGCACACAGACTCATCTCAGAATGCAGCGTGATAACGTGTCAAAGCCCAAATCATTTTTGTAAATGGCCACGAACAGACAAATAGATAAAGGCAGGCAGTCAGCATGACTCAAAGTCAAAGTATACCTCACTGCAGGTATTATAAAAATAAAACAGCTGATGACGTGTCTTTAAAGAGTCCAGCTGAGTCATGTTTTATGTTGTAAAGCATCTTTGAATACACTGGAAAACATTCCGATTTCATTTAGCTTGCAAACAAAAAACAGATTGTTTTACATGCAGGGAACCGACGTTTCACATTTTGCTGTTTATATTATGAAAGTGAGTTAGTGAGTTTATCCATGTTTTTCATTAATAAGACTTTGTTCGCTTGTTCACTTGTTTTTGGCCTTAAACATTTATTAAGACATCAGTCCCTCTGTGTGGATAGAGAACTTTCAAACCTTTTGTGCAGCTGTTCAGCAATGAAGGTCACATCGAACAAGGAGCCAAACCCAAAAGTGACACTGTGGTGCAGAACCTTTAAGTTAAAATTCAGGCTGTCGTCCTTCCGAATGTAATTCAGAGGTGACTGCAGCAAACTGCGTCTTCACCTTTTGCTTCGAGCTCACGTTTTTCGACAAATTTCTGACCTAGTTGCTGTTGCTGTCACACTTTTGATATCCGAGTCTGTGCTTGTTTATTTTTAGGTTTATTTTTTTGATGTTACATTTTTCTGTTTCATGACAGTGAAACATCTTTGAAATCAACGAGGCTGTCTAACTTCAACTTTCATCTTGCGGTGGTGCCAAAACCACACAGATAAATTTTCCATTTTTATGGAAAAGTTCACTTTTTTAACTTCAGCACCTTCGTCTCATTTCAGCTCTGATGATTCATTTCGTGTCTCCTCTTGGCTGTTTTTATTCATTACTTGAACTATTACCGTGCCACAGACAATGATGTATGACCCCTGTTTATTTGTATTGCTTATAACTGTCTCAAGTAAAAAAAATTTTTTTTATGTCACAATTGAAAATATTCATTCATTACTTTTAACTAGTATTGCTTTTGACAACTGAGCCCACTGGTTCTTTAGCACTACTATTAGCTTCTTATTTCAACTATTAACTCATCAAGGTTACTTTTATCCAACGACTTGTTTTTTGATTGCTTTTTGTTTTTCCATTTTTTTGCTCACTATTTCCGATGCTTGTCCATTACTCTAAACTAACTAGTCCAGCTGTTTATTCATCACTAAAGAAACTATTTCAGACGTTTATTCCTCAGCTGACTGGTTGTAAAGTTGTTTAATCCTGGAGGTGTGGGCGTGGCCTCTGAGGCGCGGGCATTACTGCAGTAAAGGTCCCGACACGCTGCAGCATGCGGATTCATATGATAGGCTGAAGCCATACGGCATCGCCCGCTGTTTCAGCTTGCACCACCTCTTCCAAGCTTGTGTGGTTTTATCTGTTATCTGAGCAGACGCAGTTTATGGCACAGTCTCTTCAGAGTCCTAACACTGATAACCACACTTTTGTTTATGTGCTAAAGAGGAAGATTTTTGTTACTGAAGCCGATTCTGAAGTACAATTCCACCAGCGTATCCACACAAGCCGTTTTGTGAAAGCATTCATATGTGCTGTTTGATATCGTCTCAAAATCTTCCTCATTTCAACTTTATTCTCGAAATTTTGACTCCTTTCTCAAAGTGCATGATAAAAAAAATCTTCCTAATTCTGTTTTAATTCTTGAAATTTCAACTTTTTTCCTCAAAATTTCAACTTTCAACTTCTTGATTGAAAAAAAACCCTGTCATTTCAAGTTTGCTGTCCAAGTGCAGAACGAAGAAAAAAATCTTCCTTCTATGATTTAAGAAAAAAAAAAAAAATCTGTGGTCCTTACACTCTTTAAGTACTTCTGGTTGGGACTCACTGTTCTAAGACATCCTGACCTGACTGAGGAAGTAGCACATAAACTTTCTTTGCTTCATATCATCTCATGGCCATATTTTAGTTTTAGTTTAGTTTAGAAGCAGTTTATTTCCAACGTGTAACAAATGGAAAAGAACCAAGCAAAATAATCATACAGTATTGGCCAGAAATAAAAAAACAGATCACAAAAGAAAACATGAAAAATAAAAACATTCACTGTCATCTTTTTTCTTTTGTTGTTGAGGCCAAACTGCTGCAACAATAATTGGCCTTTTCAGACAAATACAGCCATAGCCAACGTCCATACAAGTTCCTTAGCAACAGACTACGGCTGTTACTCATAAGACATTATAGTGTTTCACTGCCTTCTGTAGAATTAAATCATGAGCCAGCTTTGTCACACACCAAACAGAACTTCTAGTCTCTCATTCTGTGATGCCTCTATCCCAACAGACATGACGATGGAGGAGGTCAGAGAGTACGAGCGCGCCACACAAGAAGCCACCAACCTGAAGATTGGCACCTTCCCTCCCGCTATCTCCATCTCAGAGACCCCGCTTCCATCCAGCACCCGCAGTGGCCCTAACAGCGCCCCATCCACTCCCCTCTCCACAGAAGCCCCCGAGTTTCTCACGGTGCCAAAGGAGCGTCCCAGGAAGAAGTCGGCCCCGGAGACCTTGACCCTGCCTGATCCGGGCCGCAGGGATTCAATCTTCAAACTGCCCAGCTTCTTCTCCTGGAACTCCGATCCGCAGCCAGAATGAGAGAGCATCGGTGCGGCTGGTGAACGCCCTCGACCTGTGACTAAGTGAAGGATGCCTGCCCAGCACATCCCACAATGCCCCCTCAGCCAGCTGGAGTGAAGCAGACTTTTCACTGTCCTGGTGATCCCAGCCCCTTCAGCAGACACGCCGGTGTCACAGCAAAGCTAACAGCTCTCAGACTGCCCGTACAGATGCACACGGGCAGCCTGATCTCCACAACAAAAGGTCCTGCGAGGTGTAGTACATCCCATCAAGAGTCTATAAAAAGCAGCTGGAGGCTCCTCCGTCAGCACCATCCTTCAGACAGAATGAAGTCCAATTAGTCAGATTGAGTGTAGCGTACATTCCTGAAAAACTTTAATCCCACCGAGCATCAGCTTACTTTCATCCAAGCTCAGGGTGTGTTGACAAGATTGAGTTTCAGTCACTGCGTAGAAACATGTACAGAATCTGTTCTTATTTCTGCTTTACCTGCGAACATCAGAGTCTCTGGCTCTGGTAAGTGGAGCTTGTGTTTTGATGTTTCTGTTTAAGTGGTTTGGACTTTTTGACTCCTTGTTGGTCACTGTATCAGTTGAGTATTACGGTTCTCACAGTCAGGTGTAAGATGATTGTGTATTATTCTAATATATATTATTTGGCTGGTAAAATGTCAGTGCTTCAGAGAGAATATCATATCCAGTGATGATGCTGCTATGAAACCGCTCTAGTGTGTTTTTAAAGGAGTAGTGAGTTTTGTCGGCCTCTTTGATTGTAAATGGCTTCTGTATCTGCATGACTTCGACTCCAGAGGCTGCTCTGAATATTTGCGAGTTACATGTTCTCTGTTTTTATTGGCATCTCGGCCTCATATTTGATGTTGTGTTTCACAGACTGGTCATGTAATTTGCATGTCGTTTTTGCTACCTGATTCATTTTTTGTCATATCGTTGTGTTTTGTATTCAGTAAAGTAAATTGAAGTAAACACTGTTGTATCCTCGACTTTGTGAGGAGTCTTTCATTGTATTCATTCAAAGTGAATTAAACTTAACAACTCAAGACAAAAAAAAAGTTAAACCTGTAGTTCAGGAGGCGACAAATGTATTAAAATATAAGATATGAAAAGTGCTGCTTCCTCAAAGCTCCCTTTCAGTTGTTTGGAGGAATAGCACTTAATCTTTGACTTCTTGTTTATGTTGTGTTGTTCCATCAGTGCAGTGTAAACTTTAAAGCACTGTTGTGTGTTAGACCTCAGTAAAGATCCAGTGTGGAGGATTCAGAGGCATCCAGAGGTGATGTTGCAGACTGCAACCGACTAAATATCCCTCCGCTCACCCTCCGCTATTGATTTTCTCAAATTTAAAGGACCTGTGTAGAGCCACTGTTAGGTTTGTCTGGTCTGGGCTACTGTAGACACATGTTGGGGCAACCGTGGATATATAATAAAATCTTGACAGGATGGAGCCGCTCCGCTTTGCTCCCAAACTGACATGGTGGTCACTCGCAGTACTGCAGCGAGAGATTCCCCTGCAGCCATCGTAAGAGAGACAGCTGTTAAACTGTTGACAGGTCACCTCAAACTGCAAACGAGCTTAATTATAACTCTTTCTGCTCTGAGTTTTTAAATCCATGGAGGTTTTGTGTTTGGAAAAACTTGAGAAAAGCGATTTAAAAAATCTGTGATGTCACCACAGCGTAGTGTGTGGGCTGAGCGGGAGCTCGTGGGCGGGGCTTGTGAGGGAACTCAACTGTGCATATTCAGTGGGCCGCATGACCAGTAAGTTAACCTGTAGGCCAGAAAACTTTTGTGGCATAAGCACTGAGGGAGCAGTTCTTCTCGGTTTGACTGGGCGGCCATCTTTGTGTATGGAATCTAGTTTTAATATAATATCTATGGGGGCAACATGTCATACTTAATTATTCTAATATAAATAAAATGCTGTTCTTATTGCTTTTACATACCTTTGGATAGTAAGTAACATTTTTGCCATATTCTGCCAATAGATTTCCCTAAATCCTCCACACTGGACCTTTAATGTACTTTCATTTTAGAGAATGTGCAGCACTGCTTCACATAACATTAATTTTAAACAAACTCAAATATTAATAATTAACTAATGGTTTTCTTGCATTAAGTGAAAATAGTAGCAACACTAAACAGTCAAACATGGTAAATGTACCATGTGATAGGTTAACAGTACAGTTGGGTTACTACTGCTGAACAAGTTGTAATGCACTTTAACCACATTAAACACTACTGCAATATGTATATTTACATAAAGACCATATGAAGACAGTGAGTCTGACTGAAGTCAAAGAGGTGTGACTCAAATAATTCCACTCCTCTGTTCATCCATCAATAGTTCATCTTTCAGTTACTGCCACATAGTGAGTGATGTACTGTATGCATGGAAGAAAAAACACATTTACTTACGTTTGTATAATTCTACTTTTAGAAGAACACACTTGTATTCACACATGGCAGCATTAATCCACCGGCTGCCGTTTGTGACTCACAATCATTCATGTATCTTCTTGTCGAAGCACCACACAGATTCTTTATTTTAAAAAAAATTTATTTACAAAATAATGACCTGAAAGTTACAGTATGGACACATAAGCACAACCAACCACAGGCACTTCAAGAGTTTTACAGAGCCGAAAAAATTAAACTCAACTCTTCATCAGCCATCATTTGGCTCCGGCTCTTTTCCCCACAACAGTGCATTATATAGTAATAAATATCAAACTCACATCAGTGTTTCTGTCTTTGTCTATACAAGCACAAACACACAGTCAAACACTCTCTGCTAAATACCCTCCCCCACGGAATTTAATGAAGTGTCAGTTAACGACGGCAAAGTTATGACGCGAAAATAAAAAAGTCTGAAGTTAAAATATGCAAAGTCCAGTCTGAACATTATGAATTACAATAACATTTATCTTTAAAAGCAAGCAGCCATAAACCTTAGAAACAAAGACTTAAATATTAAATACATTAAAATGCTTGAATGACACAACCTGTAACGACAGCACGGAGACAAACAACATGAGGTTGTGTTTTCTCATACTTACATGTAAACTGAACAGAAACCACCACAGAACTTTGACCCTGCTGATAGAAGAGTTAAGTGCGAGCGAAGAACGAGGCATGAGTCTAATTCGGATGTGTGCGATTGTGCCGTGATTTTTTTTTCCCCTCTTCATCATCTTTCCTTTCTGTCTTTGGTGAGGCCGCTGGTCGTCCGTCCCTCCCTGAGGTTACTCATCACGTTGAGAAAAAATTCATACCAAAAGAACGTGAAGCCTGTTGACAGTGCAGCCTTCACGAGGCTGGGCGAGAGGCCTTTGAAGAAGCCTCGCACTCCTTCCTCTTTGGCTATTTGAGCCATGCAGTCCATCAGGCCTCTGTAAGAGCGCACCTGCATGAGAGACACATGAGATGACAGATAAATACCCAAAAACGTGAGCTACGAAAATGTGAAGCACAACGCTGAAGAGCTTACCTGTCCAAAGTGAACTCTGGCCGCCTCAAAGCCGCCCACCTGCAGTCTCTTCTTGAAGACGTCAAAGGGGTACGTGAGTGTTTTGCTGATCATTCCGGCTCCGCTGCCGCAGACCAGGCTTCTCACCGTTCCTTAAAGGGGGACAGACAAAGAACAAGACTTGAAACTGTAAACACTTCATATTTATGCATGTTCTGTTTCCTGCGTTTATGACCAAAGAGCAGGTGGGAAAAAATTGTGCTCGCACAATCTGAGCTCCTTCATCTTTAAAAGTAAAAAAAATCTTCAAGGTGATCAGGAAGAGTTTTCCAGGACAAATTTCTAAACTCTTTTATTTTCATTTTTAAAAATCTGTTTTCTGTTTTCAGATGCACCAAAACTGGTTTAAATTCCAAAATTTCTGCCAGAAAAGGCAAACTTCTGCCATGTGCACAGTATGGGTTTACTTCACTCCCTTGTGGCCAGAATGTGTATTACAGAAACAAACTGCAAAGATTTGTCTGACCAAAAAAAAAAAAAGATATTTTCATCTTCTTTCAAAGATAACAAAAAAGGGAACTTGGGAAAATTGTCCTGAAGAATATAATTTTCCAGCCAGTTTCAAATATGAGAATAATAAAATAACAACCCTAGAAATTTAGATCAGACTTAGAAAGTGGATCTCTGTGACCTTTTTTTAAAATTATTTTTTTAGACTTGCTTCTGTATATCATAAACGTGAGGGTCTAGATAAGAAGTTTGACCTGCACTGACCTCTTGACTTTCCGGCTTTGGTAGGTGGAGCCAACATGTTTTTAAAGACATTGTAGAAGAAGAACTGCAGCCCCGCGTAAGGAAACACAGCCATCAGTGTTGGAGACAGGCCGCGGTAAAATGTCAGCCCTCCCTCTGAGCGGCACATTGTCGACACAGCATGCCGCAGGTTGCTGTACACCTGAGAAGACAGATGAAGAACAGCACAGGGTTTCAGCAGGATAAATACTCACTAAAGTAAGATAATTATCTGCCATGTTTTTCAGTACTTCCCACAGCGTCCCAGCTCCCAAATTCTTTCCAATCAAAAACATTCTGACAGCCTCAGTGAATCAGCAGTGGTAAAAGCTACCTTGGGTTCTCCCTGAGCCGCAAAGCGTGTCCGCAGCGTGTCCAGAGGCTGGCAGACCACCGTGGCAGAGCAGGCAGCCAAACCGCCGCACACAAAGTGAACTCCTGCTGTCTGGCTGTCATACGGCGTCGTCTCGTGGACGACTTCGGTCAGAAACTCAAAACTGGCAGTGTAACAACTCCAGATTCAGTTTCAGGATATTCGATGTCTTGTAGGTTTTCACTCTGAACCTCTTCCACAGGCACAGCTACTTTCCTGTGGGTTTCT